>JANAVB010025400.1:2665105-2818597 GCA_029216955.1 Iris pallida | reverse complement strand
TAGGCAAATGACCTCTAGCCTAGTGGTTAAAGAAATGCATACGGCCCAAGTGGTCGGGGTTCGAGCCCTAGTGGAGGCGAGTTCGCCATATTTACCCATTGCTTCAATACTATATACCCATGCTTCAATATATATATAGATATATATTATATATATATATATATTATAATATATATATATATATATATATATATAGGCAAATGACCTCTAGTTATATATATATATATATATATATATATATATATGTATATATATATATATATATGGATCAGGACCTAGGGACGCGCACTTGACCACCACGTGCCCCCCCTTTTTTCCCTGCCGTTGGTTTTTGAATTTTGTTCGGGCCGCGCCCGATTGTTTTGTTTGGGTTTGGGCTCGCATCGGGTGTTGGGACCCGGCCCTGTAATGTTACTGCTTCATTCAATAAAATGCTTTTTGGCTAAAATATATATATATATATATATATTATATGTTATATATATATATATATATATTATATATATATATATATATATATTTTAAGGAAACCCCTCATTTTATTGATCAAGGCTCAAAATACGGAAGCCTAACGCGTATATATATATATATATATATATATATATATATATATTATATATATATATATATATATATATATATATATATATATATATAGAAAGAGAGAGAGAGAGAGGGGGGGTCCGGATCCGAAATTCCATCTGCGGTGTCCGTGGGAGCCCGTTGCCTTAGACCGTTGGATCGAGCGGACGCACCCACGGGTCCCATGCGGGCCCCCAATCCTATAATGTGGGGGTGGGTTGGAGGAGGGCTTTGGCGGGGCTCCCCGCGGGACTTTTGATCCGCGCCCATATATATATATATATATATATATATATATATATATATATATATATATATATATATATATTATATATATATATATATATATATATATATATTTATATATATATATATATATATATATATATATATATATATATGGGACGGGATATTGCACCAAACTTATTGCATCAATTGTTGCACCAAACAATCTCAACCACACATTTATTTCTATCATGTGGTTATAAAGCATTCCATATATATATATATATATATATATATATATATATATATATATATATATATATATATATATATATATATATATATTAGACACAAATTTTATGAAAAGTACCGTGAAAAAAAAACTATCGAGAAAAAACTATCGAGAACCGAAGAGTAGGTAACTGAGATACAAATTTATAACATTTTTAGGAAAAAAAATGTGTCATATGTGAATAGAACATTTATAACGATTTTATAAAACATTTATTATGACACGTGCGAACTTACAAAAAAGCGTTATAAAATTTATTTATGACATTTTTTACCCGTCATAAAAAGCTATTTTTGTTGTAGTTCTAGTACCAAAAAATGGCATAGGAATTAATACTACATATGCATATAGTCAATCGACCATTGTATCTAGTATCTACCCTCTTGAGTCAAAGGAACATGGAACATAGAGGATGAAGCTCTACATTATTTGTGTTTTGACGAAATGTCTCTTTTAATTCATTTAACTATTAGTATAAGGAACTTAGATGGTCGTAATTATTATATACCAATTTTATTTATTACATTTTAATATCAGAGCAGATTCTACAATCGTTATTACTTAGGCTTGTGCCTATGGCACATATTTTAAGGGGTATATTATATTATATATATATATATATATATATATATATATATATATATATATATATATATATATATATATATATATATATATATATATATATGGGATGTCTTGAGGGACACTCACCTCAATCACACCAACCTCCCTTTGCTCTGCGTAGGAAACTTCAACACAGTTTCAAGCAGAGAGGAGAAGTAGGGTGGACGACCTCCCCCCTTTGATAGCCATGTAGGATTTCACCAACTTCATATTCATTGCTCACCTGTCTCCCCTTCAGTAATCTTGCAACGCTTTCACTTGGTGTACATACAGGAAGGTGCCCGACGACAATATTCTCGTTTTGATCGTGCCCTCATCAATGCTCAGTGGTCTGACATGGGGATCATCTCCAGCCTCTTGTACCTCAACGCCACCAAATCGGATCACTCCCCTCGGCTCATTGAGATCAGCAGAAATTCGAACCAGATCAAGAAAAGTTTTCGTTTCCTGGACCTTGGAGACATCATCCTCAATTCAGAAACATCGTGGCTGCTGCCTAGAGTGTCCCAGATGACCCCGACCCCCTTGTTCGTGTGGCGGCCAAGATGAAAGCCACTAGAAAATCTCTTTTCACCTGGAGCAAGAAGGCTTTTGGCGACATCTTCCAGGCCGTCCATACTACTGAGGAGGACGTTACTCGTGTAGAGATTTTGTTCACCACCGACAGATCTCCCACGTCCCGAGCCTCTCTCAGCCTTACCAGAGCGCTGCTAAAATTTCGGCTGAAAATAGAGGTGGATTTCTGGAAACAAAAAGCTATGCTGACCTGGGACATAAAGGGTGACAGAAACTCTAGAAACTTCCACTCTTGTGTCAAGGGGCGCAGACAACAGCTTAACCTTCATCAGGTTACTAACGAGAACGGTCACATTCTAAAAGAACAACGAGACATCCAATCGGCTGTAATGAATTTCTATTCCTGATTGTTCACCAAAGAAGTCATCACCAAGGACGAGGAATTCCTCGCGGAGATACCCCGCTTGATCGAAGACAGAGATAATACTCAGCTGCAGCTTCTCCCATCTGAGCTCAAAGTTGAAGAAGCAGTATGGGCCCTGAACGAAAATAGTGCTCCAGGGCCTTACGGTTTCAATGGCATCTTCTTTATTTGATGCTGCGACATCGTCAAATCCGATATTCATGAGGCGGTTACGGCATTATTCCAAGGAGCCAAGTACCCTAGATTGATATCATGTGCCAACTTGATTCATATCCATAAGAAGGACAACTCGGAGGCCTTCAAAGATTTTCGTCCTCTAAGCTTGTGCACCTTCACAACAAAATTATCTTAAAAATTATCGCCAATCGCATGTCAGGGCTTTTTCCCAAGATTATTTCCCAGGAGCAAAGCGGCTTTGTTCGTGGTCGGAACATATTAGACAACATCATACTGGCTCAGAAAATGATCACCTGCATGAAATTTTCGTCCAGGGGTGGAAACATTGCAATCAAACTAGACATGAAAAAAGCGTACGACGAGCTAGAATAGCAATTCATGATATGGGTTTTCATGGCCTTCGGGTTCTCGAAGACCTGGATAGACATCGTATGGAAATCTATCAGTAATACGTGGTTCTCCACTGTTGTTAACGGTCAAGCGGAGGGTTTCTTCAGATCCAGTCGATGTGACAAACAAGGGGACCTTTTATCTTCCACCATCTTTATCATAGCTGTAGAAGCTCTTAGCAAAAATCTCAATAAAATGGTTGCTACCCTCCATTTCCAGCATTTTTACACCACCAACAGATGTTCGATCATCACCCACCTGGCATACGCCGATGACATCCTCATCTTCTCATCCGGAGACGTAGGATCAGTGGAAGTGGTTCACAACATGTTGCAGAGAAACAGTAGATGCTTTGGGCAACGTGTTAACCCCAACAAGAGTGTAATCTATACCCACCACTCGGCCAACAGAGACCACTCATCTACCCTGACTAATATCATTTCCTTCTCTGTTGAGTATCCACCGTTCTCTTACCTTGGCTGTCCGCTGGTGTACGAAAGGTCCAATGCATGCATTTATGAAGGGCTGGTAGAAAAAATAAGAAAAATATTGAGGGATGGCACAACATGATCTTGTCGCCTGGCGGAAAGATGATACTGATTCAGCATTTCCTCTCATCCATCCCCATTTACACCCTAGCTGTTTGCTCCCCCTAAGAAGGTGCTCAATTCCATAGAAAACCTCTTCGTCAAGTTCTTTTGGGGATACTATGATGGCAAGGACAAGTATCATTGGGCCAATTGGGACTCCATGGTCAGACCTACATCAGAGGGCGGTCTGGGATTCTGCAGGCTGTCACACGTCGTTGATGCTTGTTCCATGAAGATGTGGTGGAAGCTCCGAGAGAGTCGTACTCTCTGGGCTCGGTTCATGAAGGTCAGATATTTCAGGTTCACACATCCGTCGGCCGCTTGCTTCAATAACAGATCTTCCGCATCTTGGCTTCGCATCCTTAAGGGGCGGCCTCTCGCTGAGCCTTCGATCCACCTACAACTGGACTCGGGCGAATCGTCCCTATTCTACGAACATTGGTCCGGGGATGACCTCTTCCCACAGCTTCCGACTGCTCCTCCTAACAGTGCGATCAGTGATCTGTGGGATTGCGAGTGAGACTGGAATTGGGAGAGGGCCCGAGAGTGGATCGGGAAGGAGGCAGTAGTAGCGTTGGCTAATACTGGTTTGAAGATTAAGACAGACCCGGATGCTCTGAGGTGGTCCCTCTCGACCAACGGAGCTTTCTCGCTAGCTTTGGCGAGGAGAGTGGTTGGCGGCATTGGATCGCAATCCCCCATCATCGGACCTTTCTGACAGTCTTGCATTCCTAAAAAAATGGTCCTTTCTGATTTGGAGAGCGCTTCAGCTCCCCTCTGATGACGATCTTACTTCAGCTTAGCTTCAGCTTGTCGTTGCTGCTCGGAGGGACAGTCGGAAAAACGCTGAACACATTATACACTTAGGTGATCTGGCTGTGCAGGTGTGGACCGACCTCTCCAACCGGTGCAGACAACACCAGGCTTTTGGGGACTTCAACGATCTACTAGCCAACTGGGGTAGCGCCTCGCACGGCCACCAAATCGCTGCAGCCGCCATCATATGGGTTATGTGGAAGAACCGTAAGAAATTCATATACGAGGGTCACCAATATACGTCTAACCAACTGATCAGGGAGGTCCTCAGATAGACTCACAAAGTCAGCAAACTCTGCAATCACGTCAGGGTGGATTTTTGGCACTCCTTGGTCTACTAATGAGTACTAGGGTGATGTGCGGGAGTCAGCCCCTTGCTCCTTTTATTTTGTTGTCTTTCATTTTGCGCTTGTAAAGGCTTCGGCATTTTGCACCTTACACATGAATAAAGTTGGAGGAGTTGTTTAAAAAAAAATTATATATATATATATATATATATATATATATATATATATATGGAGGAAAGAGGAAATAATAAAATTATATAATTTGTTCAGTCTATATGCCCCAATCTCAGGAACAACAATCATCTTCTTAATTATTTTATTGACCAATATATATTTAAATAAGTCGCCTAGGGCCTCTAAATTTCTTGAGACAATTCTGTTTAATATTTATATGTTATCAAGCGACTGGATTCAAGTACAAGTTATGTTATATTTTAATTAACATTTTTATCGAATACTAATTTTGAATATGTGTATTTATTCATTCTATGTTATGTATAATTATAATTTGTAAGTTAATTATATTAGTTGAATCTACCTAATTAGTTCAAGTGTCGAGTCAATATAATTCGAAGCTATGTGTATATTTATAGTTTACCAAAGATCCAAGATCAAGATTCGTGTTAATTTGATTTTTTTGTTTTTGTTTTGGATGGCAACCGCTCGGTCCGGATCCACCCTAGCCGAGCCCAATCTAGCTTTACTCTGACTGAGGGTGCTCATCGTGCATCTTTCAACACCGTCTATTGGACGACATTCGGATGAGGGCACGCACTCCATATAATCTAACGAGTAGTATGGAAGGTACATGATAAGTCCCACTCACCGAATAATTTGTCATGTATCTAGACAACATCGGACTGGGTGGGTTCCGACCTGGATGGCACTGGGGAATATTTCTAGATAAACAATGTATTATTGGAAACTAAATTGTGAGGTTCAGAATCTAGCTAGAAAGACACTAGTTGTCAAATTGCCAGGAGGAAGGAAGGAAGGAAAGCCTTGAGCAGACTCTACTGGTAGAGTGAGGTTTGATCAACTCAAGAAAAAAAAAACATAATCTTGTGCTTGTGGATAATAATTAGAGACACTTGACAAAGAAAACTCACACAAACACACACACACAGACGCTAGCTAGGTGCTGTTATTTGCGGATTTGTATGGTTGGAATTGCTCAGGGAACAAGTCTTTCCTCCCTCCCTCCCTCCCGGGGTGCCTGCCGATAGACGCGGCCATTTGTGCGGGTGGCAACCATAGTCATACTATTCGCGAATGTTCTTAATTAAACAATGACAAGTATTGTGACTTTTCATAAATAATTATTGAGCATTCTTTGAAAAAGAACACTAAACAATGTAAGCTTGCGTGTTAAAGAATATATATTGTGGCAATCATAAAATGATTGATGAAGAAGAAACAATGCGATGCGAGAGGACGACACTGCCTAAGATTTCAAAATCTCAGCCATCACCTTCACTGTCCTTCGGCCTTTGGCTTGATTGTCATTTGTCACCAAGCCATTAGCCCCATCTGGTAAAATGAAACGTGACGCTTTATACACACCTCATAATAACCGTATGGAATTATCAACACATATAACTCATGTAGAAAACAGCTCAGACATCAACAGACATGTAGCTCATGTAGAAAACAGCTCAGACATGTAGAAAACAGCACAGACATCAAACGAGACCGACATGATTCCAACATATCAACCGTAATGACGGATATACGTGTAGGTTGTAATTAAAAAAAATAACTACATGAAATTTATAGGAGTTCTCCAAACCGAGACAAAAGAATTGGTCAGGTGAACTTGTGCCCACGTCAAGACTTCCGATTTGAATAACCTCTCTTTGTTTAGAACAACCTTCCGGATTCAGCCAACAACATAGCGTTAGCCGATTTTAATATTAATATCATCTGTCACATCAATATGTTACGTCTGCTGGCACATAAGCAAAAATAGTTTGGTGGGACGAATAGTATTATTCTTTATTAAAATTCTTGATGGAGATGTCTACAGGAAAAGAACAAAGAACTAAAGAAAAAAAGAAGAAGAATGCAGTGAACACTACTTGTATGATATTTCAAGACAGTTACATGATAACTTGATTTTATTTCCAGCATTAGTGGCAATAACTTAGGTAGTGGTCCTCGAACTTTGAGAAATAGTTAGGTCACCCAAAAATCCAACAAAATCATGGTGTTCATATTTAGTCAGATAGGAACTAAATTTTGTAAGGATTTATATTCCAAACTCTACGAGAGGGGGTCAAGATGGCTGCTAAAGTCTTTCTGTACTTATGCGTAACTTGTGGGAGCTAGTCCTCATAGTCCGTGTCTAAATTATTGGTATTATTATAATTTTATTAGTTAAGCAGTAAACATAGTTTTATCTAAAGAAAAAACTCACACACAATATATTACAGAGATAACGAAGTCCTCGAGTTCATTTAACAATCCTCTGTGGTACATCAACAATCCCCTCCCCTCATGGTTGTTGAAATTGTTAAATGATCGTATGGTACAGACATTTGTTGTGTTCCGTGCTATATTTGGCAACATGAAACCTGTTTGTTTGCTAGAAAATGATATAAACTCGAGTTTTATAATCTAATCCGGCTGTTATAAAACATAATACAAACTGATTATGAACTGGAACAATCGAATATACAAACGAATATACAATCGAATATATATATATATATATATATATATATATATATATATATAATGGCTCTTCCCGCCCCCGAAAAAAAATATATATATATATAATGGCTCTCCCCGCCCCCGAGCTCTCTGGCTCTCCTGGGGTGCTCATATATATATATAATGGCTCTTCCCGCCCCCGAAAAAAAAATATATATATATAATGGCTCTCCCCGCCCCCGAGCTCTCTGGCTCTCCTGGGGTGCTCCCCCTCCCCCCGTGACCGCTGCCCCAGGCAGGATCTCCTCTCCATCGCCGCGGCGATCCTTCGCTCCCGTGCGGCGTCCTGCTCTCTTCGCCCGCTTTGCTCTCCGCATTGTCACCCCCCCCCCCCCCCCCCCACACACACACACCCGACCTCAGCCCATGAGACGTGATCCGCCCTCCGCGGTCGGCCGACCCGTTGGCCGACCGATCTCGTTGCCCTCCTTGGCCTTCCTCCAGATCCGCCGCCTCCCCTCCCTCTCACCTCTAGCACCCTCCCACCCGCCTTCTCTCCCCGCCGACTCCCCCCCGCCCACCGCCTCCACATCTTCGTCGCCCCCACCACCCGAGCTCCGCCCAGGACTGCCACTGCAGCCGTCGCCCCCTTCTGCTGGCTCGCCACCGGCGCCTCCCCCCTAGGCGATGGTTCCGAGCCACCTCCTCATGATGACTCATGCCGGTTCTTGGGTGGCGAGCCTGCTATCCCCTCCTCAATTTTCCCCAACCACAGTTTTCAAATTTCAAACTCTCCCCCACGTGTCCCAGCTGGCGCGAGGGGTGCGCCATCTGGCATGGATGGCGCGACCTCCGCCCATCCTCATCTTCCGCGTCTGTCTTCAGCCCACCAGGCGCCTCCCACTCAGTGTACACGTGCGCCCCCTCGGTACTGGTGCTACCAGACCAAACCTACGCAACTTGCTTGGCTACTCACTCCTACATCATTTCCCCTCCGTTCTTGGAGCCCCAACTCCTTGATGCGGTGGCTTGGGCGTCACCCCCTGGCCTCCCTCTGACCTGAGCCGTGTGCGCCAGGGCCAGTAGCGCGGCATCCTTAGCCGCGCTGCTTTCCGCTTCTGGCGACACGACCAAAATGAACGCGCCGCTCAATGGCGCGGACAGCGCCCTCCTGACCCCCCTACGTTTGCGCGGGCGCCACACCGGGATCCCACGTAGGGGCACACCTTGTCAACGTTGCCCTCATCGCGCCTACCTATGATCTGATCGACCCGCCTGCGCCACCCTTATCCGGCGCAGGTGACTGCTCCAGTATCCTGCGTACCCTGGAGATAGGCGGCGCCAACCCTCGCCGATTACTACCTCCGAGTTTCATTTCCCTGCACTGTTGTGAAACCCATTATTTTGTAGCTTTTTATTTAAATAGAATTTTTGTGTTATTAATTAGCATTTTCAAAAAAATTATTATTATTAAATATTACTATTAAATATTTTTGGATGGAAAAGGATTTCGAAAATAAATATAACATGGACTTTTGATTTTCGCCGCCCGCCTACCCGCGCCCATTTCCAGCGCACCACCCCCGCGCCTAGGGCTGTCGACCGCCGACCCCGTCGTCGCCCCCTCTCCCGCGGGTTCAGCGCTCTCCGGCGCACCCCCTTTGTCCGCGCCACTCTCCGGCGAGCTCGACCAGCGCCGAGCTTCTCTCGCGCGCGGTCCCCGCTGTCCAGATCCGCCGCCCCCGTGCGGCCTCACTCCGGCGCGCACCCCCGTGCGCCCCTTCCCGTCGGCTCTCCGGCGACTGTTCCCCTTTACGCTGCCGACAGCGTCGCTGTCCGCCGACAGCGCTGCTCTTCGCAGCGTCTCTCTTCTGGCCAGCGTGCCCTAGCTTTGGATTTCTGGCGTTCGTCGTCAACGTCGCTGCTGGATTATTATTTTCTTTCCATTATATCATCTGAGAGCTCTAGCCGAGCATCCCAAGGTATAAATTCTCTGCCCCGTTGCATTTTATTGGTAGTCGATGATGATAACGGTCCCCGGTTTCCCCTTCGGAAATCCGGTTAGCTACACTGTAGTTCGGTTAGCTACGTTAGCGTTTTGTGATTATTGTCTGCTGAGATTTTATGCTGTTGGTTTTGGTTGCGGAATTCCCGAGTATTTCGGGAAGGTTCTGGTGGTTGGAAAATAATTTCTGTGGTTATATTTTCGGTATCAATGGGTTATTCTTTGGTTGGGACAATTGCAGGATTTCGTTGTTGGCGCATTTCCCAGTTTTGGGTTGTCTCGAAATAGAGGAAATGCTGCCCAATTTTTTACCAAAACTTTATCTGTTTGGATTTCAAATTTGGTTTTCAAAAATGATTTTAAAACTGATTTTCGGGCGACGACCGTACCGTTCTGTGGGCCCTAGCGAAATGCAAACGCACCGGTCCGACCGGGCGTTGAGGTATTAGCTGGATGTGACAATGGACCGAGTCTGAGACTCCAAACTTTTGATTTAAATTATTTTATTTAATGTTTAAATTATTTATTATAGATAATTGGTTACTGCACATTTTATTTAGGAACTAAACATTTCCATCTTATTTTATGTAAAAGAATTGTAAAGGGCATAAGCCCATAACTCTAGGATGATTAGCTGTGCCCTGTATTGCATAGTGTAAGTTTTATTTCTTTTCTGGGTGGTTGATGTTGATCTTTTGGGTGGTTTTGGATTGGACGTGTAACCGTGGTTAGAACGTAATCATTTCTCGTAGAAAATTAATTAAGAACTTCCAAGTAAAATAAATGGATAAAATATTGGTAAGATAACTAGATTATGTTTTGTCACTGGAAGAAACTATTTTTATAGATATATTACAAAAGTACAAAGTTTTCCAAAGATAATTTGTTCTTGTTATTATTTCCCAAATAATCAAATTAACCGGTTTAATCAACGCACGTAGCTCGCGACGTAAACGTTAGTTGTAGCCTAATAACAACTTAAAATCTGACTAGGACTTGTTACTAGAGATTGCAACTAGTACACTTAGCTTGGTTATACAGCGGATCTAAGTCGAGTTCTCAACTGTAGGAACTCGAAGACATACCTGACGTTCCTCCTCGGTATCAACTCGTCTTTTCAGTCATTCAATACGAGGCAAGTTTCGGATTATGTATTCTTGTATTTTACTTAGTAAAGTTAAGCTGCATGTTAAACCACACTGTTGACACGGAACTCCATCTTGGGGTTCAACTACTGATTGATACTGTTACTGATTGTGGGACTGGGGGAATAGTTTAGGCGTTTATGACCAAAGCCCTACTGTCATAACTGTATTAGCTTGCCCCTCTTACACACGGAGATAAGCCATATCGTATCGCTAAGATACTACTGCTCAACCCAAGCCGGTCATAGACGTTTGCATATTCAAAACACACAGAACTGTTTTAAAACTGCTGAAAAATATTATTTCAAACTGTTTACCCTGCACTTTCCAATTATTATTTAAGATATGAGATGCATATTTCGTTCTTGCTCCCTCCTGACTGGAGACAACATTTTTAGGTAACACTGAGGATGATGAGCTATATTTAATAGCTATTATGACCCGGTTCTCTACCCTGCGACGATATCGGAGCCGTCTCTGGAGGACGCTGATCCAGGGACTACTGAACCAGATGTTTAGATAGTCTTTCCTTTCTGTATTTTTTCTTTATTTGGATCTTGTATTTTATTTCAGCATTTCCTTTCCCAGTTGTACTTCTAAATATTTTATTAAATAAAGTTTCAAATTTCCGAATATAACAGTTGTGACAAATGTACTTGTGTTGTGGTGAATACCTGCAATGGAACAGCTTACTGCCGCCGTCTCACCACGGTGCAGGCTGGGCATGATCCGGTTCGACCCATTAACTTGGGATCGGGTCGTGACATGTTTTCAGTGGTGGCCCATGCAGGTCTACGACAATTTAGGAAAACATATCTAGAAACAATTAGAACACTAGAACATTGATTTGTCACAACGTAGGTCCGATTTATATATAAATAAATATTTTTGGTTGATTATAGACTGGTAGGCTACCTTGCTTATGTGTGCATCCTAAACCTTCCAGAGAATGACCATTGACAAGACCAAATCCTGCTGGCGATGAGGTGTCATCTCCGGATCATACCCCATCTCCTCAACCAAGCCCAGGGTCTTTTCCCTCGCGGCTGTTTGACCGTCCTCATAATGCATCCAGTGAAGTTTTTACTACACTGGCGATTCCTACCTCATCTCAACTAAGTTGCATTTCCTTGGTGGAGTATCCATTTTTGTTGCTCCACTAGTACCACTAAACACCTTTCAAATGGTTGTCCTATTTCAAGAAATCCTGGAGTTCCAGAAAGCTCAAGATGAAGCCCAGCAGGAACAGAAGAATATCACGAGAGAAGACATGAAGAACGTCAATGATGTCGCCTTAGTTATCTCCAACCAAGTTAGAGCAGAACTTTGTCCTAGGAAGAATACCCCTGAATCTAGAAGATATTTGGGTCCCATCAAGTACCCTACTTTTCGGCAGTCTTGTCGTAAGAAACTATGGACTTGTAACCATTGCAAGAGGCCTGGTCATCAGGCCGTTAGTTGCCGCAAGAGTTTGGGACAATGTTTGGCATATGGATCTGCTAAACTTCAGGTAAAGGACTGCCCTTATTTTTCCATTAAACCAGAGCTCATATCCCAGCAATACCTGTTAGGCCACAACCTAGGGACCCTCTTTCTATCCAGCAGACCCTGCCCTTACAATAAGGCATGATGCATACTCGAGGTTCATAGAAGATGAAACAGTTGAAAACTGCTCATGCAAGAGTCAGAACCATGAAGAATAGTACCTAGGACTGCTGAATAGCATTATCTATTTTTGGAAGTTGTAACAGGATGTCCTTAGATCAATCACAAGAGTTTTTGCTGTAATTCTTCACATGAATAAGAAATTCTTAGTTACACCTTTATGACAGATGTTTTTCCCTGATAGTCTTCCCGGATTATCCCAGATCTAGACATAGGATTCACCCCTGACCTAGTCCCCGGCTCTTACCCAAATTCTAAAGGATATTACAGAGCCAACCCGAAGGTGGCCAAGAGGATGAAGGACCAGATCAATGAAGGCTCTAGGATTTATTCAGGGTGGAACTTCACCTTAGGGAACACCTATCTTGTTTTTGCCCAGGAAGGATGGAATAACGGATGTGCATCGATTACCAGACACTAAAGAACCAGTACTCTCTGCCCGGATCGAGGATCTGTTTGATCTGTTTGTGTGGAGTTAGGGTGTTTCGAAGTTTGACTTAAGATCTGACTACCAACAAATCAAAGTCAGGAAGGAGGACATATTTCTAAGACGGCGTTCAAACACCAAGTATGGGTAGTTTTGGTCATGACGTTGGACTGACAAATGCTCCTGCTGTGTTCATGAATCTCATGAACAGAGTTTTTCCATGAGTATTTGAATCAGATTATCTTCTCCATAGATAACATTCTAATATATTCGAAAACTGAAGAAGAGCATGAAGAACATCTGAGGAAGTTTTTGGAAACTTTGAGGAAAAAGAAGTTTTATGGTAAGTTATCTGAACGTGGATTTTATTTGACAAGGAGGACTTTTGGCCATGTTGTCAAGAGAAGAAATTTGATGGAAGATAGCTGCTGTTGAAAAGTGGTATACCCCAAGTTCAATTCGGAAGTTTCTTGAACTTGGCTGGCTACTATCAGAAGTTCGTGAAAGATTTCGCCAAGATTGCTGAGCTGATGACGAAGCTCACTTGGAAGAATAAAGAGTTCATCTGAACGAAAGATTGCCAGGCGGCATTGAGGAGCTGAAGAAGAGACTTACCACTACACCAATCCTTGCGCTACCCGCAGGAACCGGTGGGTTCTCAATTTACAGTAATGCCTCTGGAAAAGGACTGGGCTGTGTTCTTCAACAACATGGGAAAGTAATTGCTTACATATATAGGCAACTACAAACTCATGAGGAGAATTATCCCACACCTAATTTGAAATTTGCTGCAACTATCTTTACTTGGAAGCTATGGAAGCATGATTTCTTTGGAAAGGGAGTGAAAATATATACGGACTACAAAAGTCTGAAATATGTCTTCACTCAGAAAGGGCTGAATGTTAGACTGAGAAGATGGCTGAAACAGATGAAGGATTTCGACATCAACCTGCAGTACCATTCAGGTAAGGCTAATATGGTCGCTGATGCACTTGGTCGATACTGATGGCGGAGTTCTTAGCCAAGGACTAGCACCTGCTAGAAGACATCGAGAAGTTTGGACTGGAGGTTATACTACCTGGAGATAGAAGGACGAAGCTGGATGCTGATTCAGTATTGATGAAGTTCGAGGCTGAGGGACAAAATCAAGAGAACATAGTTTCAAAATGAGGCACTTTGCAGGCTTAGAGAACAAGTGTTGGCATGAACACTTGAGGGTTTCTAAATTGATCAGCATTGGAACTCTGAAGAATGGTACGAGACTTTGCATATCGGCTGACAAACGGAGGAACGAGTTGATGAAAGAAATGCACCAGTCGCAGTATTCCATATATTCAGGAGATAATAAGATGTATCGGAATATGCCTCCATTGATTGGTGATATGGAATAAAGAAGGACAATTCCAGGTATGGGAATAGATGTGAATTTGTCAACATGAGGAATTTAGCAAAAGAACAACAAGTTTGTTGGAGCCGCTGGACAATTCGGAGTGGAAGTAGAAGCATATAACAATGAACTTTGAGTGAGGATTGCCTTGTTCCCAAGGAGGGAAGGACACCAATTGGATTATAGTAAACCGACTGACTAAGTCAGCACACTTTATTCCCTTCAAAGTTGTTTTATCCACTAAGAAGTTGGCAGCATTGCACGAGAGGCACATCTACCAGATTCATGGAGTACCGCGGGACGAGCAAGCAGAGAGGTCAATCCAGACGCTTGAAGATGTATTGAGATTTTGCGTCTTGGAATTTGGTAGGTCTTGGAAAGACCAAATTGCTTTTGGTGAAGTTTTCTCCTACCAGAGGAACAATCAGTTTCGACGGAGCTGGAAATTGAGACCAGGTACAGCAGGCCATTTGAAGTTTAAGACGAGTTGGAAGTAGCGTACCAGTTAGCTCTACCAGCTAATCTTGAGAGTGTGCAACGTCTTCTACGTCACAGCTCAGACGCTACATTTCGGATCCAAGTCACGTTTTGAATAATTCAGAGCTGAAGATTGGACTCAACCTTTCAGTGCCAGAGAAACCAGTTGCAAGCCTAGTAAGAGATGAGAAGAAAATCAGAATTTGAGCCATCACTTAAACTCCTATTTCCTTATCTTTTTTTCGTTCTAAACTTTACTGATGCTGCTAAGTTAGCCTAGTTTTGCAAGCTATCTCTTTAATCAAGCTTGATCATGACGATATTTTATTGGGTGCACCCACTAATATATTGTCTAATCAGGACCGGTGCATGATGGTCTGATCAACCTCGTGTACTTTGGTTCGCTTATGTATTTTTCTGCGTGGATGACATCATAAAAAGAAACTTGTCCCTAAACCGTCTCATCCACGACTGCCTTGGAAATTCTTATTGTTGGACCTGAGTTACGGGTGCAGTACCCGTACCTGTTTGATTCTCCTACCCTGCCTTTAATTTCGAGGACGAAATTCCTAATGAGGGAAGATTGTAAAACCCATTATTTTGTAGCTTTTTATTTAAATAGAATTTTTGTGTTATTAATTAGCATTTTCAAAAAAATTATTATTATTAAATATTACTATTAAATATTTTTGGATGGAAAAGGATTTCGAAAATAAATATAACATGGACTTTTGATTTTCGGACCCAGACCCGAGTCCGAGCCCAGACCCAGGCCCGAGCCCAATTCCTTCTCTATTAAAAACCAGATTTTTAGACTTGGTTAAATCTTCAAAAAAATAAATAAATAAATAAATAAATTTACTTTGTGCTGGCCCCGAAGGACCAGCATTTGGAGTACGTGACTCCTTCCACCCTACTCCTATTTCCCCTCCACAACTCTTTCTCCACCATGCATTTTCCCAACGTTACAACCCACTCCTTCCTTTTATTCTCCCCACTACTTCCAACTCTCATCTCTTCAACAGAAGAGAAGTACTCACTCTCATCCCTCCCTCTGTTCTCAAAACCCACAACTTCTTCAACTCAAAACCCATTTTCCCCCTTCTCACCCGAGCCCTAGATCCGGCCGAAGCTCCCGCGCGCGGCCCACTCTCCGGCGCCCCTTCCACTCGCCATCGCCGCCCGAGCTCCCCTCGCGCCCCTGATCTGCCCGACCCCGACCCGAGGCTGCCGCCGCCTACCCGCGTCCATTTCCAGCGTGCCACCCCCGCGCCTAGGGCTGTCGACCGTCGACCCCGTTGTCGCCCCCTCTCCCGCGGGTCCAGCGCTCTTTGGCGCACCCCCTTTGTCCGCGCCACTCTCCGGCGAGCTCGACCAGCGCCGAGCTTCTCTCGCGCGCGGTCCCCGCTGTCCAGATCCGCCGCCCCCGTGCGGCCTCAATCCGGCGGCACCCCCGTGCGCCCCTTCCCGTCGGCTCTCCGGCGACTGTTCCCCTTTACGCTGTCGACAGCGTCGCTGTCCGCCGACAGCGCTGATCTTCGCAGCGTCTCCCTTCTGGCTAGCGTGCCCTAGCTTTGGATTTTCGGCGTTCGTCGTCAACGTCGCTGCTGGATTATTATTTTTTTTCCATTATATCATCTGAGAGCTCTAGCCGAGCATCCCAAGGTATAAATTCTCTGCCCCGTTGCATTTTATTGGTAGTCGATGATGATAACGGTCCCCGGTTTCCCGTTCGGAAATCCGGTTAGCTACGCTGTAGTTCGGTTAGCTACGTTAGCATTTTGTGATTATTGTCTGCTGAGATTTTATGCTGTTGGTTTTGGTTGCGGAATTTCCGAGTATTTCGGAAAGGTTCTGGTGGTTGGAAAATAATTTCTGTGGTTATATTTTCGGTATCAATGGGTTATTCTTTGGTTGGGACAATTGCAGGATTTCATTGTTGGTGCATTTCCCAGTTTTGGGTTGTCCCGAAATAGAGGAAATGCTGCCCAATTTTTTACCAAAACTTTATCTGTTTGGATTTCAAATTTGGTTTTCAAAAATGATTTTAAAACTGATTTTCGGGCGACGACCGTACCGGTCTGTGGGCCCTAGCGAAATGCAAACGCACCGGTCCGACCGGGCGTTGAGGTATTAGCTGGATGTGATGATGGACCGAGTCTGAGACTCCAAACTTTTGATTTAAATTATTTTATTTAATGTTTAAATTATTTATTATAGATAATTGGTTACTGCACATTTTATTTAGGAACTAAACATTTCCCTCTTATTTTATGTAAAAGAATTGTAAAGGGCATAAGCCCATAACTCTAGGATGATTAGCTGTGCCCTGTATTGCATAGTGTAAGTTTTATTTCTTTTCTGGTGGTTGATGTTGATCTTTTGGGTGGTTTTGGATTGGACGTGTAACCGTGGTTAGAACGTAATCATTTCTCGTAGAAAATTAATTAAGAACTTCCAAGTAAAATAAACGGATAAAATATTGGTAAGATAACTAGATTATGTTTTGTCACTGAAAGAAACTATTTTTATAGATATATTACAAAAGCACAAAGTTTTCCAAAGATAATTTGTTCTTGTTATTATTTCCCAAATAATCAAATTAACCGGTTTAATCAACGCACGTAGCTCGCGACGTAAACGTTAGTTGTAGCCTAATAACAACTTAAAACCTGACTAGGACTTGTTACTAGAGATTGCAACTAGCACACTTAGCTTGGTTATACAGCGGATCTAAGTCGAGTTCTCAACTGTAGGAACTCGAAGACATACCTGACGTTCCTCCTCGGTATCAACTCGTCTTTCCAGTCATTCAATACGATGCAAGTTTCGGATTATGTATTCTTGTATTTTACTTAGTAAAGTTAAGCTGCATGTTAAACCACACTGTTGACACGGAACTCCATCTTGGGGTTCAACTACTGATTGATACTGTTACTGATTGTGGGACTTGGGGAATAGTGTAGGCATTTATGACCAAAGCCCTACCGTCATAACTGTATTAGCTTGCCCCTCTTACACACGGGGATAAGCCATATCGTATCGCTAAGATACTACTGCTCAATCCAAGCCGGTCATAGACGTTTGCATATTCAAAACACACAGAATTGTTTTAAAACTGCTGAAAAATATTATTTCAAACTGTTTACCCAGCACTTTCCAATTATTATTTAAGATATGAGATGCATATTTCGTTCTTGCTCCCTCCTGACTGGAGACAACATTTTTAGGTAACACTGAGGATGATGAGCTATATTTAATAGCTATTATGACCCGGTTCTCTACCCTGCGACGATACCGGAGCCGTCTCTGGAGGACGCTGATCCAGGGACTACTGAACCAGATGTTTAGATAGTCTTTCCTTTCTGCATTTTCTTCTTTATTTGGATCTTGTATTTTATTTCAGCATTTCCTTTCCCAGTTGTACTTCTAAATATTTTATTAAATTAAAGTTTCAAATTTCCGAATATAACAGTTGTGACAAATGTACTTGTGTTGTGGTGAATACCTGCAATGGAACAGCTTACTGCCGCCGTCTCACCACGGTGCAGGCTGGGCATGATCTGGTTCGACCCATTAACTTGGGATCGGGTCGTGACAACTGCCTAGTGCTAGAGATCTGCCAGCTTCTAGAGGCTCCCCCTGGGCTGTTGTCTTATGCAGACAAGCTCAGACCGGACTGCTCCACCATGAGCTTCTTGCCCGTTGCTAAAGTGGAGCTGCCAAAGTTGACATTACGGTGTCTTTCTCTGCCGGCAAAATATCCGACATGTCCACAACCTTCCCGCATGCATTTGTTCTGAAATTCTCTCCTTCTTGCCCGAAGCTTCCCCGGGTTCAGGAAACGATCGCCGACTGGGGCCTCAAATCGGGATACAGGGTAGCACCCCTAGACCCTAAACACATCCTTTTGCTTCTCGCTTCAGAGGCTGACCACAAGAATGTCTGGGTCCGAGACACATGAATGATTGACAGTCGCACATTCAAAATTATCAAATGGTCCCCAGAATTTAACACTGTCGAAGATTTCTCGATCGTCTCGACGTGGGTCACATTCTCGAACCTCCCCCTAATTTGTTTCACCCCTGTAGCCCTGGAGAGGATTACGAGCTCCTTCGACACATTCGTTGCCATGGCGGAAGAAACCAGAAGTCTCTCTAAGGGTAACTACACCAAAATATGCATGGAGCTAGATTTATCTAAGGACCTGCCCAAACACATCCAGATCTCGTTAGGCGATAAGACGCACACCAAACACAAATATTCGACAACAGTGTCATTTTCTGCAAATACTGCCAGACAAGAGGTCACTCCATCGAGCACTGCTTCCGTGTACACCCAGAGTTAAAGAAGAAGGTCCCCCGTAAGGCTGCCCCCATCAAACAGAGCAAGATTATCCATTAATCTCCACTACTTCCTCATCCCAATACCCATATTAGACTCCAGACTAGCTCCGACCACTCCAATAGTCAAGCTATGTCCCCCTTAAGAAGGGCCCTGGTCCTCCACCCGCCACCGGTCATCAACCTCTCCAACAAATTCGACCTCCTCGAAACCGACATCACCAACAGAACTGAAGAAGCCTCAGAGATCAGCGGTGTCCGAGTAAATGAAGATGCCTCTCTCCTACTAACTACATCTATGGGTATCGGAGCCGGAGAACACCACTCCCAACAACTAGCTCCTCTGGATAATGCTGTGGTGCTCTATATGCCCTATTTGACCCCCACATAAGCCACTCAATCCAGCCTCACCGGAGACCTAAGTATAGCAGAGGACACTGAGAACAGAGAGGCCACCGGAAGGGAAACAGACACAATTGCGGTAGATGAGATACCAAAAAATCTGAAGGAAGTTACCCCACCCCCCGACACATCAACCCCCCCAAAACCCCACCGCTTAACAAAAATCTGTACAGATGCCCAGGCCAACATCGGGCAAGCCCCAGTACCTAGGCTTCAACAGGGCATCGACGCGGGCATCACCTCCGCGGACAGCTATTTTGGAGCTTTGGCCGAGATCAACGAAGAGGTTTACATACACCTGAATGAGGAGATAGACACCACCAGGTCGGATAGAAAGGATACAACCACTTCCAAAAGATCCAAAAAAGGATAAGCTAAAGAAGTTTGGCCATGACCACCAGGTTGGCTTCGAAACTCACCAATCCCTCCTCCAAAGCAACTCCAATGCTTAACATCCTTTCGTGGAAAGTTAGAGGCCTTGCCAATAAACCCACCTTGAGAAGATTAAAGAGTCTCAAACGTATTCATAGACTAGATGTCTTAGTGATTATCGAACCTAAA
This sequence comes from Iris pallida, assembly GCA_029216955.1. Classification (NCBI taxonomy): domain Eukaryota; kingdom Viridiplantae; phylum Streptophyta; class Magnoliopsida; order Asparagales; family Iridaceae; genus Iris; species Iris pallida. The sequence goes on along the minus strand of JANAVB010025400.1, from coordinate 2,798,610 downwards.
ATTTCTCCAAACAAACTCAAATCCATTCAGTTATAGTTAGGCTTCTCTTCGGCCACCGCCGGCTACCACGACATCTGGATCCTCTTCTCCGCCGACGTGTAGCTCGGCATCATCCTCGACTCGAGACAAACTCTCACGTGTTGGGTGGAACACCCCACGCTCCTATCTCGCTCTCTCCTGTCTATCATCTACGGTAGCTACGACATTCCTGAACGTAAACAGCTGTAGGAAGATCTGAAGTTTGTCCAGCTTAACCACATCGACCTTTCCTGGCTTTGCATTAGCGACTACAATGCCATCATGTGAAGAGAAGAGAAATCGGGTGGCCGATCTTCTCCTCTATCGGCCATTCATGACTTCACCAACTTCATCTTTAGCGCCCATCTGTCTACCCTCCAGTTCGTTAGCAGCACTTTCACCTGGTGCAACATGCAAGAATGAGCTTGATGTCATAACTCTCGCCTTGATCGTGCTCTCATTAACTCGAAATGGTCAGACATGGAGATCATCTCCAGTCTATCTCACCTCAACGCGATCGAATCAGATCACTCCCCTCTCCTCATTGAAATCAGCAGCAAATCAAACCAGATCAAGAAGAGTTTCTGCTTCTTCAACTTCTGGAGCCATCACCCGTAGTTCATGAACACGGTTGCCAACGCTTGGGCTAGCATGGACATCCTCGAACCCCTGGTACGTGTCGCGAACAAACTCAAAGCCACCAGAAAAGCTCTCACTGCTTGGAGTAAGATTGCTTTTGGTAACATTTTCCAGGCGGTCCGTACGACGGAGGATGATGTCACCCGTGCTGAAATTTTATTCGCCACCGACAGATCCTCGTGGCTGGTGCCTCCCTCAACCTTATTAGAGCTCTGCTAAAATTTTGGCTGAAAGTTGAGGTGGACTTCTGGAAACAGAAAGCCAGGCTCACATGGGACAGTGAGAGACAAAAACACGAGCTACTTTCACTCATGTGTCAAGGGGCGCAGACAACATATCAACCTACACCAAATTGCTGACGATAACGGTCACATTATTAAAAATCAACAGGGGATCCAGACGACGGCCGCTAATTTCTATTCCCAGTTGTTCACCGAAGAAGCCATCACCTTGGACGAGGAATTTCTAGCAGATATTCCTCGCCTGATAGAAGACAGTGACAACACCGAGCTGCAGCTTCCCCCCTCAGAGCTAGGAGTCAAAGAGACCGTATGGGCTCTGAACGAGCACAGTGCTCCTGGTCCGGATGGATTCATTGGTGTATTCTTTAAAGATTGCTGAAACATCATCAATGCGGATATCCACGAGGTGACAACCGTATTTTTCTAAGGAGACAGATACCCTCGATCGATTTCATGCGTCAACCTTATCCTCATCCCCAAGCAGGATAACTCGGAGACCTTCAAAGACTTCTACCCCATAAGCTTGTGCACCTTTACTAACAAAATCATATCGAAGATTATTGCCAATCGTATGATCGTAATTCTTCCCAAGATTATATCTAAAGAGCAGAGTGGCTTCGTCCGTGGCAGGAACATCTCAGACAACATCCTGCTGGCCCAAGGGATGATCACGTATATAAAATTACCGGCTAGGGGGAAAAATATTGCTATCAAACTAGACATAGAGAAGACGTATGACAGGCTAGACTGGCAATTCATGATTTGGGTCTTCAGAGCCTTCGGGTTCTCAAAAACCTGGACCAACATCGTCTGAAGATCGATCAGCAATTCGTAGTTTTCTACGGTTATTAACGGTCAAGCAGAGGGTTTCTTCAAATCCACTCGTAGTGTTAGACAAGGAGACCCATTATCATCCACCATCTTCACTATTGATGCAGAAGCACCGAGCAAAAATCTTAATAAAATGGTAGGCACCCCACACTTCCAGCATTTTCACACCGCCAGTAGTTGTCCGATCATCACCCACCTCGCATATGCCGACGATATCCTCATCTTCTCCTCCGACGATGTCGGGCCAATGAAAATGGTCCATAACACGTTACAGAGATACGCCAGTTGCTCCGGTCAGCGCATCAATCCCAACAAGAGTGTCATCTATGTTCATCATAAGACCAACAGAGAACACTCCTCCTCCCTCACCAACATTACTTTCTTTTCCGTGGCATACCCCCCTTTCGCCTACTTAGGTGCACAATGGTTTATGGGCGGTCCAACGCAGCTATCTTCGAAGGGCTGGTGGGCAAAATTAGAAAAACAAACTTGAGGGTTGGCATAACACAATTTTATCGCCAAGAGTGAAGATGATTCTGATTAAACATGTGCTTTCCTCTATCCCAATCTACCTCGCCGCTTGCTCTCCCGCTAAGAAGGTGCTCTCCACCATTGAAAACATCTTCGCTAACTTCTTCTGGGGGCATAGCGACGGTAAGAATAAACATCATTGGACTAGTTTGGACACCATGGCCAGACCCACAGACGAAGGGGGACTTGGTTTTAGCAGACTGTCGCTTGTGGTTGACGCTTGCTCGATGAAACTTTGGTGGAAGCTCCGAGTGATTCATAATATTTGGGCTAGGTTCATGAAGGCCAGATATTTCAGGCACATCCACCCTTCCACCGCTGTCTCCAATTACAGATCATCCGCATCTTGGCACTGAATCCTCCACGACCGGAGTCTCGCTGAGCTTCTAATCCGTCTACATCTGGGATTTGACGAATCGTCTTTATTCCATGAACGATGGGCCGGTAAAGACCTCCTCCATCGGTACCTGATGACCCCCCTACTGCATGATTCGTGATTTGTAGGACGTCTCAAAAGATTGGTGTAGTGCCCTGTCCCTACATCGTCCCCATTTTTGTCTACGGGGTGTGTGAAAAAGGAACACTGTCGCTACCGATTGAATCGGAACCGATAGATCGGGATCGGTTGAATCGGTCGAACGAGAACGATTAAATTAAGATCCTTTTTTCGTTATGGAAAGGCTTCTTCAGAATCAAGTCCCATATTTAGCGGGTTTTATGTCTCAAGGATAGACTCTGCAGATGAGTCGGGAGAGACCTCCCGTTGCTCTATTTTTTATGCCGCACTTGCCCTTTGGATTTGGTTTTTATGAATATTTTCGATAGTTGTCATGGCTTGCATTTTCGAACTCACATTTATATATCAAACTTAAATTATGCAGTATTCTAATCAGTTGCTTATGCGATTTCAGGTGATCGCGTAGGTGCCATCTAGCGCAACCAACGGGTCTTTTGTCTCAAACAAACAATCAAAGTGAGTGGCTGTACCCTTCTTTTCCTTGACCTTCTTTAATCTCAAATCAATCAATAGAATGCTAGTTGGTTATGTAAGTGCACGAAAGCTTAGATTTCAATGAACCGTTGTACGATTCATCACGTACGCACACTATAGAACTATTATGCCAAGAAAATGTCGCATTCTTAATACCTTATGCCTGTTATAAAATTGAGATAAATAATGTTTTGAATCATTGAATAACTGTCGCCAAAACATGGAAAAGCAACGATGACAATGGTTATGTTACTCATGAACTATTGATTTTGCTTGAATACCTAATCTAACCTTACACGGTTATTGGACAACTCGTGCACGAGAAACGGCTTCCTTGAGCGATATCCCGAGACACAGGATCGTTTCGGCCTAGGAGGAAGTAAAAGATAGCTGAGCTCGATGAAGCAAAACATGGTTCCTCGTGGAACTTGTAGTGGGGCTCGCTACTCGTGCTGAAAGGTGGCCGTCTAACCCAGCTATAGTCCAAAATGGCTTTTGGTGCCAGTGACCTTCATATATCCAAACTACACACGCTAATTGATAACATTTGACAAAGAAGAAAATGTTAAGTCTCACATTGCACGGTACACTCTGCCATGGGTAAGTTCTAGCGTAATTTATATTATGTCTATCATATGCTTGTCTAAAATTTATTAGGATGGCTAGAAAGATCATAAAATTTAGTCATAATATTTCTTGAACTAAATGAGAGTGTTGTATATAAATTAGCCACTCGTCAGTATAAAGTGTAATGTACTGATCCTCGCTCTCCACAGGTACCCCAAACTAAGAATGACGTGTCACTTAAGCTCAAGGCGATGCTAGTACATTTGAAGCCTCGTCCGTGTGTTGAAGGATTGTTTTGATCCTTTTGAAGACTTCTCATTCAGTCCAGAGAAATGACGTCTCGACTCCCCATGATTTCAGGTCTTTGGAAATGTTTTGATGTAAATGGGGATATAATGTATGGAAAGACTATATCATCAGCGTTTATTTTGTAATCGAGTCATATTGTAGTCCGCGAGGAAAATAAATGTAACAGAGTCATATAAATGATATTTATTATAAATGAAACGAAAGTTCCTTCTGTTTTCAAAATAATGTGTTTGTTCAATTTTTCTGCGTACTTTACTTGATATTGTGTTTCGGATAACCTTACCATTATATGCCTTGTGCGATCGCAACTTAGGTTCGTACGGCATCACGCCCGGAGGATGACTATCGATTTTACGGAATCGGGGCGTGACAATTGGCGTAGGGAGCGAACACGAGAATGGATAGGGGAGGCAGCCACTGGTGCGCTGCTAGCCACCGGATTGAAGGTCAATACGGTCCCCGACTCTCTGCAGTGGTCTATGTCGGCCAACGGCTCTTTCTCCTTATCTTCAGCCAGATGCGTTGCTCGTGGCATTGGGATGGCTTCCCCAATCATTGGCACCTTCTGGCATTATTACATCCAAAAAAATGGTCATTTCTGATTTGGAGAGAGCATCGTAAGAAACTCCCCACTGATGACACTCTCACCACCATCGGTTTCAGCTTAGCTTCCGCTTGTCATTGCTGTATGGTGAAACAATCAGAAACTGTTGACCATATTCTTAACTCTGGAGAATTGGCCGTGCAGGTATAGAACGAGCTCTCTTTTCGTTACAAGCAGTATCAGGTTGGTGGAAGTTACAACGATCTTCTCACCACTTGGGGTAAAGCCTCGTACGGCTACAAGATCATTGCAGCCGCTATCACGTGGGTTATGTAGAAAAATCGTAACAAACTCAGATACGAGGGACACCAATATACAGCCACCCAACTGATCCGGGAGTATTTGCCATTAAATATTAAGAAAAAAAATTATAGAGGAATTGAACTTGATTGCATACTCGCTTGTACAAAAGAAAGCCTAGAAAGAAACCCTAGGAAACAATCGAAGTACAATTGTTTAGTTTTTGATTCTGGGGGGTGACGATGGAGGCTCGAGAAAGTATAGCAACTCTGCCTTACTCCTTGGACTATCGGACACAGTCTTTGCCCTCGAAGAAATTGTCCTTCGTAGGTTGCCAGCCTTTTGTATGGGTGTGGTACCCAGCTATTTATAGTGATAGATAGCTTGAGCCGCATGGATGGCCGTGTGACCACGTGGCTACAACAGCACACAAAGACTCGCTCTTTGGCCACCAGCTGGTGACTTGTTGAGATTTTGCTGCAGCAAATCTGGGTGGTTGAGACTTGGTCAGCCTGCCACGTGTCCTATCGCAGGATAGGATCAATCTGCTTAAGTCATTTTGAGCCGCATAGGTCTTTTAGTGTTCGGCCATGCTGGGCCGCATAAGACTCATGCGGCTTAGGTCGCAGCCTCCCTTAGTCTGCATATAGCTTAGGGACTTTTGAGCCGTATAGATTCTATATTCTTGGCCGCATAAAGCTCATGCAGCTCAGGTTGCAGTCACCCTTGGCCGCATGAAGCACATAGGCTCAGGTTACAGTCCTTCTGGCAGCATGACCATGTCCAGGCACGTGGACCCAGTGTCACGTCTTATCTTCTTTTTGTCAGAGTGTCAGAGCTGTCAGTTTTGACAGAGTTTGTCAGCTTTATCAGAAGGGCTGATCAGCTTGGCCGCATAAGTAACTCTTCCTTCTGTGGCTCAAATCAGTCTGGTTGCTTTTGATATATAATCCGAGATAGTAAAGATGGGCCGTAGGGGGCTTGCTGAGTCTGTCATTCGGTTCTTCTTTATGCGAACTAATTTGGCCCAAAGTACTCATGCGGTCAGTTGTGATCCGCATGAACCCTATATTTTCCATGCTTCTACAAGACCCCCTTAAAAGTTTTCAAATTGTAAATTTGGAATACATTGAATAAGAAGCATGGAGATCACGACCCGGTCCTAAATTGTTGGGTCGAATCGGATCATGCCCAGCCTGTACTGTTGTGAGACGGCGGCAGTAAGCTGTATCCAAATGCAGGTAATCACAACAACACAATCTACTTTGTCACAACATCTAAATTTTGAATAATAAAAACTTGTCCAACCAAAATATTCAACTGATACAACTGATAAAATAAAACTGTCTTTTTATTCAACATCAAAACTAAAAGAAAGTCGTCCTCTAGAGAGTAGGCTCATCAGCCACAGAATCATCGTCCTCCAAATAGGACTCCGGCAGAACAGCTGGATAAAGCACCGGGTCGTAGTAGCTATTTATCAATAGCTCAGCTTCATCAAAAGAACCTATTGGGGGTGGAGGATCCAGTCAGGAAGGAGCGAAGTACAATTATGAAAATTTAACAATTTAACTAATAATTAGAAATTTGCAGTTTTAAACAGTTGAATACTTGAACAATATTTTCCAGCAATTTTTTCATAATTGAAATAAATGTGATTTGAGTATGTAATGTTTATGACCGGCTTGGGTTGTACAAAGTGTCCTAGTGATACGATACGGCTTATCCCCGTGTGTAAGAGGGGTAAGCTCGCACAATCAATATGCAATATGAGGGGTATTGGTCATAATACACTACACTACTCCCCAATCCCACAATCAATAACAATCAATACTCTAGGAGAGAGTTCGTGTAGCAATGTGGTTTAATCTTGCAATATTACAATTATTAACTAAATTGAAAAATAAACACAACCGTACTTGCCTTTGTTTATGACTGGGTTGAAAAGTCGATTCCGGGATAGAAGATCAGACTCGTCTTCGAAATCCTACATTGAGAATCCTGACTTTGTATCAGAGATGAAAACCATATCTAGGTGTGCTAGTTACAATCTCTAGAATTGATCCTAATCCAGTTTTTATGTTATTTACAAATTCTACCAGAACACGTTTATCGATGTGATTTACTAGTTATAAATTTACGAAGAAAAATCAATTTAATCATTTATTGAAAAATCTCATTTTTTGATTATTTGGCAAAACTTAGTATTTTGTAATATTATATATAAAACTAATATTTTTCTTTAAGTGAGAAAAACGTGAATTTGTTTAAATAACAAACTTGAAATTTTTCTAGTTATTTAATGTGAGAAAATTGATATTAATTTCTATAAAATAATTAGTTATTTATTATTTTACGTGTTTACGTCAAACCAACAAACCAGGAAATAAAATTACTCTACATTATTACAGAACCACATAAAAGAAATAATAGTTGGGCTTATGCCCTTACAATTATTTACATAAATGAATGGAATAAAATAAATATACTGATGAATTCTGAACGCCGGGAAGCGATCCATTCAGCAGGCCGAGGCCCTGCACCAAAATATGATTTGGCCAGTAACTAGTTCTAAAATATAATTAATATTAAAAATAAAGGAAGGATCTCAGATTTGGTTGAAAAATCATGTTTATAATTAGCTAATGCCTCAACGTCCGGAACAATGCCGGTTTCGTTTGCATTTCGCTAAGAGTCCATTGACCAATAAGGTCGAGTAATCGTAACTCAAATCAAAAAGCCAATTTAGAAATTTTTATAGAAAACTCTTTTAAAATATTTTTCTGAAAATTCGGACAGCATTCCCTCTGTATTTGGGACAACCCAATACTGGGAATTTATGCCAACAACACACAAATAATATCCCAACCAGGGAATTAACCCATAAAATTATTTCCACCATAATATTAAAACCCGAAAAATAATATCAAACCCGAAAATACAGCATGTTTCCGGTATTTGAAAAACCGAAGTTACTTAAAAACCCAAAAATACCATAAAACCAATCTCCAGAATATATCCGAACATAACTCAAAATTTTCGAGAAGACACAGGGACAAAACTACAGAACATAATAGTTTCAAAAAATCCGAAAATAACCAACAGAACTTAAATTCTCCAACCACAGCACAAACAAAGAGGACTTCGGAACTTTTCAAAATCGAACTCATCTAAACCGAATCCCGCAACGGGATCGGAGAATCAAAATCATCATCGACTCGGGAGGGACGAACTACTGAGATTATCAGAATTTATCCAATATCCGTTGGTCGGGGAGCCGCGGGATAATCTCGGGAAAAAAAAACTGGACAGCGGGAACGGCCACGAAAAACTACGGACCACAGATCGAGCACGGGACAGCCGGATCAGGGACCACAGGAGGTCGGGCACGGGCGTGAGGTCGTCGGACAGAGGAGGCGACGGTGGCACCGGGGAAACGCCGGGAGAGGCGCTGGAAAGGGGTCGCCGGACCGGCCTGGAAGCGGGGCAGCGCTAGATCTGCTCAGGATCGGCCTACGTCGGCTCTAAAGGGCGACGCTCGGGACCGCGGGGAGGATCGGCGGTCGGCAATTCGCTGAAAAATGCAGATCAGACGGGGTTTGCCGAATTTGGGGGTTAGAGTTCGAGAAATGACGGTTTGGGGAGTGGTTTGTGATGGAGAGTGGAGAGAAGGGGTTTAGATAGGGTGAAATGGGGGTTTCGGAAGCCGAGGAGTCGTCGGCGGTTTGGGAGCCGAGGAAGCTCGAAAGTTACGAAGAGGAAGGGCTCGGCCATTTGGTCGTTGGAAAAAATAAAGGAACAGCTCTTCCTTAGATAATGAGAATAGAGAGAGAGAAAGAGAATTAATATGATAATTTAATAAAAAGTATGCTGAATGGAAAAAGAGAGTTTAAGAGTTTAAAGAAAGTTTTAAAAGAAAAATTTTAAGTTTTCTATTCTTTATGGAAACTTATATTATTATATAGAATAATAATTTAAATAATGATTTTGAAAATCGAGATTGGCTCGGATTCAAACATGGGTTCAGAAACAGGTCCGGGATGGGCCAGGCCAAAACAAGAAATCCTATTATGAATACTATTTTTTACTGAACCGAAAAAATAAATAATAAAATAATATTATTGGACACTAACTCAGTTAATTAAAATTACGGATTTCACAACCTTCCCTTCTTATAAAATTTTGTCCTCGAAATTAAATGGTAGGGTTAGGAATTACCTCAGGTCTCAAATAGATACGGATACTGCTCCCGTATCTCATCTTCTCGCTCCCAGTTAGACTCGCCTGGGGAATTGTGTCGCCACATAACTCTGACTATGGGCGTCACAGAGTTCCTGGTTCTCTTCTCACCTCTGTCTAAAATCGCCACTGGCTTCTCTGGCACTGTGAGGCTGGGTCCAATCTCCAGCTCTGAATGATCCAAGATGTGGCTCGGATTCGGGATGTAGCGTCTGAGCTATGAAACGTGGAAGATGTTGTGCACGCCTTCAAGATTAGCTGGTAGAGCTAATCGGTATGCTACTTCTCCAATTTGGCTCAAAACTTCGAATGGGCCGATGTACCTGGGGCTCAGCTTTTCTGCTCTGCCAAATCTGATAGTTCCTTGGGTAGGGGATATCTTCACAAACACACTATCTCCTTCTTCGAACTCCAATGGTCGACGACTGCTATCAGCCCAATGTTTCTGTCTGTCCTGAGCAATCATGAGCTTGTATCTAATCACCTTTACCTTCTCTGCTGCATCGGTCACCATTTGAGGTCCAAACAGTACTCTTTCTCCTACGTCGTCCCAAACAAGTGGAGTGCGACAACGACGTCCATAAAATGCCTCGAATGGTGTCATACCGATGCTGGCTTGGTAGCTATTGTTGTAGGAGAACTCTACCAAGTGCAAGTGGTCTTCCCAAGACCCTCCAAATTCCAAGACGCAAGATCTCAGCATGTCTTCTAGCGTCTGGATGGTCCTCTCCGATTGTCCGTCAGTTTGGGGATGATAGGCGGTGCTGAACTTCAGTTGTGTTCCCAAATTGTCATGCAAACTCTTCCAAAAGTGAGAGGTAAATCTAGTATCTCTGTCAGATACGATACTTATCGAAACTCCATGAATCCGGTAGATATGCTGCATGTACAGTGCTACCAACTTCTCGATGGATAGACCAACCTTGAAGGGGATAAAGTGAGATGCTTCGTCAGTCGGTCCACAATAACCCAAATGGCATCCTTCCCTCCTTGGGATCGAGGCAGTCCTGACACAAAATCCATCGTTATGTGTTCCTATTTCCATTCGAGAATGTCCAGCGGCTGCAATAATCCTGCTGGTCTCTGTCTGCTGGCTTTCACTTGTTGACAAATCAAGCATCTAGCCACAAATCTGGATACGTCCTTCTTCATTCCATACCACCATACAACAGTACGCATATCTCGATACATTTTATTAGCACCTGGATGTATGGAATACAGCGACTGGTGCGCTTCTTGCATCAGCTCATTCCTCAGTTCGCCAGTTGGTACGCAAAGCCTCGTACCATGCTTCAGTGCTCCATCGCTGGCGATTGAGATTCCTTCAAGTGTTCCTGCCAGCACTTGATCTCTGAGTTTGCAAAGCATCTCGTCTTGAAATTGTGCCTCCTTGACTTTGTCCATCAGACTTGAACGCACTTGCAACTGCATCATTGATGATTCAACTCCTCGTACAATTGCTTCTCGTCCCAGTTCCTTCATTTCTTCTTCGGGCAGCACTATCTCCAGTCCAAGCTTCTCTATGTCTTCTAGCAAATGCCGCTCCTTGGTCAAGAACACCGCCATCGGGTACCGACTAAGTGCATCTGCAACCATATTAGCCTTACTTGGATGGTACTGCAAGTCGATGTTGAAATCTTTCATCAGTTTCAGCCATCGCCTCTGTCGCATGTTCAGCTCCTTCTAAGTGAAAACATATTTAAGACTTTTGTGGTCTGTAAATATTTCCACTTTCTCTCCATAGAGGTAGTATTTCCATAACTTCAAAGCAAATATCAACGCTGCGAGCTCCAAATCATGCGTGGGATAGTTCTTCTCATGAGTCCGTAATTGCCTAGATGCGTAAGCAATTACTTTCCCGTGTTGTTGAAGAACACAACCCAATCCTTTACCAGAAGCATCACTGTAGATTGATAAACTGCCGGTACCTGCGGGTAGCACAAGTATCGGTGCTGTTGTAAGTCTCTTCTTCAGTTCCTCAAATGCTTCCTGGCAAGCTTCAGTCCACACAAATTCTTCATTCTTCCTTGTTAGCTTTGTCATCGGCTCAGCAATTCTGGCAAAGTCTTTCACAAATTTTCGATAGTAGCCACCTAAGCCCAGGAAACTTCTGATTTCAGCAACTGAACTTGGTGCACTCTACTTCTCAATAGCAGCTATCTTCTTTGCATCCACCAAAATTCCTTCTTCTGTGACAACATGGCCCAGAAAATCCACCATGTCTAAGAAGAATTCACATTTAGATAGCTTACCATAAAGCTTCTTCTTTCTTAAGGTTTCTAGAACTTTCCTCAGGTGCTCTTCATGCTCTTCTTCAGTCTACAAGTAGATCAGAATGTCATCGATGAAGATAACAACAAACTGATCCAGGTATTCATGGAAAACCTTGTTCATGAGATTCATGAATACCGCAGGAGCATTTGTCAGTCCAAATGGCATGACCAAGAATTCAAACTGCCCATACTTGGTGTTGAACGCCGTCTTTGGAATATCCTCCTTCCTGACCTTGATTTGATGGTAACCAGATCGGAGGTCTATCTTCGAGAACACATTAGCTCCACTGAGTTGATCAAACAGGTCATCGATCCGGGGCAGAGGGTACTTGTTCTTGATGGTGATGTTGTTCAGTGCCCGGTAGTCGATGCACATCCGCACAGTCCCGTCCTTCTTGGGTACGAACAAAATAGGTGCTTCCCAGGGTGAAGCTCCATCTCTGATAAATCCAAGGGCCTTCAGCTCATTGATCTGGTCCTTCATTTCCTTGGCCTCCTTAGGGTTGACTCTGTAGCATCCCCGAGAAATAGGGGCAGAGCCAGGAACTAGGTCGATGTTGAATTCCACATCTCTATCTAGGGGTAATCCTGGAAGACTATCAGGGAAGACATCCATGAATTCTGTTATAATAGGGTGAGGAGGTCCAGGTTCTTCGGTGATAAAGGAGTAGGTAATACCCTCCATATCTTCCGGAGCTCGAGAGATTTCAAACTCCGGCTCTCCAGGTGCGCTGAAGACTACACATCCTCTGTGACAATCTATCAATGCATGCTGCTTACTTAACCAGTCCATTCCTAGGACTACATCATAGTTAGGTAAGGGCATCACCAGTAAGGGTGCTAAGAAATTGTGTCCTGATATTGTTATAAGGCAGTTACAGGTCTCAGTGATGGGTATGGGTCCACCATCAGTCATAACTCTACATATCTTCTTGCTAAATCCCGTAACTAGGTGGTGTGCAGAGATGAATTTTGTTGATATAAAACTATGTGATGCACCCGAATCAAATAATGTTAAAGCAGGATGTGAATGCACATAAATGAAACCTGCTATGACATCAGCGGTAGGTTCTTGCTCTGGCTCTTACTCCTCTGCTGTTAGGGCAAAAGCTCGCCCTGTCTTCTGTTGGTGCTGCCCAAACTGTTGTTGCTGAATGGGAAGGGGAGCCTTCTGCGATGTTGTTCTAGTCTGGTTGAAGGCGGTGGGGCAGTCCTTCACTTGGTGGGTGGCAGACCCATAGATTAGGCAGTGTCCTAGCCTCTTCCTACAGATGTTCGACTGATGCCCTGGCCTCTTGCAGAAATCGTAGACAAGAATCTGCTTCTGAGGCGCTCTATCATTGTTCCTTGCCTGATGATGCTGCTGCTGGTGGTGCGAAGGCATGTTGTTATTGTTGTGCTTGGGCCTCTTCTGGTTATTCTGGAAGTTGCTAGTTCTACATTACTCCCTCTTTGAGCCAGTTGGCTGACTTTTCTCTATATCCTGAGCTCGTATTAAGATCCTCTCATATGTCTTCGTGCCGCCTGCGATCACAGGAGTGCAAATCTCCTTCCTCAGTCCATATCTGAATCTTTCAGTACGATCGGCGGGGTCGACAACCAAGTTCTTGGCAAAGCGACTAAGTTGACCAAACTCGGCCGCATATTCGCCAACAGTCATGTTTCCTTGCTTCAGATTATGGAACTGTCTTTCCATTTCCCGCAACTCTGATGTTGGAAAGAACTTCTTGCGGAATAATCTCTTAAAAGTGTTCCAGTCAAGCTGCCTGTCCTGGAGTCGTGGTTCATTCCGATACCAGGTGCTGGCTATATCCAACAGCTGGAGTCCCACAGCTTCGACTTGGAGGTCATCAGGAAGTCGAGCAACGCTGAAAAGACGCTCCATACTGTCGAGCCATTCGTCAGCATAAATGATACCCTCGGTTCCTTTGAAAGGTCGAGGGCCCAGCTTCTTGAATTTCTCAATATCACCGACTTTTGCCGACCTTAGTTCAGATTGGGCTGCTTCTCCTCTCTCCAGTGCAGCCATAGCCACATTATGGGCATTCTCCATGCCTTCTCTCATAATCGCCGTCTGTTCGCGATGAGCTTCAGCTTGAGTTTTTTGTGCCTCAAGCACTCCTCGTAGTAGGCCTATATGGTCGGTGGGGTCCACGGGCACTGGTGGGGCAACTCGATCGGGTACCACCGTAGTGGCTTGTTTTCAGTCTTGGAAGATGTAGGATCTAACACTTGAGTAGTAGTGTAAAATCCACGGGGTGCTGGTGCATTATGGGGACGATCGGCCATCTGCCGAGGTGTAGGATCCAGACTCGATTGAGGAGGTGGGGTGTGATCGGGTGATGACATCCCTTCGCCAGTAGGATTGGTGGCTGTGCGCCCTTAGACCAGTTTTCCTATTTATTTATTTTTGTTATTATATTTAGCTGAATTGTTATATTAATGAATAGATAATTGAATAATAAATGTGTATATGTAATATATATCTATTATTTGTTTCTTAGTAAATGAAAAGGCAGCCGAGGGGAGTTTTATAAATATCACAACTAAAAGAGGGGCTGATGGCAAACTCTATTATTTTAAATGACAGCTTAGCCGACCCCCTGTTGATAACGATGTCAAATTTTTAAATAGGAGATTCTCCCCAATCCTTGGCAGGACCAAATCAAATCTGAACCTCAAAATTCAATCCTATCTAGCCATTGTATTATATATACACATGGGATCAATCAATTCCTTTTCCAAACCCTAAGCTCTTGCGCCCCTCAAGTTCGTGGAGCTCCTGAGTTCAAGTTGGTGATAGCTAGAAGATCCCTCGATTCACCAAAGACAGGTAACCCTCTCATTTTCACTTATCATACCATATTATTCCTTAAACAAGTTAATTCTGTTCACGACTCTATTACAATAGTGGTATTTGTGATAAGGGCAAGAAGAACCAATATAGGTGAATGTCAGGATACGATCATTAAAAACAGAGATTGATGGGTGTAGTAGGAACTGTTGATAGCATATTCTTTGAACCTCAATCTGAATGTGCAGTCAGTAAACTATCTGAGATAAGAACACCTATACAATATAGAAGAGGAGTCGAACCAAAGCTGGAAGGGAGGGACACCATATTATATTATAGAGAGTTCCCTTAGCAGCAATAGGAGCTTCTGTTGATCTAGATAAGTGGCCAAGTAGATGAATTATATGTATCAAACCTGGATGGGTAATAGAAACCAGGACAACATGTGTTCTGTACATGGTGATAAGTCTACACTCTTTAAGGGGATGTACCTACTGATTAGAATATGGCAAGCACAGGTATGTACACTTGTGTGACTCTAGAAGCATGGGTAATTATCTACATGTTGTATGTCATAACATTTCAAAACATAATACACTCTATTCCCAGGTCAAGCCTAGATTATACGCTATTTGAGAATGCAACCTAAAGACAACAGATAATAGCCTACAGGGAGAAGGGCTCATCTAACCATGGGGACTAGTGGAATGATGTAACCAGGCATCAGATAGCCCCACATAGATATGGTGACTTAGCCTATTCGATAACCTTGTTAAGTCAAGGATAGTTATCGACTGTGTCAGAGCATCACGAATACTAACGTATCAGTTACTTGAGAGAACAATTGAATATGAGAAAAGTTCAGTTGTGAGAATAGATTGGTTACTTAGACACTTACCCATAAGGGGATGCATGTATCCAGGGTATTGGAGAATATCCTAAGACCAACTAGGTTTTCTACAGTGTGAATTGAGGCACATCTGATTAGGTTTGAACTCCTTATCCAGACAGTCTATGCAGAGGGTTACTTGATGTGATTATGATAGATTAGCAGGAAGGCCGGTGCAAGATGTAACAGAGGTACTACATACAGTGGGGTATCAAATGTTAGCATAGTGGTATCTCATAAGAACCATCTATGGGCAGCCTATCGGTGTTATAATTACAGATTAGGTATTGGAGAGAGTGTAACACTAGGATATAGATCATTAATACGGAGGAATACTAGAAAGTAAAGTATGGAAGGGGGCACCAATCCTATCCATCCACATGATTCCTAGCACAGGTACATAGAGTGAAGACCATTGTTCTATACATTTATGACTGGTAGAGGGCTTGATGAGTCCTTGATAGCCCAGGTAAGGATAGTTCATACATAGACCTGGGACTCCATGTGTACAATCCATACTTTGTAGCAGATTAGCAAGAATTGTATCAACTTTAACAAGGGCTTGTGGCCAGATTTGGTCACCCCTGGGTATGTGCCACTCTAGAGAAATGAGTGTAGCCACAGGTAAAGGCTATAGGTTGTATAGCAGTGAAGGGCAGTGCTTATGCACTATAAACCATGGAACAATAGGTAGCAAGAAATAAGGAGTAAGTATCAGGAGATAGCAGGACTGTACAGGGGCACTTTAGTCATGTGTCATCAAATATAAGGGTTACTTATAGGGATAAAGAGGGTATGGTAATTAGAAGGCTAACAGTATAATACGGTTAAACAAAAAGTCTTAGATACCTAGAAGAATGAATGAATGATAAACACAGACAAGAATAGAAAAGAAGATGAGTACACATTTGGCTGGGCTATAGGAGTCTAGATTGTATGTCTATAGAGCTAAGGAAACCAAGATGACTTAGAGTTACACTAGAGACTTAATACGCAAATAGTTAGTACAGTTGATGTATTTCACTTATTGATATGTAAATCACAAACAGGTTACTTGGACTTTGACTCAGTGCTCGATTCATATAGCAGTGCAGGACCACAGGCAAGTATACCTTGCCTTTCGTTACAGTTTTATTTACATGCTTCTCTGTTTTCATTATTCAGTTGACTGTTGACTTGTGCTTTACAATTGCTCACAGTTAGCCTTGTAGCTTTATTGGACATATGTTTCTCCTGTACTGGTTGAGTTGTATCATAGGATAATCACGTTATAGATTGAACTGCTATTTTTTTATTTTATTTGCTTCCAACCTGTGAGACTAATTCATGGGGCGAGGGTTGTCCATTGCACCTGCGAGTCCATACACGGGACGAGGGTGACTTGTCTCGAAACTGACCTGCGAGTCCACAATCGGGGCGAGGGTTGGTATTGCCTTGATTTTCTCGTTTACTTGTTTCAGCAGTTCATTTATACGTAGCTGTTCCTACATTCATGTGTCGTGCTTGTTTAGTTTTCTGCTTATATCTTGGATTCCTTTCATGCATGTTAAACTGTTAGAAAGGCTTGTATATTATGTATCTTGCTAGTCCTCTAAGGACCTGATAATCTCTTCAGGTTAGCCGCACTTGAGCCAGGTGTACGTGTCACGACCCGCACCCCTTTTTTTTTTAAACGGATACGAGACGTGTCCAAGCCAGCCTACGCCGCAGTGTCGGCGGTAGAACGCTGTCACGGCCATGAAGATCAACATCACAAATAATACTCATTCACAACATTAATTTAATTTACAAAGATCACAAGTTTTACATTTGTAGAAAAATATAAACTTGTACAAATATGGAAAGACTACAACTCATCTATCTAGCTAGTTTCTAGGCCTTTGTCTGCAAGTATTTCACGTCACTCCCCAAGCTAAGTGAATCCACGGCTAACCTAAAAATGTTGGTTTCCAGTCAGGAATGGGGCCCACAAAACGACGTCGATTTTGACTGTCTCAGAATTGGACCAAACTTGGTATGCAGGACCAAAAAAATGATACGGTTCTGTTGGCGCAAGTTTCGTCTCGATCTGACGAGCGTGCACAAAGTTATGACTGAATTTGTATTGGACGGATACGGGGCAATTCCGACGGATACGCGTCGAATTCGTCGCGCATACGCAACCAATTTGAATTCCGTCAAAGCCCACACGACCACGAAGCTGTTATGCAGCTTTCGATGCTTTCGGTGCACGACCACGTCACCCGGAATGGCAGGACGGACGTCGTGTGGATGATTTTTCAAGTTTTGAAAATAGGTTTTTCTCTAACTTTGGAATCCAATTTCTTGATACATAATCGATGATTTCGATTTCTGCAAAAAGGGTTGTGAAGCCCTATATGTTGTCTATAATCGTGTTCAGGTGAAATTTCTAAACAGCTACTGGATCGATCGGAATCAATCCGCCAACGTGGGTTCATGGATTGATATATGTCCTATTTTTGGGACAGATTTCCATCGATTTCTCGATCGATTTGCGCCATGCTCAAAGTGACATAAAAATAAGTAATTGAAAGGTATCGGAGGGGTTTAGGTTGTCTTCATACCCGTGAAATCGGTTCTGAAAACCGTCGAGCGTAGAGGACGGAGTTGTACGGCGAAACTGGCTCGGGACTGGGCTGTCCCGCTCTGTTGGACGCGCCGCATGTGCGCGCACGGTGGTCGGGAATCCGATTTCTGGCCGGCGGCACGGTGGCGCGCGTGGGGAGAGGGTGCGCCTGGGGTTGGCGTAGCGTTTAGGAGTTAGGGTTTGGATTGTTGGGAGAGTTTCTAACTCTCGATTTAGTTTATAGCTGTGTTTATAACTCACAGGTTCTCGGCCGGCTGGATTCTCTCGGGTTTGGGCCCCTTTGGCTGAGCGGATGGGAAGGGTTTTAGTACTGTGGGTTTTTTTTTGCTCTATAGGGGTGCTCGGGTGGCCTGGTTTGCTGCTACTATAGGTGAGATCTTGCTTAATAACTCTGGTAGGGTTCTACTGTTCCCGCATGGGAACAGTGCTGGTATTCCCTTTTTTTTCTTTTAAATATATTTATATACATCACTATATATATATATAATACTATATACATACCTATCATATATATATCACTCTATATATATTTCTGTCATATATATATCGCTATATACATTTCTATTATATATACTATATATATATTTCTATTATATATATATCACCATATATGCCATTGAATATATATATATATATATATATATCTTATACAATATATTCTATAAAACTAAAATAAACCCCCAATGCTATCTATTCCTAGGGTAGACCCTATATGTGTATATCTATTTATGACTATTATATAATAATATTTATTCGACAAAATAAATATAACCAATAACAATAAATAATATTAATTATATAATAGCCTCAATAAAATAATAATAAATATAACAAAATTTGATAGAATATTAATGGTGTGTATATATATACCACTATGTGTAGCCCAAAAAATCCTATTTGTACAAGGACGTATTTATACAATTATCATTGAATATCAAACTAATAATAGTATTTATTTAAATACAAATACTTAGAAATATTCATCAGTTTATTAAAATAGAATACAACACAATCTTACGAAAATATGTCAAGACAAATGTCATTGGACATCTCGTATGACCACATGGGCTTGAGCTCAGTTCGAGTCCAGTCTGGCTAACATGGTATAATTGATTTATCTAAACTCAATAGTATAATTAATAAATAACCAACTCTTCGGTAAAGGTGAAGTCACAACTTGGCCTAGTTTTCCTAGTTAGGACACATTCATGGCTGGGCCTTCCCTACCAGGGCTAACACACTAGTCAAAGCACGCCAATGCACTATCCGTGCCACGATTCCTAGTCGCCTTGTACTCCAAAACTCCATTATGACTAAATTCATTTACCGTAATAATTAACTAAATACTTATTTATAAAACTCTAAAAATCACTATTCAAATAAAATAAATAATAATAAAATATTTCTACATTTTCGGAAAGGGGAGCTACAAATCTACCCACCTTAAAAATAATTTCGTCCTCGAAATTTAAGGTAAGAGTCCATCCACTATTATAGAAGACGGTTTCTATTTGCTATCAATCTATTCTCATGGTCATTTGAAACTGTAATTTCTTGAGGACTTCTACCCACCTTTGGTCACATTACTTCCTCAAATCTCATGTCACTAAGACTTTATAATCATCCAACTACATGCAAAATTTCTACCAATAGCTATCTACTGCTTATGGCATCTATAATCCCTTCCTATCTATCAAATAACCCTAACAAGCAACAAATTCACACCAATAGCCAAGAATATTGGTAAAATCTAATAAGCATGACCATTCGTCACTCCGAGATAGGGAGGGCAGGAAGATAAGGAAAAATAACCGAGAGTGAATTTGTAGTTTCCAGAGCGGTAGGAAGTATCCAATGATGTAGACAGGAAGAAGGTTTATGAGCCATTGACCTATTTTGCTAGATTGGGCTACACTAGTCCAGTCACTTGCTAAATCGAAGAACTCTTCGTTTCCTAGAGGGCTTGCACTCCGTTCAATACAGAAGTCCCATTCTCAAAATTCTAAACAGTATCCATAATAGAACGGAATCTGGGAAATCAAAATTGTGATCTTTTCCGTGGTTATTTAAACACATAAGCAAGGAATATAAATAAAATACAAAATTGTATCACGACTTCTAGGTAGATGGAACAGGGGATACGAATGTCTTCTCATTCTAAGAGGGGAAGACTACATAATAGGTATAGGAACCTATTTTACGTAGTTCGGTTTTAGTCCAAATATGGTGGTATGCCTGGATGGATTTACTGGGTCTTAATGGATTTCCTAATTGGACATTAATCGTTGGTTGGATGAATCTTGGATTTTAATCCACCTGGACTGGACAAGATCTCCATGATAAAAATTATTTCTACTAGGTTAGGGTGACCTAGAATGGGAGTCAACCCAAATGGTTGAGCTAGTTGCCTGTCATGTTGGTTAGCTAGGTTCCTAGAGTCCGAAATGTGCCTTTGGTGAATTTTGTGTTTAAGTAGTACAGGAGGCCTCAATTGGGTGGCACACTAGCAGCATGTGCATAGTGGGCTTCGAGTAGATCGCAACCATATACTGGATCGAAGGAAATGAGTCAAGGTTGAGCTCTAAAGGAAAGTCGAAAAGTATACTGGTATTACGGTAAGGGTTATAGCTAGTCCCTTTAACTTGAAAGTCATAGCACAAAAATAGAGTACAAGGGGACGGGTTTGAGTGGGACATGATATACTTAGATGAAGGTGGACGCGTCTAGATCTTGTATATGAATTTGTTGGAAGGTAACAGCTGGTCTCGTGCTCCTAATATTAATGTCACGGTCGGGGCACAAAATGATCTAGATGGAAAGTGGTAGTCCAATGAGACACCAATTATCATTCTAATGGAAATCATTCTAATTAATTGGTAATCCTTGTATACCCTAGAAATTTTAGAAAGCTTACAGTCTATCCACCTTAGAAGTTAGGGCATGGTCTTAGGAATAATGAGGTTAGAAGGATTTTAATGTCAGGATATCGCACCTCGATTCTTGGTAATTAAAGAATAAGGTATGACGTAACGAAATATGGTAGGTATAAGTCTTGTCAAAGATCGTTCCTCAATAATTGGAAAACGAGTGCGTGTGCAATGATACATGGTCGATAAAATAGAATGACCTACTCGTCCACAGTATACATGAGTTGTCGACGGGGTAACCAACTCTAAGGCTCATCATATGAAAAGATTTCTAACAACTGAGTCGTGAGTTTCTATTGGGGTCAAACCTGCCGGACTAGTGTCACAAGGGTTCTAGTTGAAGCAAGATTCAAACAAATAATTAGAGACTCACAATAATTGGTCTCTTAAGTATAGGTAGTCCCCTAGGTTGGTATTTGACTAAGGGTGAAGCCATAATCATTCTCAAATCCAGATGGTTAGAAGATCATGATAATAAGTTTACGGTCGCAGAGGGGACGAGTAACTTAAGGCAAGGTTCTAGTCACTGGCTGGCCGTGGATAGCTATACTTGTGTATACAACTATCATAGCCACGAGATACTCTGTATCTATCTATCAATCGCAAGCTTTCCTCTTTCTAATCGGTGAAAGACAAAACAATAAAGAGTTTAAGAGAGATGCCACTGAATACAATTTCGTGATTCAAAGGCGAATGTATAATTCAAGAGGAATTGTCAAAGCAGTCGTGGATGAGATCCTAGGGACATCTACATCTCAATCCACGTAGGGTAATTAGAAGAAAAGCGAACCAAATGCATCATGGTTGATCAGACCGTAATACAATGATTCTGATTAGACAATACGTTAGCAGGCGTCCCCACTAAACACATGTCTTGAATCAAGCTCGAGAACAGAGTGAGCTTGCAAAACTAGGCTGTAATAGTAGTATTGGTTAAGATTAGTCAAAATACAAGTACGCAAGATTTTTGGAAAGAGGCACAAGTAGGTCGAGTTTGGAGAGAATCAAAACTTACCTGGTGTTCTTGCGTATACAATCAATCCTACTATCTCCTATTCACAAGGACTTGGTCGACTAATAGGTTATAACCTCTAACTTCTGCATTCTAGATGAATCTATTAGTGTCAGTCAATTACCTCGTCAATAGATCACAAGGACTACGGAGTGCTAGGTCGGGAGGCATGCTATCCAATTTACAAAACTTCAACTAATATCGACTTTGGATCTTATGGGACATGCATGGCATTGCCCTATCCTCTATGGTATCCCAAACTTGAAATCATGTTTGAAGTCATTCCACCGAGAGTTATGCCTTGCCCGTATACTCTGGCTGTGGTAAAACCCTTGGTTTCGTGATTCATATGTGATACAAAATCGAATACTTCTTAACTCTAACCAATATAGACTCGAGGGTAACTATGAAAAAGAGGACCACTAGCCATAGTTTCTAGTAACATTCTATAGCCTATATAACAATTTTAATTCTAGGGGTTTTGTCTCGCCAGTGCGCTGCTGGCTGCAGTGAATCCATAGTCTTCCTAATTTAAATAAATGGCGACAGTGCGCTGCTGTCCTGCCATTATGAGTTAACTAATATTCCTTTAACTACATCTGTAAAAATTTACGAGTTTCTAGAGATTCAAACAACTGGCTATGAAATAAAGTGTAAGTATCTATCAGTCATAATCCTCAGATTAAAAAAATGAACATGGAGGAAATAACTGAAGATAAAGGAATACAACATTCTAATCTATTCCATGTGTATTCAACTATTGAGGAAAATTTTGAATCGATACTAACTTGAGGTTCGCATATGGTTAACCTAATCAAAAATTATATAAAATAATAATTCTTGGGCAAAAATGGGAATTGAATAGGCAATTCAGACTAAGATATGATGACGATATCTAAAGAGGCAAGAGAAGGAATTGAATAATCAATCAAGGATAGACCATTAATTCTAGGAAGCTCTGCTTCACCAAGTGAATAATCTATCCACATTGAATCATATCACCATACCAAGAGGTAATAATGTACTTGTAAGAATCTGACACTCTATCAAAATTAATAACTCCTTATCTACATTGCATGGCCTAGACTACCCATCGGTAAATTTGTATAAGGGACTCCTAGTCCTAGTCATTCTCATAAATTAAATTAATTTCTAATTCATGAATGAGCATTTCTAGTCGCAGGCTCGCAATAGTACGACTAACTTAAGTACTATCACGAGTTCACAAGTTTTGTGAAGACAGACCTGCATGGGCCACCACAAAAACTTGTCACGACCCGCACCCCTTTTTTTTTTAAAACGGATACGAGACGTGTCCAAGCCAGCCTACGCCGCAGTGTCCGCGGTAGAACGCTGTCACGGCCATGAAGATCAACATCACAAATAATACTCATTCACAACATTAATTTAATTTACAAAGATCACAAGTTTTACATTTGTAGAAAAATATAAACTTGTACAAATATGGAAAGACTACAACTCATCTATCTAGCTAGTTTCTAGGCCTTTGTCTGCAAGTATTTCACGTCACTCCCCAAGCTAAGTGAATCCACGGCTAACCTGAAAATGTTGGTTTTCAGTCAGGAATGGAACGAGCCAAAAACTTGTCACGACCCGCACCCATTTTTTTTTTTTTTTAAACGGATACGAGACGTGTCCAAGCCAGCCTACGCCGCAGTATCGACGGTAGAACGCTGTCACGGCCATGAAGATCAAAATCACAAATAATGCTCATTCACATAATTAATTTAATTTACAATAATCACAAGTTTTACATTTGCAGGAAAATATAAACTTGTACAAATATTGAATGACTATAACTTGACTATCTAACTAATCCTCTAGGCTCGTCTGCAAGTACACCCGAACTCCCCAAGCTAAGTGAATCCACGGCTAACCTGAAAATGTTGGTTTCCAGTCAGGAATTGAACGAGCACAATCCACTGAATGCAATTTCAATAAAGAAAATGACTATAAAACAAAGGTTAGACATCAATCATGGGTTTTGAAAATAAATAGGAAATACAGAAAACCAATAGTAAATAAATAGACACAACAGACTTTCCCCCAACTGCTAGAAGTACCTTTGATATGTGATCGGTCTTGGGACAATTATGCGACACGGTCTACACGGTCTAAAGTTACACGGTCTACAGTTACACGGTCTACAGTTACACGGTCTACAGAAAATATTGCAGTAAAGAAACACTGTCTACAAAATAATAATCACGATCTACACAGTTTAAATGCAGTAATAATCACGATCTACACTGTCTACCTTGCAATAAATAAAATACTGTCTACACTGTCTACAAGAAATAAATGCAACACGGTCTACACGATCTACAAGAAATAAATGCAACACGGTCTACACGATCTAAGGTCAGATCACACATCCTTGGTACTTCTCATTTCCGACTCAACAATTTATAATAGAAAATAATCACATAACCAATGACTAATCAATAAAATATAGTAAAGATCAATATCGAAATGCAAACAATAAACTGTACTCGCCTGTGGTCCTATGCAGGTGAAACCAATAGTCTGAGCCACTCAGTATGCTACATTAGTCAAAACCCATACAACAGTCCCCGGAAGCTGAAATAGACAATACCAATGATCTCAGAAAAGTCATATTAGCTAGGATTGCCTGTCCTTAAGTCCAATTCTGGACACAGGGGCAAAACGGTAATTTTGGGCCAAAACGATGTCCGTCGTTGGACCCGCTTTGTACCGAAAAGCATGCCAGAGTCAACGGTCTCTAAAGTCGTCAAACTATATGTCTACGGATCCAGTTTTCCGATACAAACCCAACCGTATGTCCAGAGTTGAATTCTGGCAGGCCGTGCACAAAATTGCCCGTTGAGTGGGACCATGAAGCCCACAAAACGATGTCGATTTCGACTGTCTCAGAATTGGACCAAACTTGGCATGCAGAACCAGAAAAATGATACAGTTCTGTTGGCGCAAGTTTCATCTCGATCTGACGAGCGTGCACAAAGTTATGACTGAATTTGCATTGGACGGATACGGGGCAATTCCGACGGATACGCGTCGAATTCGTCGCGCACACGCGACCAATTTGAATTCCGTCAAAGCCCACACGACCATGAAGCTGTTACGCAGCTTTCGATGCTTTCGGTGCACGACCACGTCACCCGGAATGGCGGGACGGATGTCGTGTGGATGATTTTTCAAGTTTTGAAAATAGGTTTTTCTCTAACTTTGGAATCCAATTTCTTGATACATAATCGATGATTTCGATTTCTGCAAAAAGGGTTGTGAAGCCCTATATGTTGTCTATAATCGTGTTCAGGTGGAATTTCTAAACAGCTACTGGATCGATCGGAATCAATCCGCCAATGTAGGTTCATGGATTGATATCTGTCCTATTTTTGGGACAGATTTCCATCGATTTCTCGATCGATTTGCGCCGTGCTCAAAGTGAAATAAAAATAAGTAATTGAAAGGTATCGGAGGGGTTTAGGTTGTCTTCATACACGTGAAATTAGTTCTGAAAACCGTCGAGCGTGGAGGACGGAGTTGTACGGCGAAACTGGCTCGGGACTGGGCTGTCCCGCTCTGTTGGACGCGCCGCATGTGCGCGCGCGGTGGTCGGGAATCCGATTTCTGGCCGACGGCACGGTGGCGCGCGTGGGGAGAGGGTGCGCCTGGGGTTGGCGTAGCGTTTAGGAGTTAGGGTTTGGATTGTTGGGAGAGTTTCTAACTCTCGATTTAGTTTATAGCTGTGTTTATAACTCACAGGTTCTCGGCCGGCTGGATTCTCTCAGGTTTGGGCCACTTTGGCTGAGCGGATGGGAAGGGTTTTAATACTGTAGGTTTTTTTTTGCTCTATAGGGGTGCTCGGGTGGCCTGGTTTGCTGCTACTATAGGTGAGATCTTGCTTAATAACTCTGGTAGGGTTCCACTGTTCCCGCATGGGAACAGTGCTGGTATTCCCTTTTTTTCCTTTTAAATATATTTATATACATCACTATATATATATATATATAATACTATATACATACCTATCATATATATATCACTCTATATATATTTCTGTCATATATATATATCGCTATATACATTTCTATTATATATACTATATATATATTTCTATTATATATATATCACCATATATGCCATTGAATATATATATATATATATATATATATATATATATATATATATATATATATATCTTATACAATATATTCTATAAAACTAAAATAAACCCCCAATGCTATCTATTCCTAGGGTAGACCCTATATGTGTATATCTATTTATGACTATTATATAATAATATTTATTTGACAAAATAAATATAACCAATAACAATAAATAATATTAATTATATAATAGCCTCAATAAAATAATAATAAATATAACAAAATTCGATAGAATATTAATGGTGTGTATATATATACCACTATGTGTAGCCCAAAAAATCCTATTTGTACAAGGACATATTTATACAATTATCATTGAATATCAAACTAATAATAGTATTTATTTAAATACAAATACTTAGAAATATTCATCAGTTTATTAAAATAGAATACAACACAATCTTACGAAAATATGTCAAGACGAATGTCATTGGACATCTCGCATGACTACATGGGCTTGAGCTCAGTTCGAGTCCAGTCTGGCTAACATGGTATAATTGATTTATCTAAACTCAATAGTATAATTAATAAATAACCAACTCTTCGGTAAAGGTGAAGTCACAACTTGGCCTAGTTTTCCTAGTTAGGACACATTCATGGCTGGGCCTTCCCTACCAGGGCTAACACACTAGTCAAAGCACGCCAATGCACTATCCGTGCCACGATTCCTAGTCACCTTGTACTCCAAAACTCCATTATGACTAAATTCATTTACCGTAATAATTAACTAAATACTTATTTATAAAACTCTAAAAATCACTATTCAAATAAAATAAATAATAATAAAAAATTTCTACATTTTTGGAAAGGGGAGCTACAGTACGCGAGCAGGTTTGAGCTAGCATTGGACCACGGTACCACTGCAGACGAGGGTACTTTGATGATTAGCAGTTTTGACTCAGTTATTTCCATATTCCATGTATTCTTTTATTTTTCGTCTACTGGCAATGGATTTGTGTCCATCGGACGTGACTTGGATTCATGATGAGCTGGATACTCCATTTTATATATTATCATTCTTTATTCAGTTGATTGTGTCATATTCTCTGGATGAGATCTAGACTGCCTTGTTAGATTCTTTGACTTGTTTATATACTAGACAGCGTTCTACCGCCGACACTGCGGCGTAGGCTGGACTTAGACACGTCTCGTATCCGAAATACGGGTGCGGGCCATGACAAGTTTTTTTGGTGGCCCATGCAGGTTTACGTTAATCACTTCGGTTACATTACTGTGCCGTCGTGAGCCTGCACATAGGATTAGAAACTTAGGATCTCATCCACGTGTCTTGAAAAACAGTATTGATCTCTGTCTTTGATTTCTATTTGAATCTTTGACTTGCATCCTGCTTGAAATCTTCATGCCGTCTAATGTTTTCTTTTATTGCAGTAAATAGATTCTCAGGACAGGAACAACGCTTTCCTGAACACCCCACCGACTACAGGAGGATTCTTCTCGTACATGACTTTACCAACGCAGGGAGGCCAGCTTACTCAGCAGGGCGACCCGGTTCAAACGCAATACTCGAGATTCTGCAGAGACGACTTTCCTCCACCAGCACCCTTCCATCAGCCTGCACCCTTTCAGCCAACATATGTTCCACATCCAGCACCTACCATGCACCCTGCACCAGCGACGTATCCAGCGCCTACCATGTACCCAGCACATGTTCTGCCTCCGCCACCTCCGCTGGACAATGTTACCCTCCTCGGGATCTTCCAGCAGCTCATGACTTCTCAGACGCGATAGACTGACGTCTTCCGTGAAACTTTGAGAGAGGCTATCCAGACTAGAGACGCTCCACGACCGCGCCCTAGAACTTCCAAGAATTTTATGGACCTTAGGCCCAGAGAATTCAAAGGAACAGAAGGGATCCTCTACGCGGATGAGTGGTTAGAGAACGTAGACCGCAATCTTCGGAGGGCTCGAGTTCCTGAAGACCTGAAGGTCGAGAATGCCGATATGCAGCTCTACGACATCGCCTACACGTGGTACAGAGACGAGCCTCGGTTCACCGCGCTAGACGTAACTTGGGAAGAGTTCAAGGAGCTGTTCAAGAAGAAGTTCTTCCCTGAAGCAGCCCGTTAAGAGTTGGAGAACGAGTTCGAGAGCCTGGAACAGGGCAACCTCTCCGTCGACGAATACACCGTAGAGTTCTCTCGCCTCAGCCGCTTCGCAGACGCCATGACCCCTGCAGCCAAAGCCAAGAAGTTTAGGAAGGGACTTTCATATGAAATCCGTATCGCCATCGCCACCAGCCAGGCCATAACTTACGAGAAGATCTTGAAGATCGCACAGACGGTAGAAACAGAATTGAAGCATAAACGAAAGAGAGACAGAGACGCACAAGGAGGAAGCAGCAACCAACCGAGAGCGGCAAATCGATCCAATATCCCAGAGAAGACCGCAGCACAACAGTATCAGCAGCAGCAACAAGCAGCCCCATATCAAGTCCAAGACGTTCCCACCTGCCAGTATTGCATGAAGAGGGGCCACACCCAAGATTAGTGCCGCAAAAGGTTAGGGTTGTGTTGGACTTGTGGTTCCAACCAGCACGTATCTAGATTTTGTCCGAAACGAAATGCGACTGCCCCACCACTACCAGCCGCACAAGGAGGAGTTGACGGAAGTTTATAGTTCATCATAGTAATGGTACCATTGTTAGTTCTATATTAGACTTTGTGAACTTGAAAATATTTTTAGCAGCAGCAAGTTTTGACTATTCATTTATATCACAACTTTATTTGAATTTCGAGGACGAAATTATTTTAAGGTGGGTAGGTTTGTGAGCCCTTAGACCAGTTTTCCTATTTATTTATTTTTGTTATTATATTTAGCTGAATTGTTATATTAATGAATAGATAATTGAATAATAAATGTGTATATGTAATATATATCTATTATTTGTTTCTTAGTAAATAAAAAGGCAGCCGAGGGGAGTTTTATAAATATCACAACTAAAAGAGGGGCTGATGGCAAACTCTATTATTTTAAATGACAGCTTAGCCGACCCCCTGTTGATAACTCTGTCGAATTTTTAAATAGGAGATTCTCCCCAATCCTTGGCAGGACCAAATCAAATCTGAACCTCAAAATTCAATCCTATCTAGCCATTGTATTATATATACACATGGGATCAAGCAATTCCTTTTCCAAACCCTAAGCTCTTGCGCCCCTCAAGTTCGTGGAGCTCCTGAGTTCAAGTTGGTGATAGCCGGAAGATCCTTCGATTCACCAAAGACAGGTAACCCTCTCCTTTTCACTTATCATACCATATGATTCCTTAAACAAGTTAATTCTGTTCACGACTCCATTACAATAGTGGTATTTGTGATAACGGCTAGAAGAACCAATATAGGTGAATGTTAGGATACGGTCATTAAAAACAGAGATTGATGGGTGTAGTAGGAACTATTGATAGCATATTCTTTGAACCTCAATCTGAATGTGAAGTCGGTAAACTATCTGAGATAAGAACACCTATACAATATAGAAGAGGAGTCGAACCAAAGTTGGATGGGAGGGACACCATATTATATTATATTATAGAGAGTTCCCTTAGCAGCAATAGGAGCTTCTGTTGATCTAGGTAAGTTGCCAAGTAGATGGATTATATGTATCAAACCTGGATGGGTAATAGAAACCAGGACAACATGTGTTCTGTACATGGTGATCAGTCTACACTCTTTAAGGGGATGTACCTACTGATTAGAATATGGCAAGCACAGGTATGTACACTTGTGTGACTCTAGAAGCATGGGTAATTCTCTACATGTTGTATGTCATAATATTTCAAAACATAATACACTCTGTTCCCAGGTCAAGCCTAGATTATACGCTATTTGAGAACGCAACCTAAAGACAACAGATAATAGCCTACAGTGAGAAGGACTCATCTAACCATGGGGACTAGTGGAATGATGTAACCAGGCATCAGATAGCCCCACATAGATATGGTGACTTAGCCTATTCGATAACCTTGTTAAGTCAAGGATAGTTATCGACTGTGTCAGAGCATCACGAATACTAACGTATCAGTTACTTGAGAGAACAATTGAATATAAGAAAAGTTCAGTTGTGAGAATAGATTGGTTACTTAGACACTTACCCATAAGGGGATGCATGTATCCAGGGTATTGGAGAATATCCTAAAACCAACCAGGTTTTCTACAGTGTGAATTGAGGCACATCTGATTAGGTTTGAACTCCTTATCCAGACAGTCTATGCAGAGGGTTACTTGATGTGATTATGATAGATTAGCAGGAAGGCCGGTGCAAGATGTAATAGAGGTACTACATACAATAGGGTATCAAATGTTAGCATAGTGGTATCTCATAAGAACCATCTATGGGCAGCCTATCGGTGTTATAATTACAGATTAGGTATTGGAGAGAGTGTAACACTAGGATATAGATCATTGATACGGAGGAATACTAGAAAGTAAAGTATGGAAGGGGGCATCAATCCTATCCATCCACATGATTCCTAATACAGGTACATAGAGTGAAGACAATTGTTCTATACATTTATGACTGGTAGAGGGCTTGATGAGTCCTTGATAGCCCAGGTAAGGATAGTTCATACATAGTCCTGGGACTCCATGTGTACAATCCATACTTAGTAGCAGATTAGCAAGAATGGTATCAACTTTAACAAGGGCTTGTGGCCAGGTTTGGTCACCCCTGGGTATGTGCCACTCTAGAGACATGAGTGTAGCCACAGGTAAAGGCTATAGGTTGTATAGCAGTGAAGGGCAGTGCTTATGCACTATAAACCATGGAACAATAGGTAGCAAGAAATAAGGAGTAAGTATCAGGAGATAGCAGGACTGTACAGGGGCACTTTAGTCATGTGTCATCAAATATAAGGGTTGCTTATAGGGATAAAGAGGGTATGGTAATTAGAAGGCTAACAGTATAATACGGTTAAATAAAAAGTCTTAGATACCTAGAAGAATGAATGAATGATAAACACAGACAAGAATAGAAAAGAAGATGAGTACACATTGGGCAGGGCTATAGGAGTCTAGATTGTATGTCTATAGAGCTAAGGAAACCAAGATGAATTAGAGTTACACTAGAGACTTAATACGCAAATAGTTAGTACAGTTGATGTATTTCACTTACTGACATGTAAATCACAAACAAGTTACTTAGACTTTGACTCAGTGCTCGATTCATATAGCAGCGCAGGACCACAGGCAAGTATACCTTGCCTTTCGTTACAGTTTTATTTACATGCTTCTCTGTTTTCATTATTCAGTTGACTGTTGACTTGTGCTTTACCATTGCTCACAGTTAGCCTTGTAGCTTTATTGGACATGTGTTTCTCTTGTACTGGTTGAGTTTTATCGTAGGACGATCACGTTATAGTTTGAACTGCTATTTTTTTATTTTATTTGCTTCCAACCTGCGAGTCCATACACGAGGCGAGGGTTGTCCATTGCACCTGCGAGTCCACACACGGGGCGAGGATGACTTGTCTCAAAACTGACCTGCGAGTCCACAATCGGGACGAGGGTTGGTATTGCCTTGATTTTCTCGTTTACTTGTTTCAGCAGTTCATTTATACGTAGCTGTTCCTACATTCATGTCTCGCGCTTGTTTAGTTTTCTGCTTATATCTTGGATTCCTTTCATGCATGTTAAACTGTTAGAAAGGCTTGTATATTATGTATCTTGCTAGTCCTCTGAGGACATGATGATCTCTTCAGGTTAGCCGCACTTGAGCCAGGTGTACGCGAGCAGGTTTGAGCTAGCATGGACCACGGTACCACTGCAGACGAGGGTACTTTGATGATTAGCAGTTTTGACTCAGTTATTTCTATATTCCATGTATTCTTTTATTTTTCGTCTACTGGTAGTGGATTTGTGTCCACCGGACGTGACTTAGATTCATGATGAGCTGGATACTCCATTTTAGATATTATTATTCTTTATTCAGTTGATTGTGTCATATTCTCTGGATGAGATCTAGACTGCCTTGTTAGATTCTGTGACTTGTTTATATACTAGACAACGTTTTACCGCCGACACTACGGCGTAGGCTGGACTTGGACACGTCTCGTATCCGAAATACGGGTGTAGGTCGTGACAGTGGCCATACTCTGGAAGGTTTAGGATTGCAAAACATAAGCAAGGTAGCCTACCAGTCTATAACAAACAAAAATATTTATTTATAATATATATCGGTCCTATGTTGTGACAAATTAATGTTCTAGTGTTCTAAATGTTTCCAGATATGTTTTTCTAAGTTGTTGATCGGACCTGCATGGGCCACCACTAAAAATATGTCACGACCCGGTCCTAAATTGTTGGGTCGAATTGGATCATGTCCAGCCTGCACCGTTGTGAGACGGCGGCAGTAAGCTCTATCCAAATGCAGGTAATCACAACAACACAATCTATTTTGTCACAACATCTAAATTTTGAATAATAAAAACTTGTCCAACCAAAATATTCAACTGATACAACTGATAAAATAAAACTGTCTTTTTATTCAACATCAAAACTAAAAGAAAGTCATCCTCTAGAGAGTAGGCTCATCAGCCACATAATCATCGTCCTACAAATAGAACTCCAACAGAACAGCTGGATAAAGCACCGGATCGCAGTAGCTATTTATCAATAGCTCAGCTTCATCAAAAGAACCTATTGGGGGTGGGGGATCCAGTCAGGAAAGGAGCAAAGTACAATTATAAAAATTTAAAAATTTAACTAATAATTAGAAATTTGTAGTTTTAAACAATTAAAATACTTGAACAATATTTTCCAGCAATTTTTCCACAATTGAAAACAATGTGATTTGAGTATGTAATGTTTATGACCGGCTTGGGTTGTACAATAGTATCCTAGTAATACGATACGACTTATCCCCGTGTGTAAGAGGGGTAAGCTCGCACAATCAATATGCAATATGAGGGGTATTGGTCATAATACACTACACTACTCCCCAATCCCACAATCAATAACAATCAATACTCTAGGAGAGAGTTCGTGTAGCAATGTGGTTTAATCTTGCAATATTACAATTATTAACTAAATTGAAAAATAAACACAACTGTACTTGCCTTTGTTTATGACTGGGTTGAAAAGTCGGTCCGGGATAGAAGATCAGACTCGTCTTCGAAATCCTACATTGAGAATCCTGACTTAGCATCAGAGATGAAAACCATATCTAGGTGTGCTAGTTACAATCTCTAGAATTGATCCTAATCCAGTTTTTATGTTATTTACAAATTCTACTAGAACACGTTTATCGATGTGATTTACTAGTTATAAATTTACGAACAAAAATCAATTTAATCATTTATTAAAAAATCACATTTTCTGATTATTTGGCAAAACTTAGTATTTTGTAATATTATATATAAAACTAATATTTTTCTTTAAGGAAAAAAACGTGAATTTGTTTAAATAACAAACTTGAAATTTTCCTAGTTATTTAATGTGAGAAAAATGATATTATTTTCTATAAAATAATTAGTTATTTATTATTTTACGTGTTTACGTCAAACCAACAAACTAGGAAATAAAATTACTCTACATTAGTACAGAACCACATAAAAGAAATAAAAGTTGGGCTTATGCCCTTACAATTATTTACATAAATGAATGGAATAAAATAAATATACTGATGAATTCTGAACGTCGGGAAGCGATCCATTCAGCAGGTCGAGGCCCTGCACCAAAATATGATTTGGCTAGTAACTAGTTCTAAAATATAATTAATATTAAAAATAA
Source organism: Iris pallida (assembly GCA_029216955.1). Classification (NCBI taxonomy): domain Eukaryota; kingdom Viridiplantae; phylum Streptophyta; class Magnoliopsida; order Asparagales; family Iridaceae; genus Iris; species Iris pallida. The sequence goes on along the minus strand of JANAVB010025400.1, from coordinate 2,764,982 downwards.
AGGAAGGGTCTCAGATTTGGTTCAAAAATCATGTTTACAATTAGCTAATGCCTCAACATCCTGAACAATGCCGGTTTCGTTTGTATTTCGCTAAGAGTCCATTGACCAATAAGGTCGAGTAATCGTAACTCAAATCAAAAAGCCAATTTAGAAATTTTTATAGAAAACTCTTTTAAAATATTTTTCTGAAAATTCGGGCAGCATTCCTTCTGTATTTGGGACAACCCTGTAACGTCCCAGTCCCAAAATACGTAGGACTAGGAACGTGGACATGCCAGCTGTATACATATGAAGTACACTCCAATATATGGAAACCTCGTATGAATACATAAGCTGTAAAATGCTATAGAACCATAACTAATCTCATCCACACAAAATAAATGAATAAAAGATATCCCATAATGATAATGAATTTGTTTTGATATAATATGTTGGGCGGAGACAAATCCACTACCAACAAAATAAGGAAATAAAATACATGGGAAATGAAATGAGCGGCGAGCGAAGCGAAGACGATCCAAGTGCAATCATCCTCGAAGAAAAAGCGATGATCACGGCTAGAGCTAGAACACCTGCGAAAGACAAAAGCACACACCTAGAGAGATAACCAGGTCCTCAGAGGGACGTAACAAGACACATAATATCATGCCATATAAACTGAATAAATATTGCTCAAATAAATAAGTTAATTGAATTATAACATGGTCCAATACGCACCTACTGAACGAGCGTACCATCCCCCCAACCAAACAAGGACAGGAGATGGTAAACTAATTCACGGTGACGTATCTTTCCATACCATGAATCCAATATGGTATCCGGACCCCAACAAGGTTCAATACCTTCTCATCGAAGTAGTAAGTCACACCTACAACCAAACAAGGACAAGATGTGACGAACTAATCCGCGACAAGTTATTGTTCCAAGCCACGGTCAGATACAAGTACCCAAACCAAAAGTACTCGTACCTAACGGATAAAGGTGCCTAACCGGTCTAAGTGAAATATAGTTAAAAACAATCCTTCCTACGCATGGGCCCTGGCTAAATAGGATCGGCATAGTCCTCCCTTGGGGCACTAGAGGCCCAATCAATAAGAGCATGACGTTCCACAGAATCGTCAGTGGCCGTCAGTAATCATGGGTCAACAACCCCGTATCTCCAGCGAAGAATTCGTGTCACAAAGGAAAGTGCATCGAAGCCCATACGCTAAGGAATTGTCCTCTCCGCCCAATGCCTACTTTGTTGTATCCACAACAGTAACCTCTATAACCGCTAAGTCAAACTAAGTATACAACCTCTATTAGCGGTTATTCCTATCGCACGGCTTATACGCACCGGTGGCCAGCCAGTCACGCATGTCCGTATTCTACATACGACACACAACTTCGTGTTACAACGTGTCAAGGCCAATGTATGCAACATACAAGGTGGTCCCTTAAATCTAGGTTTAATGTGTAAGAAAAATAATACATAGCAGAAAATATAAATGAACAGTAAGTTCTAACAGGTTATGCCATGTATCACAGTTTATTTTGCATAAAGAAAATAAATAATACATGAAATATGAGATAAAATAAATAAACAGCGAATGGCAAGGTGTCTTGCCTGGTAGTATGCCTGGTGTGCTGCAATGATCAAGGTAGCACGAACTGCGACTTCGGTGTAATAACTATGCAAGGTGACCTCGGATGTCGGTACTGATGGTTCCATCGGGTCCAGAAGGGTCAAATTAGTTAGAGTAGACATATGGAAGTTCAGAATTGGCGAGGAAATAGGAAAAGTGGGATTGGTCACTGACAGGAGGACAATTGAAGGAATTTTGATAGAACATAATATATGATCTTTCTAAAAGATATTTACAATAGTTAAAAAAAACAAATTTTCATGAGTCAAAATATTTTTGATAAATATAAAAACTAAGAAAATGTTTTTAGGGCTAAACCTAAATTTTGAAATCACATAGATAGCTCTAAGCACTATACTACACATATAGTTGGAAAAATAATATTATGTAATTCTCAAAGTAATACTTTAATAATAATAGTATAATAATAAGTATGATAAAATACTAGTGTCAATAATAATAGTTATAAACTAAATATTGTATTATTGATAACAGTGTAACTAATATTACTAATAATAATATACATAAAAATAATATAAATCATTTATACACTATATTCTGTATAAAAAAATCCTAATAGTAAGAAGAAAAAAAATAACATATTAATAATAATAATGATAGTAATAATAAAAATAATATATACAGTAATCGTAACTAAATGTGTTAATATCTTATACTATTTTAATAAAAAACATAAAATAATAATAATAATAATAATAATAAAAATAATTATAATTTTAATAACTTACCGAGCTCTAGTCTCTTCCTTCTATGAGAAGGGCGTAAAAATAGAAAATAAAAAAATAGAAGCAAAAAGGATAGAGAGAAAAAGTATGGGAGAGAGAGAGGAGCAGAAGGAAGAGGCGGAGATGAAGGGGGGTCCGGCGACTCGAGGGGCTAAGGCAGGCGGAGGGAATCGATGGGCGGTTCGGTGAGGAAGAGGGAGCGGATGGCGGTCGCTGGTCGTGGGCGGCGTAGGAGGAGAGAGCACGGCGAGGCACGAGGAGGAGGTCGATCGGGGCTCACCGCTCCGGCGGCGGCCAGGCGAGGACGACGGCGAGGGTTTCAGGAAAAGGGCGGCGGAGGGTTTGGCTCGCGATGGATGATGTGGAAGATGGAGCGGGAGACGGAGAAGCCGGGCGCCGACGGTGGAGGAGGCTGCGGCGGTCTCGACGGTGGCCAGCGCGCGAGGTCACGCACGGTCGGTACGTACGGCAGGACGCCGGATCTGGACCGGATCCGTCGGCACGGACGGAGCTCGGGGTCAGCGCTCTGGTGGTGCCCGTCTGGACTGGACGGGGTGGACGAGGAAAAAGGAAAGCTCGTGGCGGCGGCGGCGGCTTGCCAGCACGTGACGGCGGTTGGGGAACCTCGACGGAGACTGGAGGTCAGGTTAGGGTTCTCCTTCTTCCTTTGTTTTCCTAGATGATGGTGTTGGTGTTACGGATTACTGTGGGTTGGTCGGAAAAATTTTTGTTGGGGCGGTTGTGGTGTGTGGATGGCCGGGGTCGCTGGCCAGGAAGGAGAAAGTTTGGGGCGGGTATTCGACAAGGAGGTGGTAAAGATGGTGGTGGTGATTGTATGGTGGCTACGGCAATGGTGGGGTGGCGCTGACTGCCAGGGAGTTTGGGGTTGACCGGTGATGACGGACGGTGGTGGTCTGATTGGTCATGGTGGAGGAAGTTTGGTCGGTCAAGGGTTGAGGGTTTTCGACGACGGGGAGAGAGACGTTCGGTGCTGTTGGCAGTAGGTTTGGGTGTCGTGTCAGGGTAGGGTGTCGTGTCAGTGGGGTCCGATACGGTTGGGTGGACGTCCGAGATTGTCGGACGGGATGGAAATATTGTATTTGTAATGGAGAGAAATAGTGGATGGGAATGAAGGACACCGACACGATGCACAACACTTTTGTGGAGAGAATTTGTAAATGATAAAAATTTATGGAGGAGTACCTACCTATTTATAGGATGTGGGAATTTCCAATTGGATAAGAACTAGGAATAGTTTAAACCCAAAAATAGATAATTCGTAATTTAATTTAAATCAATTTAAATCCAAATCCAAATACAAATCCAATTTAAATCTAATTAAATTTTTAGCTCAAAATCAAATGGGATAAATCAAACTTCAAATATTTAACTATTTAAATAAATCCAAAAATCAAATCAAGATTTAAATGGCCACAATAATTTCAAAATATATTTTCTGAAATACTAATAATATTAATTTTGAAAATACATTTATTATTTAGAAATAAACTTTAATAAAATACTTATGAAATATATATATGTAAGCACAATTAATGCGTACATGGTTATACTTTTTCTAGTATACAATAAAATATTATTTATGATTAATAACTGCAAAAAAGGCTTTTTATAGTAAGAATAATAATTATATAATATTTTGAAAGTGTATAATAAAAATAAAAATATTTTTCTAAAATATGTACGCTCGCACATATTCGCCCTCGACGAGCAAGAAATTAAAATTTTGTGCGCGACGTACAATACGACTACGTGACGTACAATACAAATAAAAAAATTAATCAGTACCAAAATTAATAAAAAATAGTAGAAATTTAGGGGTTTTACAAACCCAATACTGGGAATTTATGCCAACAACACACAAATAATATCTCAACCAGGGAATTAACCCATGAAATTATTTTCACCATAATATTAAAACCCGAAAAATAATATCGAACCCGAAAATACAGCATGTTTTCGGTATTCGGAAAACCGAAGTTACTCAAAAACCCGAAAATACCATAAAACCAATCTCCAGAATATATCCGAACATAACTCGGAATTTTCGAGAAGCCACAGGGACAAAACCACAGAACATAATAGGTTCGGAAAATCCGAAACTAACCAACAGAACTTAAGTTCTCCAACCACAGCACAACCAAAGTGGACTTCGGAACTTTCCGAAATCGAACTCATCTAAACCGACTCCCGCAACGGGATCGGAGAACCAAAATCATCATCGACTCGGGAGGGACGAACTACCGAGATTATCAGAATTTACCAAATATCCGTTGGTCGGGGAGCCACAGGATAATCTCGAAAATGAAAACTGGACAACGAAAACGGCCACAAAAAACCACGGACCACAGATCGAGCACGGGGCAGCCGAATCGGGGACCACAGGAGGTCGTGCACGGGCGCGGGGTCGTCGGACAGAGGAGGCGATGGTGGCGTCGGGGAAACGCCGGGAGAGACGTTGGAAAGGGGTCGCCGGACCGACCTGGAAGCGGGGCAGCACCGGATCTACACAGGATCGGCCTAGGTCGGCTCTGAAGGGCGGTGCTCGGGACCGCGGGGAGGATCGGCGGCCGAAAAATCGTCGGAAAACACGGATCAGGCGGGGTTTGTCGGATATGGGGGTTAGAGTTCGGAAAATGAGGGTTAGGGAAGTGGTTTGTGATGGAGAGTGGAGAGAAGGGGTTTATATAGGGTGAAATGGGGGTTTCGGAAGCCGAGGAGTCGCCGGCGGTTTGGGAGCCGAGGGAGCTCGGAAGTTACGAAGAGGAAGGGCTCGGCCATTTGGTCGTTGGAAAAAATAAAGGAACAGCTCTTCCTTAGCTAATGAGAATAGAGAGAGAGAAAGAGAATTAATATGATAATTTAATGAAAAGTATGTTGAATGGAAAAAGGGAGTTTAAGAGTTTAAAGAAAGTTTAAAGAGAAAAATTTTAAGTTTTCTATTCTTTATGAAGACTTATATTATTATAGAAAATAATACTTTAAATAATGATTTTGAAAATCGAGATTGGCTCGGATTCAAACATGGGTTCAGAAACAGGTCCGGGACGGGCCAGGCTAAAACAAGAAATCCTATTATGAATAATATTTTTCACTGAACCAAAAAAATAAATAATAAAATAATATTATTAGACACTAACTCAGTTAATTAAAATTACGGATTTTACACCGCAGGAGAGACCTTGAACCGCAGAGAAATTTTAAGCCGCAGGGAAATCTTGAGCCGCAGGAAGTTCTTGAGCCGCAGGAAGATTTTTTGAGATCTTAATGTCTTGATTTAGTTTTGGATTTGGGTTCTCTTTTCGAGATAAAGCTGACAGTTACTAAGGATAAATTCTCCAAACGTCATCATTATCTTTAATGGACTCGAGAATTGAAACGGCGCTCTTTCGAAAACCTTATAAATATAGGTCATTCGGAGAGAGATTTTTTTTTCTTTCACCTTCTTCTCCTTCGTCTTCATCATCTTTGTCATCCTTTTTGTCCCAGTTTAGCCGTGGCTCCAAAAGCTTCCAAGTTGACTGGTGTTGCGACCAAAGGGAAGGGACTTGCCTCTCCGTCGAGAGCTGTGGACTCTCCTTCCATTTATTTCGATGTGCAACCCTATCAAGGGTAAGGATGACAACTTAATTTTGAATGGCCATATCACATATTTTATGTGCAGGTCTGTCATGTATCGCCTCTGTGCTTTAGGCATGATCGATGCATGCCCTATATCATTGGACCGCATGTGTTCTGTATGATGGGGCCGCATGGCTAAAGAATGAACTTTGTTTTCTTCTGACTATTAACCCCTTTTCCCCTTTTCATTTTTTGTAGGGGTCTGGCTAGCAAATTTCTCCAGGTTCGATATTGGCAATTTTGGGCATGGTGAAGATGCAACACTTGACACACACATCAGAGAGCTCAGAACTCTTCATTCTTTGGAAGGGTTTTTCCTCAGATGATTGGAAGAACCTTTATACATCGGAGACTCAGACGGTGGTTGGGCATCATCGTGAAAGTTCTATTTTTATGTCTCCCCAAGTAGGCAAAAGCAATACTAGGGATATATTTTTGATGGTATGGTCTTCTGGAGGAACAGGCCTAGGATGTCCGCAACACAGAGGAGATAAAGTCAGCGTCTGTAGATGCTTTTAGCATGCAATATTTGCCTTCCTCCGTACAGCTTCTCAAAGATTCAACAGCCTTGTTTACTTCTCAGCAGTAAAACATGACTTCTTTCGAGAGCTACGAAAGTACTTTTTGATGAAGGAGAAGTGCTACCAAACTGACCAGACTATGTGTTGCTGGATTTTTCTTCTTTTTTTTGCTACTGATGTAGTCCTATGAATGTAACTAATTTTGAATAAACAGAATACATTCACTCCATTCTTTGCTTGTGGTATTTGTGTTGCTTGTACTAGAGGGCCTAATATAGCATTTGTGTTTTGATAAAGGATATCACGCTGGGGGACTTTTTGTGGACCTATTTTCTTTTTGTGCATCTGGAGATGCGAGCAATAGACTTGAATAATATTTTGTGGACCTATTAGTTTTTTTGTGCACCGATGGTACGAGTAATAGATTAGGATAACTTCTGTGGACCTATTACCCTTTTGTGCACTGGTGGTGCGGGTAATAGATTTGAAACGAAACCTAACAGAGGTAATACGGACGTGATAGGTTTTGTGGTCTTAACACCATGTCTTTTATTCCAGGTTGGGTACAGGTGTTAAGTCAAGAGACCATCGATATTAGAGGTAATATGGACGTGACATACGATATTCGTCAAATTTTTTGGTGGACCTATTACTCTTCTGTGCACTGGTGGTGCGAGTAATAGATTTTGAGGCAAAACCCAACATAGGTAATATGGACGTAATAGGTTTTGTGGTCTTAACACCATGTATTTTATCCCGAGTTGGGTATAGGTGTTAAGTCAAGAGACCATCGGTATCAGAGGTAATATGGGCGTGATACACGATAATCAGGAATAATCTTTGGTGGACCTATTACTCTTCTGTGCACTGGTGGTGTGAGTAATAGATTTTGAGACAAATTCAATAGAGGTAATATGGACGTGATAGATTTTGTGGTCTTTTATCCCAGGTTGGGTACAGGTGTTAAATCAAGAGACCATCGGTATCAGAGGTAATATGGACGTGATACCTGATAATCAGGACCAGGAAGTCCGCTCAGAGATGGCGGTAAGCTTGGCAGACTCCTGTGTGATAAAGCATTAGAGTGGACGTTCAGAGGTATCATCATACATGACTCGCCACTCAGGAAGATGCGATGTTAATCCACTCGGAGCAAATAGAGTGTGAGTTCAGAGGTACTTGGTGTACATAACTCGATAGCTTGGGAGATTTGGTGGTTTGAGGGAGTACCAGCATGTCCTTAGACATAGTATTTCTTCAGGAATTTGCTGTTTATGGGCATCATGAGCAAGTCTTCATTCTGCTTCGTGAGTCGGTATACACCATTGGAAAATACGGTCTCGATAATGTATGGACACTCCCACTTGGGCTGGAATTTGCCGATGGTTTTGTGAGTCATGACCATCGGTCTGCGAATGACCAATACGAGATCGCCTATTTGGAATGTCCTCTACTTGACTTTCTTATTGAAGGCCCGAGAGATGCGTGCTTGATAGAGCTCGATGCTTTGTTGAGCTTGCAAATGCTTCTCGTCTAAAGCTTCCAATTCTTATAGCCGTCGGCGGTAGTTATCATCCGACGTCAACCGGTAAATAAGGGCTACACGAAGTGAGAGGATCTGTGTCTCCAATGGGAGAACTGCCTCGCTTCCGTACATCAGAGAGAATAGTGTATTTTTGGTAGCCATCCGACTCGTAGTGCGGTACGCCCATAAGCATTTGCCTAACTTTTCATTCCAGTCGCGTTTGTTTGAAGACATGAACTTCTTAAAAAGCTTGATTATGGTCTTGTTAAAGGCTTCGGCTAGACCATTAGCTGATGGGTTGTATGCCGTTGAAGCTACATTCAGAATTCGATTCTTGATACATAATCGATAGAAAGCATGGCTTGCGAAATATGGACCATTGTCGTGAATGATCCTCTGCGGCAGTCTAAAACGGTAAATGACGTGATGTTTTATGAAACTGATCATATTTGATGTCTTTACCTCTGCCAGTGGAATAGCTTTCATCCAATTAGAGAAGTAGTCGGTGATTGCAAGTATAAACCGGTGCCCTTTGGACGATGGCGGGGTGATTGGGCCAACGATGTCCATTCCCCATGCTTCAAATGGCCAAGAGGATATTATTGGGTGTAAGAATTCGTATGACAGATGTATGAAATCTGTGTGGATCTGACAAGCCTTACACTTCTTTGCATAATCGACTACGTCTGCTACCATCGTAGGCTAGTAATAACCCATCCGACGGAGACGGTCCTACAACTTCGGGCCAGGTTGGTGAGCCCCGCAAACGCCATCGTGAGCCTCGCATAAGGCCTCTTTGGCTTCTGCATATGACAGACATCTTAACAATAGTCCGTCGTAAGATCGTCGATATAACATTTTTGTTTCTTTGTCATAAAAGAATCTGAAAGAACGCCTTCTGATTGAAGTTGCTTCTTTCACATTCTCAGGCATGATTCCGTAGACTTCAAAGTCGATGAACGGAAATCTCCAGCCATGCATGTCATTGGTTATCTGGGCGGAGTAACTCGTATCCAGTTGAACGTTGTTTTTGGGATAGACCAACTCATGGCCTATCACGTCGACTAGATGATGAGCATAATTTGGAACCGCTAAAGAAGCGGTGAGGCCTGCTAGGGCATCGGCTTCAATATTCTGGAGCCTAGGAACATTCTCTATAAAGAACCCCTCCAAGGTTGTAATGATGGCAATTACTGTCTGATGGTAAGGAATCAGGTCCTCATTACGAACCTCGTATGAGCCTCGGATCTGATTAACAATCAGCTGTGAGTCGCCAATACGCTTCCAGGTATTTGACCCCTATCTCTTTTGCGAGTCGGAGTCCGATGACCAGAGCGTTATATTCGGCCACATTAATTGAACAGGGTTCTGTGAGAGAATATGCCCGATTGACTACCAACCCAGAGGGAGAAATTAATACTACCCCGACTCCATCGACGATATCACCTTGTGGCCCTGTTCTTAAGGTACCGTCAAAGAACATTCGCCAAACGTCATCATACGAAGTCATGTTTGAGTTAACGACTTCGTCTGGGATTTCTTTATAGATTCTGGCTGTTTCTGAGCCTGGATGGGCTGCTAGAAATTTGACCAAGGCTTGACCTTTGACAGCCTTCTGCGGAACGAAGACCATGTCGTAGGAGAATAATAGTATCGCCCATGTGGCTAGGTAAAAACTGAGTGCGCTTGGCTTGGTCATGAGAACCCTGAGGGGATTAACTCGCGGGACTACATGGATGATCTGCCCTATCACATAGTATCGTATTTTCTGAATGGAGGACACCAGGGCAAGGTACTCCTTCTCGACGACGGTGTACCTATGTTCTGGCCCCACCATCATCCGACTGAGATAGTAAATGGCTTGTTCGTGTCCCACATCATTGTTCTGTGCTAGCAAGGTGCCGAGGAAGTGTTTCATCGCCCGTACATAGAGCACGAAGGGCTTTCAGACGACCGGGGCTACCAGAACCGGCAGATTCGACAGACATTTCTTAATATCATCAAAGGCGCGTTGACATTCTTCATTCCATACGAAAGAGACGTCTTTCTTCATGAGTTGTGTGAAGGGTTGACATCGCCCTGAGAGGTTAGATATGAACCTCCTGATGTAGGCTAGTCTTCCCTGGAGGCCGCGGAGTTCACGGAGGTTCCTTGGTGGACTCATCTCCAGGATTACTTTTGTCTTATCGAGGTCTATGTGAATACCCTGGGAAGTGATGACAAAGCCCAAGAACTTCCTGCTAGACATGCCCAGAAAGGACTTGGTGGGATTCATCTTCAGATTGTGCGCTCGTATAAGGTCGAACACTGTCCTCAAATCGTGTAAATGATCATCCTTGGAGCGGTTTTTGACGGCGATGTCGTCAACGTAACACTCCACCGTCTTGAGTAAGTGATCTCTTCATAGCTCGTTTATATGTAGCACCGGCGTTCTTCAGGCCGAAGGGCATGACTGTGTAATAATACACGCCGATCGGTGTTCGGAATGACGTATGCTTCTCATCGTCAGGAGATATTTTGATTTGATTGTATCCTGAAAAGCCATCCATAAAGGACATGTGTTCTAAGCCACACGTATTATCGATCATTATGTCGGTGATGAGAAGAGGAAATTCATCTTTAGGACAAGCCGTATTCAGATTACGGAAGTCGATGCAGATTCGGATCTTTCTGTTCTTCTTGACGACTGGTACTTTATTAGCTATCCAGTCTGGGTGCTGCTCCTCGCGGATGAAACTGCTAGCTATAAGCTTGTTTACTTCCGCTTGGATGGAGTTCATGATGTCTGGATGGAACCACTGTTGCTGTTGTTTGACTGGTTTTGCGTTCGGATGAATATTGAGCTTATGAAGTGCGATCTCGGGGTTTAGCCTTGGCATATCTTCATAGCTCCAAGAAAAAATGTTGATATACTCTCTGACGAGTTGCAACAACGACTCCTGCTCGCCGTCCGTCAGGCTTTTACTGATGAAGATTGGCTTTGGAGAGGATTCATCACCGAGGTCAACTTGCATGACCTCATCTTCAGTGGGAGGGTCACGTAGTTCAAAATGCTTCTTCCGTTGTGCATCCAGTTGTTGGACCCATGGCTCTAATTCAAGAGGTTCGAGTAGATCTTCGTCTTCCTCTTTAATGTCAACGGATGCCATGTTGACAAATAATGCTTGCCTGAATATATCCCCAATGCTGTCATCGGAAGCGTATGTAGGTAATTCGGATGAGTGAGAATGCCACTCGCATTCCTCATCGGAGCACTCGAACGTTGTTGCTGGTGTAGCATAACCGAGGTCGCATTTGGACTTTCCGTAATAATCTCGAGGTTTTCCAACCGGGGTTGACAGCTACAGAGGCGATCGCCGATCGTTGCCGTAATTCAGAGGTCCCGAGAGGAGTCCCGGGCGTTGAACATTGCTCGAAGCTCCTGAACTTCCCTCCTTGCCTCCCTGGCTTCGTCTGCAGCTAAAGGAACTGATGCTCCTAAAGGATTGTCACCCAAAGGAGGAGTGGTCGTATTGGAGTCCGCGTTGACTGCGGGTCCCAAGCTTGCTTGTCCAGGCGTCCTTGCCGGTTGAGTCGGCAAGGCAGCTTTGATTTCGTCTACTGACTTGGCCAGGAACAGGAGCATGGCTTCAAGTACTTCTAGACATTGTCGATCAGTAGGTCCTTCATGGTCATCGCCGGCCATAAATACTGTCCGTACGTGGGCAGACGTGGAAGGGACCATAGAAGAGGTGCTCTCCGCGTTGTACCCTCATATAGAGAAATTGTCGGGGAACATCTGAATGTCCTCTTCCTCGGATTCAGAAGAGGTTCCACCCCCTGCACAGGAAGCTGCATCGTCTTGGCAAAGGCGGTCATCCTCGGGGACGTCCAAGTCCGTTACATAATTCCTGTGGATCGCTACCCCCTGTGTATGCTCTTGGAAAATCGGGTTGTTGTATATATTGAGGGGATTGCTACCTCCAGCTTCGTCTACCCCCAGGGAGGCCGAGGGTGCATCCCCGGGTCACTACTAAAATCTGTCAAATCAGCGACGCATCAGGACGTCGCTAAGTAGGGAAAATACATCGCTAATATCGATTAGCGACGTATTTAGCGACGTTTGTACGTAGTCGCGATTAACCTAGTCGCTAAACAACAAAACGTCGCAATACATCGCTATTGCGACGATACTCAGCGACGTGGACACATTGCTAATTCAACGACTACCAGCGACGTAAAACGTCATCATTTACCGATACAACCTAGCGATGTTGAGCGACTTGACATGCATCGATGCTGACCTGGCTTGAGAGCCAAATGGCGACGTTCTGTGACTTTGGTATGTCGCTATAGTATCGACATATAGCGACGTTTAGCGACGTCTTACGTAGCGACGTTTAGTGACGATCAGCGACGGTATTCATCACAGTTAGCGACGTTGTGATACTTACTTAGCGACGTTATCGTCGTTGCTGGACGTCGCTGAGAGTCGCTGAACATCGCTAATCTTGAAAAAAATTAAAAAAATACAGCATTTGCAGCATCCCCTGCAGCATTTGCAGCATTTACAGCATTTGCAGCATCCCGTACACCATTTGTTACAACAACGACGGTGTGTTTCACGAACACAGTATCAAACAACACAGATACACACAATCACGAACACGTTTGAAACACAATCTCATCAATCAACACAGATATATGAAAATTTGTAACAACAATATCAAACATAATGGTCCACAACTTAATTGCCAAGTATGGGAACGAATGGCTCAGAACACAACCCAAAATTCATTATAGCATACATTAGTGTGAATAATCTATGTTCTGTACATATGGTGTAGTATATGTTCTTATCGTATCTAGTATATGAAGAATGTAATAGAATCAAGATGAACTCACATAATGTAATACTAAGACATCATCTACTACTATATAAGACATAGTGATAGGTTGTCGTATCATCATTGCCGAGGGATGAGGGTCGGAGGACAAATACCGCTCGAGTGAGCCAAAGGCATGCAGCCATTTCCCTCCCTCTCTCACGCTATCAACGTCACAACTTTTCTACCTCAAGTTCTGATCAAGCATCTTCCTCCTCCTCTCCTCCACCATGGCTCTAGACCCATCTGCTCCTCCCTACTTCCCTTTTTCTTATTTGTCTCTCTCAGCCAAAGGCATCTTCCTTCTCCTCTCCTCCACCATGGCTCTGGACGTCGCTGAGAGTCACTGAACGTCGCTAATCTTGAAAAAAATAAAAAAATACAGCATTTGCAGCATCCCCTGCAGCATTTGCAGCATTTGTAGCATCCCCTACACCATTTGTTACAACAACGACGGTGTGTATCACGAACACAGTATCAAACAACACAGATACACACAATCACGAACACGTTTGAAACACAATCTCATCAATCAACACAGATATATGAAAATTTGTAACAACAATGTCAAACATAATGGTCCACAACTTAATTGCCAAGTATGGAAACGAATGGCTCAGAACACAACCCAAATTTCATTCTAGCATACATTAGTGTGAATCATCTATGTTCTGTACATATGGTGTAGTATATGTTCTTATCGTATCTAGTATCTGAAGAATGTAACAGAATCAAGATGAACTCACATAATGTAATACTAAGACATCATCTACTACTGTATAAGATATAGTGATAGGTTGTCGTATCATCATTGCCGAGGGATGAGGGTCGGAGGACAAATACCGCTCGAGTGAGCCAAAGGCATGCAGCCACTTCCCTCCCTCTCTCATGCTATCAACGTCACAACTTTTCCACCTCAAGTTATGATCAAGCATCTTCCTTCTCCTCTCCTCCACCATGGCTTTAGACCCATCTGCTCCTCCCTACTTCCCTTCTTCTTATTTGACTCTCTCAGCCACATATGATATCCATCTCAAGTATAGAGTCAGGGGAGAAGAAGTGGGCAGGAAGAGGAGGGGGAAGCAGCACAGCCGGCGGTAAGACCCGGAGGAAGTATAGAGGTTTTCTTCAACATCCGTAGGAGAACTATAAGGATATATCTTTTCACAACATATCACCTTGTCAAAGACCCTTAATGTGACAACTATGTTACCGCGGTGTCGGAAGACTAACATGTCATAATTTTCTAAGCCGTGTGTTTTGACATAATCCTCCAAACTCTTTCCTGCTATGTAGTAATGCAAGATTACTACATAGGAGAAAAGAGTTGTGAGGATTATATCAAAACACACGGCTTAAAAATTTATGACATGTTAGTCTTTCGACACCGCGGTAACATGATATTCACATTAAGGGTCTTTGACAAGATGACATATTGTGAAAAGATATATCCTTATAGTTCTCCTACGGATTTGAAGAAAACATCTGTACTTCCTCCGGGTCATGCCGCCGGCTGTGCTGCTTCCCCCTCCTCTTCCTGTCCACTTCTTCTCCTCCGACTCTACACTTGAGGTGGATATCATATGTGGCTGAGAGAGTCAAATAAGAAGAAGGGAAGTAGGGAGGAGTAGATGGATCCAGAGCCATGGTGGAGGAGAGGAGAAGGAAGATGCTGAATCAGCATTGTCTTCCAGATCGTCCTCATCAATGCATAACGGGCTGCTCAGCGTGCCCAGCTTCTTCAACTTTTCGCTGGCTTCAGAGTCGAAATGGGAACGGGTCCTCTTTGCCGGCCCGGAGCTCTGACTCGCACTCGTCGCCTCGCTACCGGTTTTCTCTCCTCCTCTGACGCGGGTCATAAGAAAAGAAATTTTGTACCTCTTCTTCACATAAACATCATTGCCGCTTTGTACTCGAGCCTCCTCGTCTGTGATGCTATCCAACTTCTCGGTGCCTACATTGTCACTCGAATCTCCCCTTCGACTCGTATCGTCCTCTTCTTCACCTGTCTTTTTGCTTCCTGTCTTGCAATCATCTGCTATCACCGCCGACTCATTCGACTCCTTCTTCGAGTCTTCCTCTTCCTCCTCCTCGGAGTCATCGGAGAAGGAGTCGAATGAGTCGGCGATAATAGCAGATGATTGCAAGACAGGGAGCGAAAAGACATGCGAAGAAGAGGATGATACGAGTCGAAGGGGAGATTCGAGTGACAATGTAGGCACCGAAAAGTTGGATAGCGTCACAGACGAGGAGGCTCGAGTACAAGGCGGCAATGATGTTTATGTGAAGAAGAGGTACGAAATTTCTTTTCTTATGACCCGCGTCAGAGGAGGAGAGAAAATCGGTAGCGAGGCGACGAGTGCGAGTCAGAGCCCCGGGCCCGCAAAGAGGACCCGTTCCCATTTCGACTCTGCAGCCAGCAAGAAGGTGAAGAAGCTGGGCATGCTGAGCAGCCCATTATGCCTTGATGAGGACGATCCGGAAGACAATGCTGATTCAGTTTTGCCTTCCTTGGATGGTATTGATTCTGTAGATCCGTGTATAAAAGAGGAAGAGATTGGGAGTAGAGTAGACCCGGAGGGAAATGAGAGATTGGAAGCTGGGTCAATATCCAAGAAGCAAAAGAGAGTCGAGGATTCTGATTTTGATGGCATAGAGGAAGATGTTCGCGACATAACGAGAGGGACAGGGAAGGGGGCAGATGAAGTGAGGCCGACGACGTCGAAGAGAAAGGTAGCACGGTCGTTAAAGGAAGGCAAAATGTTCAACATCCTCAAGAATACCATCTGGAACGACAAAGGATACTTTGACAAAGGAGACCACCATGCTGTCAGGAACATCATCTACTACTATATAAGATATAGTGATAGGTTGTCGTATCATCATTGCCGAGGAATGAGGGTCGGAGGACAGTCAACTTTATCTATGGCTACATAGTTTCTGCCTCGCCAGTCGAATGGCTGCAGGGACCATATCGTACCGTAGATTAATGCAAATGGAGCTGGAGCCAAAATACAGAAACCAAAATAAAAAATACAGAATCAAATCCCTTGGTTCGCCGAAAATACAAAACACAGTTATAATTCATATGTATTTTAAGTGTGAGAACGGATGGCTTAGAACACAACCCAACGGAAGAGGATACTCTGAGAGATCCATCTGAGTAGGACGTATACTCTGAGAGATCACCTTCACAAGAATGATATCAATAGTGGGATTGAGTGTGTACGTCCTACTCAGATGGGTCTCTCACCGTTACTATTTTTTCTGACAGCATGGTGGATGTGCTCCGTCAACAGATTCTTGCTCCGAGCCAAAACTTTGCTCCGGAGCTCAAGTTGACATCCTTCGTGTAGAGCTCGAGTGAGAGGTTTCTGACAGCATGGTGGTCTCCTTTGTTAAAGTATCCATGCTCGTCCCACAACCAATGTGTGATGAGCACGGATACTTTGACAAATGAGACCACCATGCTGTCAGGAACCTCTCACTCGAGCTCTACACGAAGGATGTCCACTTGAGCTCCGGGGCAAAGTTTTTGCTCGGAGAAAGAATCTGTTGACGGAGTACATCCACCATGCTGTCAGAAAAAAATAGTAACGGTGAGAGACCCATCTGAGTAGGACGTACACACTCAATCCCACTACTGATATCATACTTGTAAAGGAGATCTCTCAGAGTATACGTCCTACTCAGATGGATCTCTCAGAGTATCCTTTCTGGTTGGTTGTCGTATCATCATTGCCGAAGGATGAGGGTCGTAGTACCAATACAATCCAGAGATTGACACAGTACTAATTCATATATGTAGTCCAACATAAATAGTCTAATACAAAAACAACCCAATACAAATAAGTACTGATAGCTAACGAGAACCACGCAACTCATGCAAACGCTCAGTGATACGATCACGCAACCACCTCGAAAAAGCGGGATCTTTGGCGTGAGGAGAGATGTAGTCCCTTGCAAGTGCTGCATGAATAGAACTCCCGGTCTCACTAGCTACCGATGCTGGATGAATAGAACTCCCGGTCTCACTAGCAACCGGTGCCACTTCCTTCTTAACTGTAGGAGGAGACACCACAGCATTCACTATTTCCCTCAAACGATGTGCCGCTCCTCGGGTCATGGGTGCCATCTGGTAAGATCGATATTCACAAATAATATATTTATAACATAAGCAAGCTAACTAAAGGAACCATCATGTAATTTAAGTACATTTTCGAAAGCAGATAAAGTACAAAAAATTTAATTTTTTGCCAAGTGTGAGAACGGATGGCACAGAACACAACCCAAGATTCATTCTAGCATACATTAGTGTGAATCATCTATGTTCTGTACATATGGTGTAGTATATGTTCTTATCGTATCTAGTATCTGAAGAATATAACAGAATCAAGATGAACTCAAATAATGTAATACTAAGACATCATCTACTACTATATAAAATATAGTGATAGGTTGTCGTATCATCATTGCCGAGGGATGAGGGTCGGAGGACAGTCAACTTTATCTACGGCTACATAGTTTCTGCCTCGCCAGTCGAATGGCTACATGGACTATGTCCTGATCACGATGTCGTACCGTAGATTAATGCAAAGTCCTTATAGCAAATGTCGTACATAGATTTCTACCTCGCTAATCGAATGGTTGTAGGGACAGTGTCTGACTTGGTGTATCTCACCATTTTTCCAAACCTATACACACCCTTGCCCAAACCATTTGTTTCAGTAGGTAAAACATTCCAGGTTACTCAAGTAACCTATCGTGCAACATTTGGTGTCAACAACATTCCTTGTTAATTGTAACATGCATACTATCATAACCCAACTCTGCCAAAACCTGACCAACATACCCTACACTAATCATTCCATATTTCAGTAATGTCAGTGAGCTAAATCATACTCAACTGTCGAGAATACTTAGGAGAAAACTCATTCACAGGATTAGTAGGATCATCCTTCGTGACATAGCTAAAATTTTATAGGGCTCGATAATAATTATTAATCAATTTATTCATCATTTCAAAACCCTGAAAATGCCCAAAAAACTCCCAGTATCAGTAAATAGGGCTCGAACCCTAAATTAGAATTCGAATCCAAGCAAAACATCAAATTGACAGTTGATATGCCCAAAAAACTCCCAGTATCAGTATATAGGTGTCACACTGTGAGTCTCGTGTCCATACAGTGGGACACGACGTGTCCAAACCAACAAAATAGGTGTCACACGAACTAGAAGCGAGTCCACACTCTCGTGTCCTCCGCAGCAAGTCCACTGTGTGTCTCGTGTCCCCCGCAGCGAGTCCACACTCTCGTGGATACGAACTAGAAGCAAGAGAGAGAGCTAGAAGATGAGGGGAAAATAGAAAGTGGGGATAGGGGAGAGTGTGTGTGTGTGAAAGAGAGAGAGAAAGAGAGATGGAGGAGCTACCTGAGGAGGAGGAGGAGGCCGGAGGAGGGAGATCGCCGGAGGAGCATCGCGGAGGAGGAGGCCGGATGAGGGAAATCGGCGGAGGAGCGGGCACGCAAAAAATTGGGGGGGGGGAGAATTTGTGAATGATCGAAAAGGAAACCCTTGCAGCCTATATGAAATATTTAGCGACGTCCGAAATGGACGTCGCTAAACATCGCTGATATTTAATAAACAGCGACGTCGCTTAAAGTACGTCGCTACATCATCGACGTGTACCGACGAACTTGCGACACAGGTTCCCAGTTAATAAATTGTAGTCGCTAGACATCGCTATTTGTCGCTGTTGGCGACAAACAACGACGTCTTAGTTAAACGTCGCTAAACCCCCAAAAATTAGCGACGTTTTGTCTTGGAGTCGCTAAATACGTTGCTGATATGACTTATTTTGGTAGTGGGTGTTGGAAGCTTCTTTCTGGATTGAGTACCTAGGTAGACGCCCCCTGTAGTTGTCGGCGGTAATCCTCCAGATGAGAGTTTTCTTGCGGAGCTGGCTGAGATTGCCGGGCTGGAAGAGCCTGTCTTCTTTCCTCCCTTGCCGGGAAGAACCTTCCGAGTTGAATTACAGGAGGCGAAAGGAAATTCCTCGTCTACCAAAATTTGTACCTGTTCCTCAAGTGGTTGTCGGACAGGTACTGGTTGGTGTAGTCGTTGGAAAACGGACTGCCGATCTTCAGGTGTTGCCGACTTGTCGCAGCAGCAGTTGATGATGACCTGGGTACAACGACGTCCCAAAAAGGGCTCATCACATGCCAAGGTTGCTTCTTTCTTCTTACGTTTGTGAGTAATCACCTCTCATAAGTCGATAGCAGACTGATCTACCTTTGTATCCAATTTGTGGACTTCTGTATCCCGAGCATACGGGTGCGTAGGTATCATATTTGCTCCCTGATCTGAGGCTAGTAAAAGCACTTGCTCTCGATCGTTGGAGGGAGACTTTTGAGACCCACCCTATCCGTTAGCCCTGGGGGACTGGACGTGGGTGGTTTTGTACAACTTTCTATCAGCAGCTCGTATAACAGTTATCGGTGACAGTTGACTGGGCTTGTTGGACCCGTACTGCCCTAGACTTCTTCAATTTAGCACCTGAAGGCGCATAGTAAGAAGAGTCCAGATTAGAATATTCCAAATTCTCAATGGGTCTCATGGAGTCGGGCCTGCATGAGAGACGATCGAACACAGAGCTTCTGACAGGGCCGCATAAGACATCCTGTCTGTGGCCGGGATTGGCTGTCGCATAGGCCATCTGCCTATGGCCAGAGTTTGCTGCCGCATGGGCCATCTTCCTGCAGCCAGAGTTGACTACCGCATGGGCCATTTGCCTGCGGCCAGAGTTGGCTACCGTATGGGCCATCTGCCTGTGGCCAGAGTTGGCTGCCGCATGGGCCATCTGCCTGCGGCCAGAACTGACTGTCGCATGGGCCATTTGCCTACGGACCGAGTTGGCTGCCGCATAGGCCATCTGCCTGCAGCCAGAGTTGGCTACCGCATATGTAGACTGCTCATATCTCTTATACGGCCCCTTCCTCGTCTGAATGGATTTCCCTTGTGTTCCCCAAAACTCAGCATCGTAGTACTTTTCTTTGCTGGATTTGGGGACAGTGGGGTTCTCCGCGGTTAAAAGCAAGGTCATAGAAGAGCTTTGATCACCGTCTTGGGCCGCAGAAGGATCGAGAACCTGGTCGGGGGCAACAGTTTTGCACTTCGACGTCCTACGGGTTCTCTTTGGGTTGGCTCGCTTCTGCGACGGCCTGACGCTCCCTTCAGAGAGCATTTCTTCGAATGCTCGTTGGTCAAAATGAACCACGAGCATTTGCTGCGTGGAGCCAAGCTTGGACGCGTCAGATTGTATCACCAACTTCTCATCAGAGGAGAAAGATGTCCCCAGCAGAGTCGCCATCGTGTTTGATATTAAATATCAAAAAAAAATCACAGAGGAATTGAACTTGATTGTAAACTCGCTTGTACAAAAGAAAGCCTAGAAAGAAATTCTAGGAAACAATCTAAGTACAATTATTTAGTTTTTGATTCTGGGGGGTGACGATGGAGCTCAGGAAAGTGTAGCAACTCTGCCTTACTCCTTGGACTATCGGACACAGTCTTTGCTCTCGAAGAAATTGCCCTTCGTAGGTTGCCAGCCTTTTGCATGGGTGTGGTACCCAGCTATTTATAGTGATAGATATCTTGAGCTGCATGGATGGTCGCGTGACAACGTGGCTACAACAGCACACAAAGACCCACTCTTTGGCCGCCAGCTGGTGACTTGTTGAGATTTTGTTGCAGCAAATCTGGGTGGTTGAGAATTGGTCAGCCTGCCACGTGTCCTATCGCATGATAGGATCAATCTGCTTGAGTCATTTTGAGCCGTATAGGTCTTTTAGTGTTTGGCCATGCTGGGCCGCATAAGACTCATGCGACTTAGGTCGCAGTCTCCCTTAGTCCGCATGTAGCTTGGGGACTATTGAGCCGTATAGATTCTATATTCTAGGCCGCATAAAGCTCATGCGGCTTAGGTTGCAGTCACGCTTGGCCGCATGAAGCAAATATATTGAGCCATATAAGGTTCATGCGGCTCGGGTCGCAGTCCGTATGGCCGTATAAGCATGTCCAGGCACGTGGACCCTGTGTCACGTCTTATCTTCTTTTTGTCAGAGTGTCGGAGCTGTCAGTTTTGTCAGTTTTGACAGAGTTTGTCAACTTTATCAGAAGGGCTGATCAGCTTGGCCACATAAGTAACTCTTCCTTCTGCGGCTCAAATTAGTCTGGTTGCTTTTAATATATAATCCGAGATAGTAAAGATGGGCCGTAGGGAACTTGCTGAGTCTGTCATACGGCTCTTCTTTATGCGGACCAATTTGGCCCAAAGTACTCATGCGGCCAGTTGTGATCCGCATGAATCCCATATTTTCCATGCTTCTACAGTGAGGTCTTACGACAGATCTACAAAGCTAGCAAACATTCCAAGCTTCTGCAGTGAGGTCTTACGACAGATCTACAAAGCTAGCAAACATTGTAAACACGGTCAGGAGGTCTTCTGGCAATCCTTGCTCTCCTGATCTGGGGGCATTGAGCTGGAACCATCTTTTGTGACCTTCTTTTTCTGTCTTCCTTTTGCGCTTACTAGTAAAGGCTACGATATTTTGCGCCTGTGATGAATACAATTGGGGTGTTTGAAAAATATATATATATTCGGGCACAAGTACGAAATACGAATCGTTGGACATTGAGATAGAATTAATAGGAGGAGGATATGACTGAGATTTGGACACAAATTTAAGAGACCGGTGGTAACAATTTGGAAATAGAGAATTATTTTGAGTATGGATTACTTTAGACAGAACGTAGGAAGGATTTCGAGAAATGGAATGTATAATTATAGTGAGGACTGTAAAATATCGGAGTTGTATTAAAAAAACTGATGAAAATATTCGAGGGCGATATGATTTTGAGAACGTAAATATTTTTAAGTTATTGATTCCTGGGATATTATATTGAATTAAGACTAGGATACTGAAATTTGGAATCCAAATACATGGAAGGAAGATTATGATTGCATGCATTGGTGATAATAAATCGAGTAAAGGATTGGTAGGTGAATGATTGAGAACTGGTAGGACATAAGATTTCTGAGTAAAAAATTTTAAGACTTTGTGAGTCTTTTAAATTTTAGAAGAATAAATTTTCAAGGTATAAATTGAAGGATATGTGATGGTTGATTTAAATAATGAAGAAATTTTATGTTGTAGTGGCATTAATACAAGGAGTATAGATTTGGACAATGTCCATGGATTTTATAAACCATGATACAAGGATTCAGTTTTAAATTAAGGACAAGATAGAGGAATTTGGACTTCCAAGGCGACTAAGTTGAAAAGGATAAAAAAGGGAAGTGGGAGAATCGAGGAGTAATCACAAAAATATGCTTCATGGGCAGTCATCTTTATGACTGGAAACTTTCCTTTGGTAGTAGTCGAAGCAGTGTGAGATGATTATTTTGATTTTTTTATGCAATCCTATCTTCGAATTTCCTATCCTAGTAGAAGAAATTTAATTTTTCTATCTTTAAATCATTCATTAATTTCAAGATCGCAAAATTTGATCCCCTTGATCGTAACCCGATGATTTTAGTCAACTCCTTTATCGCACCAACATCCTTGATTCTAGACTATACTCAAACAATTTAAAATTCGACATGACTCAGATTTCAATATTTTGGTTGCTCATGTTCAGACTTCGATTTCGTTCTTCATCATGCCTAAATCATTTTTGACTAAGGATCGATTGACCTTATCTTTGATCGTGTCAAAATTTCAAATTATGAACGTGTTTGGATTTCAATGCCATTATCACTCGTGCCTAAATCCTTCGATTATACTGTTCATCATATCTAAATACTATTTAGACCAAGGTTAGACTGACCTTATCTATCACGCACCAGAACCAGAATACTGGCAAGTCGGGACGGACAAGGCCAGCTATGTAATACCAAAGTACGCCAGTACTCTGAAAGCACGTATAAGCTGTCAAGATATGGGGGTTACTTCTACGAGCCAACAGTCGATTCTAGGTCAAGAAATCCTAGACATCTCAATCACAGACAATTATACAAAGAACAAGAAGTATGATCATCAGACATACAATAGTAAAGTGTCCCAAACTATATATACATGGATGATCTTGAAGCTAGTAATACAAAATGGAGAATTAGCAAGAGCAATAGTCATACATGATAAGCTCTAGCTATAGTCAAGAATACGCACATCATGCTTAGGCCCGTAGGCTAAATGTCAAGGACCAAAATACTAGCTAAACACGTGCTCGGAGGCTAAACGCCACAAAAAAATAATGTACATATCAAGTGGGAGAATGAAATAAGAAACACACTCAGGTACTCCGGTGCTCCAGATGGTCATCGTCGAGTAGATGGTACGAAAGATCCTTTCGGGTTCTCTATCAGATCTGGCCAAACAAAACCAGTGGGGTCAGAACCCCAATAGCAAGTACCACAAAGGAAGCCAAACTTATGAACTAAAACCAGCAATAACTAACATAGCAATGGATAGAGACATAAATAAGCAAATGCGGATCGAGACTCGTGCACTACCAATGCACTTATCCCAAGAATAGAAAAGACAATAAGCAAAGCAACCTAGAGCATAAAGTAAATCATATGTGACATAAAGTAAACTGTGGACATGTGAATTAAACGGAAGCATGTGAACATGTAAGACAAACTGGACATGTAAGCATGTGAGATAAATGGACATGTTAGCATAGGAGACAACTGGGATATGTGAGCATGGAAGACAACTGGGACATGAGAGCATGTAAGAACTATATAGAATGACAAATGATAAGATGAATTAGGAACTATTTTGGAACCCATGTTACAACCCATAAACCAAACAAGGACCGGGGTTGTAACCCTTCTCCTGAATAGAACTTAGCCTCCGATCATTCATCGGCAAAAGTAAAGCATAAACAATAATATACTGAAACAAATATACGGACACTGCCTAGACAAAACTAAACTGGACTGGACTACATCCATCAATCACGGCCAAGCAATGAGTATGGCTTGATACTTTAACTAACTAAGGTTATCACAAGCCTAGTTACTACAAGATGCAATGAGATGTTCCAGCAGTCACAAGCCCTGCAGACTATCCAGTTATCCTTTCGCAGGTTGAAAGAGTTGTATTAGGTGAGTTGGGGGTACAACATATGACAGTGTGCTGGAAATGCGCCCTACTCGTCGGCAGGCTACAAGTGCAATTAAATCGTCCAGATAACGGGATCGCCTGTAACTGAAAAATCTCTCTATATGTACTACTTGATCAATCTAGTCATTAACCTAGTCAGATTCAGTATGAATTCCTGACCGTGGTAACCAGGAATTCATGTCCTAGACATGATGCAGACGAGACATGTAGCTTGTTCACGCATACACAAAGAATTCAACCACGATGTCCAAAAGAGTTATATTAGCAAGGAAAAATAGCTGTCGCAACAGCATCTTGATTACACATGTCATGTTTAGATTTACTTATCATGTCGAGAGTGTGCCACAACGGACCACTAACAAGAATTATCAAGTTAAGGTTTACTTGTAACGTAAAGAGTACTTGTCAGGAGTGCGGCTCGATGGTCCACTATCATGTAAAGCAAAGAAGTGACATGTAACATGAGTGCACCGTAACGGGTCACTATCTAAAATAAACAGAGAAGAGACGTGTTGTCACGTTCCGCTCCCGTAGGAGCAATCATCCTCACAAAGGCGTGATACTGCACGAGCCTGGATTGCGCTCGTGCAAGACGGGTTCCATAACGGTCGATTATAGCGGATGCGACGTGATCGTCGCACAGAAGTCCCAAGCAGAGATATTGAATATGCCAGCAGAAATTTGAAGCAAAATACAAGTCATTCAAAAGATACATTTTATTGATATTGAAACAAGAATTACAATGGGACACAAGGCCAAGATTACAAGTCACTCAGCTCTCTCTCTTCTCTCAATACAAGTCTTGAATCAGCGGATGCTTCGGAAGGCGACGTCCATACATTATGTCCCGTATAAGTCTTGACTCCATGCGGCCGCACGCTTCGAATCGTCAAGGAACTCCGTGCCTCGACGCATCCAAGCGAGCTCCGTGTCACGAGCTTCTACCTGTGCCTGCACATGAAAACTATGTGGGTGTCAGCACTCAACTGTACTGGTAGAATGAGCTCCTCGCCCACCCATACAAAACCGACACATTTATTTACTTTGTGCAATATAGTCCCTTTATGATTGTCTTTCTACTCTTGCCTTAGGATCAGTTTTAGGACAGATGCCTTGGCCTATTTTTGTATCTCTAGACTATCTCATGCTTGCAACAACAACGTTAACCTATCAAGTCGTATTTACCTTACGGCCCAAAATCAGAGATGCGACTACGCGATAGTACCCAATTTCCTTATGATCGTGCTACAAATCTATTGTACCGTTACTCACAACTCAATATGACATAACTATATCGCCGTCTCGCGGCCCTTTGCTACTCTAATCACCAACTGTCCCAAATCAAGACTTGTGGACTAAATGTCACCCAACCGACTTTGTCTTGCGGCGTTTCATGACTTAAACTCGAACGACTCAAATCCAACTCATGCAAACTTATATGTCAACAACTCAAGACTCGATGCCACATCTCGTACCGAAGCACGTCGCCTACGTTGAAGCCAAATCTTAGGCCCAATATTATGTCCTAACTACACACACACATTCATCTTGACTCAATCCAAAGACACACATGTGGATTGCCGCCATGCCGACTCATCTATATGAATTGGTCACTGACTCCCAGAGCCATCTTGGACTCTTTAGCTTTTGTTAGACGGATGCTCCTTCACCACGAGGTAGCAAGCCTCCCGCTGACAGTCCCCGCCTAACCCGTGCGATCATCCAGCAACAAGCTAATATAATGTTTCTCAAGAACCGGCCCCGTTAGTCGCTTGGGTCACCGTTCGAGAAAACTCTACCTTGTCGACAAGTTGTCCATGACCAAACATGACTCGACTCAAACTGGCATCTCACACAGTCATTCTACCTCTAGTATTACCATCTCTTTCAGGGCCTAGTTCAATACTTCTCACATCTAAGACCGCCTCGACGACCCATAGTCGCGAGCATTCTTCTTTCTTGCCCTATCATTTCATTCAACTCAAGAGCGACTATTTAAAAGCCCCATTTTTCCAAACAAAATGAATCAACCATGGCCCATGCCTTAGAAATACTAAGTCTGTGACATCGTACCCTTTGCCAATTGGTATTCTGGGTGACACTACCGCCCAAGACATACCTATGCAATGGGCCTTTCGATCGTGAAACCAAGTAATATCGACAACTGCAGAATACGCGAGACAGTGCTTAGAACTCCCTCAATCGCCTAGCATAACTTAGCCTAACTCAATCGAGCCTACAACTTAACCCGTGGGACGAGCAAAGGCTATGCCAAGCCTTGCATCGTGGAACCGTGCATGCTATATCGAGCATTTACGCGGGCGACGCCTATGACTTAGGCTAATTCATAGTTTGTGTCGAAGACCAACTTTTCCTTCTTCCAAACACGGAACGATGGTCCAAGTGTCATTTTCAAAGCACGCCGTACACCAACTCTAAGTCGACCGTTGGACCTTTCATATTCTAGCTCAATTCGACCCGTCGGAAGTATTCCCTTATCTATGTGGATTCGTCTCTTTCATTATCAAGCCTACTTGTACAAGTTGAAAACATACAAATTATTATGTGAAGGCTAAGATGAGGCAAGTTCACCGAAAATACCCCACCTGAGTGAGGGGTCGCCTCGACCGAAAGAGTCTTCGAGCAATCGTTGTAAGGCTAGGTTTGAACGCCGTCGGCGTCTCGATTCCTCCGATTGACTGAGCGGGACGGAGAACTACATCATACACCACTCAGAAAAAGTTTTGTCCTCGAAAGTAACTGAGTACCCTTATCGATTTATTACTTTTTTCAACATTCAAGGACTCTCGCACACACTACTCCTATGCGTTTCCTCAATCCGAGCCACGCTTGTGCTACTATCAATCTTTCCTTTAATACGATTTAGAAATCCTCGACACTTTTCTATTCCTCAAGTCTCACTTGATTCAACGTATCAATTAGTTGGATCGTGCACATATTCCAGGCGTCCCTAAAATACATGTATTTTAGCTAAGCCTCGTGATAGAGAATCCACCATCACCACTCGAGTCGGATCGTGCACATATTCGGGCGTCCCTAATATATGTGCATGTCAACCGAGCCTCATGAGTGGTGCCTCCATAATTTCTCTTGCTCTGCACCGGGACGTCAGCCTAACCGCTAGGCTATGTCTTTAGGTTAAGGTCATCCGTCAGTATTAGAATCATAGTTCCCAAACAACAATATCAACACTGACCCCATTCTACGGGATTTTTTATCCAAGCTCGCATCACTCCGATTTCTAAACTTCGTGTATAGATTTCCTACACACATCCCGACATTCGTCACACGGGGTCTGACTCATCCAGCAAAGCCATCCTATCGTAAGTTCACTCAACCAAATCTTCGACACATCAATATCACTCGAAGAATAAGCCATTTTGTATAGTCTATTTCTTCGAACACGTTCGACATAATTCACCTATCAATCCTTCTCAAGTCAAACTTGCTACGACACGATTTATTTCTAAACCATAATTCACATTTCATATTTCCTAAGTCGTTTATCACAATTCGTATATTCGATCATAAGGTCGTCTAGCTTTACAATATGTTGTGCCCCGATCTCATGCGAGTCAGATTATCCATGGTGGACAAGAATCACCATACACGCTCCCGCGGGATAATCATCCTCATCGGGACGTAACTCTTGTTTTGAGTCCATACTAATTCATTCTCGATACGCAGATTGGACCTACTCAATCCTCGAGTTTAATCAATCATCAATCGTAAGTCTAAACATCCTCGAATTTTCCTTCGTATCAAACTAATAAGTTAAGACAATCAAAGTTGTCGTGTCCTAATTTTTCGAGTTCGATCATTTTTGTGACATGAATCACCATGTCAGTACTCACACAGAATGATCGCCCCAAATCCGATGCGACGCATGTGCAAGGCTAGAGTTACGCTCGCGCAAGACAAAATCGTCGACGTTGTGGTTATCAACATAACCATCCAGACACGATCATTTTCATCTAACATTCATTTCAATCAAAATCCTAATTATAGCATCCGTCAGAACAATAACACTTGTACGATCATCATTCCTCAAATTAGAGTGCCTCCGAGTTATTGTATATCGATCTTTGATACACCTCAATACCATCGATGTTATGCGTAACCTGACGATCTTCCTTTGCAATGAATTTTGAGTCGTATGAATGATGCTATCGTCCGACTAGATAATCTCCTCGACATTCAAGTTCGATCATTATCCCTTGAATCATTCACAACATCAATTTTCTCAAACCCAAATTCGAGTGTTTTTCGTCCGTCTATCTCAAGTCATCGAGCAACATTTTTCTTTAAATCACATCATTTCTTGCTAACTCAAATCATCTAACAACATTCATTCCAATTCTTAGAGTCATTTTTGTAACTTCAAAATCAAACCTTTCATGCACGCTATCTTTCCATCGTGCTAACTTTTTCATATCAATTTCCTCGATCGATTCATCAATTCGTTACCTTAACTTTTTCTCAATTCGATTTATCTACTCAATCATCTTCGTATTTCAACTCGTGCAATCCTCAATCCTGTGCACGTTTCGTGTGCGTCAATTTCTAGGTTGTTCGAATCAACTCGTCAAATCTCAAGACTACAACTTATTCAATGATACTCAATCTATGGCTTTAAATACACGCGATGCTTGCTGATAGACTCATCGACATACCGTATCCTCAATCGATCGATCGACATCCCTAGGCTATCGCATACACCACTAAAAGAAGAAGTCATTCAACAAATCCTCAACTTATTATTTAATTCACAATCTATTTCCTCGAATTTTTGTCCGAACGATTCCTTAAATTTCTAGCACGCTCATCTATATCGCACCGACGTTATCGTCGCTCGATAGCACCCCTATCGATAGTCATCTCACTTTACTCAATCGAGTTCAACTCATTCTCGTCCGACACAATTCGAATCCCGCACTCGACTTTTCTAAGGTCGACGCAACTTTGGTGTATATGCCCAGCCCGACTTAGCCAACCGTGCTACGTGAACCATCTTTTTATTTCTTGTCAAAAACTGTTTTGCTATATTTAGCAAATTATATAGACTTATTGTATGGACATCCCATAGGACATTTGAGAGAGAGCGCCTCAACGATATCAACTTGTGGAAGCAATATTTTATAGTTTGCGGAAACAACAGAGTTAAAGAATTCAATCGATAGTCCAAAGACGTAAAGCCGTGCTCTGATACCATTATGTCACACCCCGCTCCCGTAGGAGCGATCGTCCTCGCTAAGGCTTGATGCCGCACGAGCCTGGATTGCGCTCGTGCAAGGCGACTTCTATAACGGCCGATTACAGCGGCTGCGATGGGGCCGTCGCACAGAAGTCCCAAGCAGAGACATTGAATATGCCAGCAGAAATTTGAAGCAAAATATAAGTCATTCAAAAGATGCCTTTTATTAATATTGAAACAAATATTACAATGGAGCATAAGGCCAAGATTACAAGTCAATCAGCTTTCTCTCTTCTTTCAATACAGGTCTTGAACCAGCGGATGCTTCGGAAGGCGACGTCCATACATTATGTCCCATATAAGTCTTGACTCCATGCGGCCGTATGCTTCGAATCGCCAAGGAACTACGTACCTCGACGCATCCAAGCGAGCTCCGCGCCACGAGCTTCTACCTGTGCCTGCACATAAAAACTATGTGGGTGTCAGCACTCAACTGTACCGGTGGAATGAACTCCTCGCCCATCCATACAAAACCGATACGTTTATTTACTTTATGCAATATAGTCTCTTTATGATTATCCTTCTACACTTGCCTTAGGATCAGTTTTAGGACATACGCCTTGGCCTATTTTTGTGTCTCTAGACCATCCCGTACTTGCAACAACAACGTTAACCTATCAAGTCGTGTTTGCCTTACGGCCCAAAATCAGAGATACGACTACGCGATAGTACCCAATTTCCTTGTGACCTTGCTACAAATCCATTATGCCGTGTCTTGCAACTCAATGTGACATAACCATATGGCCGCCTCGCGGCCCTTTGCTACTCTAATCACCAACTGACCCAAATCAAGACTTGTGGACTAAATGTCACCCAACCGACTTCGCCTTGTGGCGTTTCCTGACTTAAACTCGAACGACTCAAATCCAACTCATGCAAACTTATATGTCAACAACTTAAGACTCGATGCCACATCTCGTGCTATAGCACATTACCTACGTTGAAGCCAAATCTTAGGCCCAATATTGTGTCCTAACTGTACATACACTTTCATCTTGACTCAATCCAAAGGCACACATACGGGTTGTCGCCATGCCGACTCATCTATATGAATTGGTCACTGACTCCCAGAGCCATCTTGGACTCCCTTTAGCTTTTGTTAGACGGATGCTCCTTCAGCGCAAGGTAGTGAGCCTCCGGTGACAGTCTCCATCTAACCCGTGCGGTCATCCAGCAACAAGCTAATATAATGTTTCTCAAGAACCGACCCCGTTGGCTGTCTGGGTCATCGTTCGAGGAAACTCTACCTTATCGACAAGTTGTCCATGACCATGCAAAACTCGACTCAAACTAACGTCTCGCACAGTCATTCTATCTCTTGTATTACCATCTCTTTCAGGGCCTAGTTCAATACTTCTCACATCTAAGACTGCCTCGATGACCCATAGTCGCGAGCATTCTTCTTTCTTGCCCAATTATTTCATTCAACTCAAGAGCGAATATTTGAAAGCCTCTTTTTTTCCAAACACAATGAATCAACCGTGGCCCGTGCCTTAGAAATACTAAGTCCATGACATCGTGCCCTACACCAATTGGTGTTCTGGGTGACACTACCGCCCAAGACATACCTATGCAATGGGCCTTACGATCGTAAAACCAAGTAATATCGACAACTGCAGAATACGCGGGACAGTGCTTAGAACTCCCTCAATCGCCTAGCATAACTTAGCCTAACTTAATCGAGCCTATAACTTATCCCGTGGGACGAGCAAAGGCTATGCCAAGCCTTGCATCATGGAACCGTGCATGCTTTATCGAGCATTTATGCGGGTGATGCCTATGACTTAGGCTAATTCATAGTTTGTGTCGAAGACCAACTTTGACTTCTCCTATGCCATGGGACGAAGGTCCGTACTACAACAAAAATACCTTTAATGATGGCTAAAAATTGTCATTAATTAAGAACCATGACGCTTTTTTCTTAATCCAAGCGTTATGAAATCGGGTGTTATAAATGTTTTTCAAAGCGTTATAGATAATTCTTTCAAAAACGTCATTAATAGGTTGAATTTCTGCTACATTTTATTTTTAAAGTGTTATGGATAGTTATGTAAAACCGTTATGAATAGTTAATATGGTTTAGAAGTCAGGACATTTTGAAAGCGTTATGAATGGTTATTGTATCAAATTTATAACGCTCTATACTGCATTTTATACATTCTAAACACTGCTCAATTCAATTCGAAAATAACCACTTTGAACCATATTCACAACAAAACATTGAAATGCAATATAAAGTACCATTAATCTCCATTTTATTGCCTCAAAATAGGGTACATCAACATCTCACAGCTATAGAGTACTTTATCTAGGTACATTCCATTGCCTCAAAATAGAGTACTTTAGCTATCATTCTACATTTCTCAGGCCATATACATCTTCTCAAAATATATAGAGTATCCAATATAGAGTATGTTGGCCCATTGGTCATGGTCAAACCTGATTTTAATAATTGATCAAACTCTATCTCGATATAAATGCAAGTCAATTCAGATGTTTACCTACGACATTTTGGACACTGCTCAACGATGGATATCTTCTTTGTTCAAGACCGAAGCTGTTTGCCACTCAGAATGTATTTCCTTCAAAGAAATATAATTTTTCAATTTATTGAGTCTAGGAATACATTGTACACCAAGTCGTACTCGTAAATAAGCTGCCCGAAATTGTTTTTCAAAATCACCCTATCCTTTTAAAAATGACCTATGTTTTGAAAAACATCATTTTTACAAAAAGCTTCTGAAGGACTTTTCAAAAATCCAAAATGATTTCTCTCAAAATCAACTGGCAGAACCCTAGCAGAACTCGACCAGAGTTCGGCCAAAGTTCGGCCAGAGTTCGGCCAAAATTCGGCCAAGTTGAACGTTATGTGAACGTTTGATTTTAAACTTGGTCACCCTTTAGTTGCGGTTTGTTACTAAGAGTTCTGTCCAAATTCTGCCCGAATTCTGTCAGAGTTCTATCTTTGGAAAAACTATAAATAGAGAAGGATTTCGATCATTTCAAATCACCAATTCACTTTCAATCACTTCTCTTCTAAAGCTTACACTTTCTCCAAAGAGTTCTCAAAAGCTTACATTTTCAAATCCCAAGCCAGTTATAATCCTCTAGTCGATTTGCCAGTGCGGTATGGTCTAGAAGTTTCAGAGCGGTTGTAATCAGAGGCTTGATTGAAGAAACAACTCTTCACAATTGAAGTTGGTCGAGTTATTCGTATCAAAGCTCACGTCTGTAGAAGTTGCAAAGACTTCGTAAGAAAACTTGCGAGATTTTTCAATAGTAGATTCAACTGGAAGCTAGAGTTCTTTCGACTGGACTAGTCCTCACAAGAGGGAAACCAGTATAAATCTTGGTGTTTGTGTTTGCCTTCTGATCACTTTTCATTACTGTTATTTACTTTGTGATTATTTTTATATCTGTGATCTAACTGCTAACGAGATTTTTAATTAGCACTATTTTGCTGCCTACTCTATTCATCCCCTCTAGAGTATTCTGCTTTACGATTTTCTTCCTACAATTGGTATTAGAGCAGGCTCTCCATCTAGAGGTATTATATTCTGATCCCAATTGTTCCTACAATTGGTATCAGAGCAGGTTATACAGATAAAGCAAGGTAAAATTGCAGTTATATTCAAGTGTTATATAGATCACAGCATTACACATGGCAACTGTGAAATTCACAAGTGAAGGCCAAGCCACAAACAGACCTCCGCTGTTTGACGGCACAAATTACACTTAATGGAAAACACGTATGAGTTTCTTTCTGAAATCTCTAGATTTTGACTTATGGTCTGTAGTTATTTATGGCTATAAAAAGCCCCCTCGTATTAATGTTGATGGAGTTTTAGTTGAAAAACCCCATAACAAATATACAGAGGATGAAAAGAAAAAGGCCAGTCTTGACGCACGTGCTATTAACGCTCTATTTTGTGCTTTAGACAGAACTGAATTCAATAGGGTGTCTACCTGCACAATATCAAACGAAGTGTGAAAACTTCTCGAAGTAACCCACGAAGGAACAACACAAGTTAAGGAGTCAAAGATCAGCAGACTTACTCAGGAGTACGAGACGTTCAAAATGAAGCGAAGTAAATCAGTCACTCAGATGTTTACAAGATTCTTGGATATTGTAAATCTTTTGTCTTCACTAGGCAAGGATTACAGTAACCATGAGAAGATTCGCAAACTTCTACGAGCTCTTAAAAAGAACTGGATTCTAAAGGCTACGGCAATCATTGAAGGGAATGACCTCTCAACAATGTCTCTGGAAACACTCATGGGTAAGCTACTCACTCACGAGTTAGAACTTCAAGACTTTCAAGATGCTACACCAAAGGAGAAGTCAGAGAAGTCGATCGCTCTCAAGGCTCAACATAGAAGAACTGTCGAAGATGACTCTGATGACAGCGACTCTGACTCTGAAGATCAAGCTCTTCTGGTAAGAAAATTCAAGAAGTTCATGAGATTTAACAGGAGAACAAAAGACAGCAACAACAACAACGAGGAAGATCCTATTTGCTACGGATGTAAGAAGAAAGGACACATGAAGAAAGACTGTCTAACAGCATCATCATCAAAGAAAAGCAACAAATATGACAAAGGCTACCTGAAGAAATCTACATCAAGGAAGTACGCAACACAAGCATATGGCATAAAAGTGAAGCCAGCGACTCGAAAGACGAACAATCAGATGATGCTGCAAATGTATGCTTGATGGCTTATGATCAGGTGGGACGCCCTTCACATGCTAGGAGTAAATGGATCCTCGACAGCGGTTGCTCACGGCACATGACCGATGACGCTTCATTATTCGCAACACTGTCGAAGAGGAATAAAGAAGGATACGTCTCCTTCGGTAATAATTTAAGAGGGTACATAATCGGTATCGGTGACATTGATAAGGCTCCCTATCCAGTGATTAAATATGTTTGTCTAGTTACCGAGTTAAAACATAATCTGCTCAGCATAAGCCATTTAGCTAATCACGATTATGGGATTAACTTCGTAAAAGATAAATGTACTATAGTTGATAGTTCAAATGGTAGTACTATAGTTGAAGGTATTAGGGAAAACAATATATATGTTTTCTATTTGTTGGAAGATGCTAACAAAGTAGGTAGATGTTTGATGGCCAAAAGCGTTGAGAGTCAACTATGGCATATGAGACTCGGTCATGCAAACATGGATACAATTTTAAGACTATCTACAAAGAAGTTGGTACGCTACTTACCGAATATTTCTTTCAAGAAGGATACGATATGTAGTGAATGTGAAAAGAACAAAGCTACCAAATCCGTATTCAAATCCAAGAACGCCGTAAGTACCACTAGACCTTTACAACTGTTGCATATGGACTTATTTGGACCAAGCAGAATTGCTAGTCTAGGTGGTAAGTTATATGTATTTGTCATTGTAGATGATTTTTCTAGATATACATGGATTTATTTTCTTGCACACAAGAACGATGCATTATCAGAATTCGTCATCTTTTACAAGAAAGTACAGAATGAAAAAGGGTTCATGATTACTCGCATTCGTAGTGATCATGGCGACGAATTTGAGAATGCTGAATTCAAGCAATTTTGTGACACACATGGTTATCTGCATGAATTCTCTTGCCCTAGGACTCCGCAACAAAATGAAGTTGTGGAACGTAAGAACAGAACTCTATCTGAAATGGCTAGAGTAATGTTAAATCAGTTTAGTCTACCTAGATACTTATGGGCTGAAGCTGTCAATACAGCGTGCTATATTCTCAATAGGGTTCTAATTCGACCTATATCGAAGAAGACTCTCTATGAACTATGGTTTGATAGAACACCAAATGTTTCATATTTCAAGATCTTTGGTTGTAAATGTTTTATTCTTAATACTAAAGATAGCTTGAGTAAATTTGATGAAAAGGCCGATGAAGATATATTTTTAGGTTATGCAACAAAGAGCAAAGGATACAGAGTCTTCAACAAAAGAACTATGATCATCGAAGAATCTATCAATGTCAAGTTTGATGAGCTAAATCAATACTTAGACGATGATGACAATGAAGACATAATCACACCAAGTACAGCTACTGCAAAACCTTCACACAAAGATACAGAACCTTCACATCAGGTATCAGATGAACCTCCAAGCAAAGAAGCCGAAACTAGCAATCTTGAGACTACACCAAAAGAGATGAGATTCTTGGCTAATTGGTGAGATTACCAAGGGTGTAAGTACTCGTTCCTCGAATAAAGATATAGCTTCTTGTGTTACTTTTGTTTCGCAGTTTGAACCCAAAAATATTGATGAAGTATGTAGTGATAATTTTTGGTTAGATGTTATGCAAGAGGAATTAAACCAATTTGAACGGAATCAAGTTTGGGAACTTGTTCCCAAGCCCATTGATCATCCGGTCATTGGCACCCGATGGGTATTCCGAAATAAGCTGAACGAGAATGGTTTAGTGACTCGTAATAAGGCTCGACTCGTAGCTCAAGGATACAATCAATAAGAAGGTATCGACTACGATGAGACTTATGACCCAGTTGCAAGATTAGAATCCATTAGCATGTTATGTGCATTTGCATGTTTTCATAATTTTAAGTTATTTCAAATGGATGTCAAAAGCGCATTTTTAAATGGTTTTATAAAAGAAGAAGTTTATGTAGCTCAACCTTCTGGTTTTACTGATTTCAAATTTCCTGAATATGTTTTCATATTGAATAAAGCTTTATATGGTTTGAAACAAGCCCCTCGTGCTAGGTACGATCGTCTAAGCTCTTTTCTACTTGATAACAGTTTTTCAAAGGGAAAGGTTGACACTACATTATTTATAAAATCTTTGAATAATAATATTCTTTTGATTCAAGTCTATGTAGATGATATTATTTTTGGATCTACTGATGAATCTTTTTGTCAAGAATTTTCAAAGTGTATACAGAATGAGTTTGAAATGAGCATGATGGGAGAGCTGAAATTCTTTTTCGGACTGCAAATCAAACAAACCAACAATAGGACGTTCATAAATCAAGCAAAGTACACAAAGGATCTATTAAAGAAGTTCGACATGGAAGCAGCAAAGCCATTTAGCACTCCAATGGCGACTTCAACCAAGCTTGATATTGATGAACAAGGCAAACCTGTCGACATACGTAAGTATCGAGGTATGATCGGTAGCTTACTATATTTAAATGCTAGTCGACCAGACATTATGTTTAGTGTTTGTCTATGTGCATGCTTTCAAGCTAATCCTAAGGAATCACATCATTGTGCAGTTAAGCGTATCTTCCGATACCTTAAAGGCACTTCTTCTGTCGGCTTATGGTTCCTAAAACCACGTCGTTTGACCTGACCGGTTATTCTGATGCTGATTTTGTCGGATGCAAAGTAGATAGAAAAAGTACTAGCGGCACATATCATTTCCTAGGAAAAGCACTAGTCTCTTGGTTTAGTAAGAAGCAAAATTATGTTGCATTATCAACAACCGAGGCTGAGTATATCGCCGCAGGACGTTGTTGTGCACAAAATTTGTGGATGAAACAAACTTTAGAAGACTATGGATTGCATTTTACACACATATCCATTTTTGTTACAACACTAGTTCTATTAATTTGACTAAGAATCCAGTATGTCACTCTCGTACTAAACATATCGAGATTAGACATCACTTTCTTAGAGATCATCAACAAAATGGAGATATAGACCTTGTATACATAGACACACAGAATCAATTAGCTGACATACTCACAAAACCTCTAGCAGAAGATCGTTTCAATTATTTACGTCGAGAATTAAGAATTTTAGATATCAATAAAATTAATTAATTTTGTTTATTAATTAATTTATTCGATACTCAAAACCTATTTTCGAGACAAGCCAAAAAAGAGTCTGTCTGTCACCACGACTACGGTCGAAGCGAAGCGGTACTTAAGAGTTCCTCGGTGAACCTCCGTTAACTGGGACAGTACTCCTACAGCTAATCTGAGACAGATGCTGAGTAGAGAATATTAATTTATAAAATAATATTAATTATACTATTTTGAGATTTAAAATTACTAAACTCTGAATTAAATATTTGAAACGAATTAATGAAAAAATTGTGGCCCATTGTTATTTTTCTTACACATATATAGCCAGGCAACCCTTGGTGAATTTGGCCCGAGTTCGGTCCGAATTCGGCCAGAGTTCGGCTGGGGATGTATATGTACCAGCCAGAACCCGAGGCCCCCATCTTCTTCATTCTTCCAAACTACATCAAACAACAGCAGTAGCGCCTCAAAAACCCTAGCACTTCTCCATCTTTGTTCTTCCAATCCGCGTGGAGATCTTCTTCCAAACTTTGGATTCGTGCGGAGAATTTTGTCCTCTACAACATATCCAATTCTCGGAAGGTATAATTCCTTCTATCCTCCACTTTCCAATTATTAGGGTTTCTAGATTTTGGGATAGAATGCCTAAGGGATTCAATCATTTCAAGAGGAAGAAGACCAATGCCAGTGAAGAGGCATCGTCTTCGGATCCGCATACGGATTTCCTCTTTTCTCTGGTCCAATCGGATGATGGTGCATCGGATGAGTTTTACTTCAAAACTCCCGACCAAGTCCTATTGTGGTATACCGATTTCATTATGCGTACTACTTGTACCGAATCTCCGATCAAGTGGACTGTCTTTTCCGACCATCGTCCTTACTTTGAGGCATTAGGGTTACAACACTTTGTTTCTTTATAATTCCCTATAGCTACTAATGCCATTAGATTATTTTACTGTAATTTCGTGTTAGACACTTTTACCGCGAGAACACGTGTCGGAGGGATAGATATCGAGTTTACTGATGAAATATTAGCGAAAATCCTTGGTATTCCAAACAAAGGTGTCCCGCTGGATGACATCACTGATTTTGATTTCCCCGATGGTACGACTCTCGTTAGTTTCAAGAATAAGCTTTGTGCGCCCACACGTGCTCATCCTGGAAAGTTCAAGGCCAATAAGTTGAACTTGTTTAACTACGAATTACATCGCACCATCTATTCCACTTTACTTCCAAAGATGATGTCACTGCACTTGAGCTTTCTGTTCTATATCACATTCTTAAGGGGATTCCTTTTTCTGCCCCTAAGACTATCATTCAGATGATGGGTAGATGTCGCAGAAGAGACCGCAACCTCTCTTATGTGATGATCATCCCACGAATCTTTCAGAGATTTGATATTGACCTATCCACTTGTGCTCTGGACCCTAAGCCCAAGTTTCTCAAACTCTCTCGTTGCAGCATTGCCACTGTTCCTCCATCTACTGCACCTGCTCCTCATGTACCTACTCCCACAGCACCTGGTCCTCCTTAGTACTACCCTATGACATTTGAGGGTATTCATCAGCACCTATCAGATCTGCAGTCATTCTATGTTGACACTTCCAGGGAACATGAGTTCCGTAACGTGACTCAGTTCCAGGCTATTGCCAACTCCTTTTCGATCTGAGATTTGTACAGACGGGTCACTCAGTAGCTCTCTACCTCGAGACCCTTCTATTTTTGGCTACAGCATTGATGATGAGGCGGTTCACTCTCTGTTCCAGCCAGGAAATGCTTACGATTGGTATCGTACTTCTGGTACCACTCCTCATACTTCTAGAGCTGGTACTTCTGGAGCTAGTCCATCTGGATATACTGGAGCTGCAGCCGATGACGATGATGTTGAGGATGATGATTTTGAGATGTTATTCTTATTCAGACTGATATTTTGTCTTATGTTTACTTGAAAATGCTCCGACATTCCAAGATATTATCAGCACTCTTTATTTTAGTTATTATCTGTGACACTTCATAGACATGGTTTTATTATGCCTCAGTTCGGCATATGTTTTACTTAGTTTATTATTCAGCATTTTATTTGTTTCAGCTTTATTATAGCTTTATCTCTTTTTTATGCTTCCATATAAACTGCCTGTGACAAATACCATGCCTGTGTTGTCTATACAATATCTTTTTTTACTGTTTATACCATGCATGTGGTGAATGTTTAATACATATTTTTTGTGTTTCTTCACTGTTTGCTACTTATGCATTTATTGTGGGGGAGCTTTCTCTTTTGCAATTATTTTGCTAAGTGACAACGAGGGAGAAATAGGATCTAACATCTTCATAAATGTAGGTTATGAACAATTTTTTGTTTTCTCTAGTATTACACATTTTTGAATTGATCCATACTTAGATGTTATATCGGCAAGGTTTGTCAATTATCAAAATGGGGGAGATTGTTGGCCCATTGGTCATGGTCAAACCTGATTTTAATAATTGATCAAACTCTGTCTCAATATAAATGCAAGTCAATTCAGATGTTTACCTCGACGTTTTGGATACTGCTCAAGGATGGATATCTACTATGTTCAAGACCGAAGCTATTTGCCACTCAGAATGTATTTCCTTCAAAGCAATATAATTTTTCATTTTATTGAGTCTAGAAATACATTGTACACCAAGTCGTACTGGCAAATAGGCTGTCCGGAATCGTTTTTCAAAATCACCCTATCCTTTTAAAAATGACCTATGTTTTAAAAAAACATCCTTTTTACAAAAAGCTTCTGAAGGACTTTTCAAAAAGCTAAAATAATTTCTCTCAAAATCAACTGGCAGAACCCTAGCAGAACTCAGCCAGGGTTCGGCCCGAGTTCGGCCAAGTTGAACGTTATGTGAATGTTTGATTTTGAACTTGGTCACCCTTCAGTTGCGGTTTGTTACTAAGAGTTCTGTCCGAATTCTGCCCGAATTCTGTCAGAGTTCTGTCTTTGGAAAAACTATAAATATAGAAGGATTTCGATCATTTCAAATAACCAATTCACTTTCAATCTCTTCTCTTCTAAAGCTTACATTTTCTCCAAAGAGTTTTCAAAAGCTTACATTTTCAAATCCCAAGCCAGTTACAATCCTCTAGTTGATT
Organism: Iris pallida; assembly: GCA_029216955.1. NCBI lineage: Eukaryota > Viridiplantae > Streptophyta > Magnoliopsida > Asparagales > Iridaceae > Iris > Iris pallida. Next base: position 2,724,677 of record JANAVB010025400.1, on the reverse strand, counting down.
TGCCAGTGCGGTACGGTCTAGAAGTTTCAGAGCGATTGTAATCAGAGGATTGATTGAAGAAACAACTCTTCACAATTGAAGTTGGTCGAGTTCTTCGTGTCAAAGCTCGCGTCTGTAGAAGTTGCAAGGACTTCGTAAGAAAACTTGTGGAATTTTTCAATAGTGGATTCAACTGGAAGCTAGAGTTCTTCCGACTGGACTAGTCCTCACAAGAGGGAAACCAGTATAAATCTCGGTATTTGCGTTTGCCTTCTGATCACTTTTCATTACTTTCATTTACTTTGTGATTATTTTTATATCTGTGATCTAACTGCTAACGAGATTTTAAATTAGCAATATTCCGCTGCCTACTCTATTCACCCCCTTTAGAGTATTCTGCTTTACGATTTCGTTCCTACATAGTACACTTTAGCTACATCAAAACTATCCATATGAAAACATCCCACACTTTAGCTTCAACTTAGTCACATGAAGACCTATGTCCACAGCATATGTACCCTGCAAAAGATAAAACAAGGTTTAATAAATGTGATATAATGATGTATATATATGTAACTATCGGATCTTGAATGATGTATAAGTCCTGATTAAAAACACACATTAAGATCACAATTCAACATATGTTGTGGGAAACTGTTGTGTGGAGTTTCTATCAGATTCATCTATGTGTATATATATGTAACTATCAGAAAGAACTACACTAGTGAGCAAAGGTTAATTAAGGACCCAATTAGTAAGAGAGCATGAACAAGAAAGATATCATAAGCTGAAAATCCTGTGCTCTTTGTGTTGCATCATTGTCCTCTTTTTGTTTGTCATATGTTCGAACCAAATGACATCGAAAGATATCATAAGCGATCCTTGTTGGCTTGCTTGCATTGGAGTTGAACCAAAAACTTTAATTTTCACTAAGGTACCGTTCCTCTCAAAATAAGCCTTTATATCAGAGTTCAGTATCTGTTAGCACATTGTTACGAACAGATACATACATCACTATGTAGAAAGATATCTACCTTAGCCATGAATTCTTCGCACTTATTCACATGATATGGGCTACAAGAGCCAGAATCTTAGAGCACATGTGCTATTTAAATCAGTATCTGCGTCTTATCTGATTGTGTAATCTGATTCAGTATCGCTTATATGTTAAACCAAACCAGACCAACCGCAAAGCTGATTGTGTAATCTAATTCAGTATCTGCATCTAACATCCGATTGTAACAGTTGGTAGTTTTGAACTGCAGAAAACCTGTGGCATGAGGAATCAAGAACATAAGTGATAACACTTAGTAATGTACATATGAATCTAGAACATAAGAGATCTACATATAAAAAATGGCTCAAGTAATATATCAAAGATTTTTTATGTCTGCAAACTCGATTGTTCCTAGCTTTAGTGGGCTACGAGGACAGTAAGCATCATCGGCGGTTGAAGAACCCGAATCAGAGGAAGCTGGAGAAGGAGTCTCGCCCATAAGAAAAAGAACATAGCTGTCCATGGCTATAGGACGAGAGGTTGGAACATTTCATTGCTGAATTCGCTTAGAGAAGGGTCGATATCTTCCGGAGAGATTGGAAATGAATCTTCTAATATTGGCGAGACGTCCTTGAAGTCATTTCATTTCAACTCTCTTATATTCCGCCTTTGATCCATGTCGTTCCCAGTTCAGCCAGGTCTTTCTTTGATTACTGCAGGGTCGTCGTTTTTGAGTGAACCAGGTTCCGTCCCGAAATTCCTTCTTCTTGATAGCACAGGAATATGACCCTGATTCTTTCTTTCTTTGTTGAACTATCCTTACTCTGAAAATTCGTATGGTGATACACCGAAATTCTACCTACTCCCGAATTGAACGAGTAAACTCCTCGGTTTGACACTCTTACCACTAGAACGAGTAAATCATCCGTTGGGAACTCTTACTATAACTTCGGTAAATGGTAGGTCCATATGGGCGGTGATCAGTAAGTTATATGCGTATAACTTGCTGGTGGTCAACATAGGAACACCGCTACGCCCAGGGTCAAGGGTAAGGCGAGCAAACCCACGGGGCGGTGACGGAAGCTAATAGAAGGAGCGGTAAACCCGGAAACGAAACGAAGCGTCTCGTTCCCTTTCAGCTACTGTAAAAGCTTCTTCTCTGCCCACTGGTTTTGGAAATGGTCAATCCCTTGACTTTCCCAGCGTCTCAGCGCAGTTCCTAAATGAAATAGGAAGATTTTGGATTCGTTTTCAAATATGATACCGGTCTGGCACAATACGTATGTCAGTCCTTGGAACGAAGGAACATATGAAGTTATCAATACTGCTGGTGTTAGTGATAAGAACGAATCTTCTGACTAAGCATCGTACTATAAAAGCATATTCCTCTACTTTTGTCGGACGTGGTGAACAGGGAGATTCGTATCTTTCAAAGATATTGGATGGGACGTAAAGCTAAAGATTCCCAAAAAAGTGTATAATTGACTCTTTATCTAGAGCATAATCTTCCCCAGCCATGCTATAAAAAGGGTAGCCCCGCTTCAGATGGTATCAGTTGTTCTCCCTCTTGCTTTAGGAACCCAGTCTCATACTCGAAAAAAAGCCTTTAAGGCCCGATACTCTCTCTCTCAGCAGCAACATAACATCCACCACAAGATCCGATGGAACAAAAGCAGTTCCTTCTCCAGATACGGGAGCTTTCTCCGGATTCAGTTGATGATTCTCTTTCAGTGTAATCTCTGTTTGAAAGACCTTTCCGTTGTCAATTAGTCGGTTCCCACCTCCAGGATCTTAGGAACCCTCTCAGTCTGTTTATACTTAACCTTAGGCTGGGGACAGGCTAATCATTGACGAACCTTCGCCCACGTCTGTCTCCGAGTCAACTCGCAAACGGCACAGGAGGCTTTCAGCCCCTCTTTTTTCTTCCAACCCGGAGGGTCACAGGGGGATGTCCTAAGCTCTTGAAAGATATGAACAACGGACCTCCGCTATGGTGGAAGAAAAAGTGGACATCAACGGCAAAACTTGAAGTGAACCTAGAATCGTTCATAGAGGCGCGTCATTCACACCAGTAGAACAAGAAAGAATGAATTTCAAAAGACATACATAGAAATGGGAGCCTAGTCCTATAGCGACATGCCATGGGCTTAACAGCACCTGCGCTGGTTGAGCATCATTTGATCCTCTTAGAAAGGAGATTCGCATCCCCTACTTGCTGAATGCGCACAAGTGGAACATTGATCATTCATTGATGGAAGTTCTTCTGCATGGTTATATCACTAAAGGTAAGCAAAAGTTAAAAAACTGTCTCCTCATGTACACCAAAGCATCTGGGCAGCTTATCAACCGTGATAAGAGCTCATTTCTGACCTCTGCTAGAGCTAACCACACTCATTGTACTGAGATAACTAACAACCCACCTTACAATCTTTCTTTCTATCTCAAATTATGGATCTTTGGTCATCGAAACTAGATCGAACTCGTCACTGACAACAAGAATGCCTTTCTTTATCACCGAGGGAAAGAGATCCTATCCCCTACGCTTCGGATACCAAGTCCATTTTTGTACCGGAATATATTTCTGGAAAGATATCCGAGCTCAAGTTGACCCAACTCTCATCCCAGTTAGACGTCAAGAACGCTTTCCTTCACGGAGATCTCAAAGAAGAGGTCGAGGCCAACCTCCCGGTTAGGCAAAGCAAAAAAAGAAGAAAAATGCCATTGATGGGGAATTGACTTTTTAAAGGAAGAATTCGACTGCCACAACTTCAGGCCAACTCGGAAGAGACGGATCTCCAGAGGTAAATATCGGAAGGCGGAACAACCACCAATAGTTGCATCCATTAAAGACCAATCACCAGCAGCGAGACTAGTGCCACAGGTCACTACATAAGGCTGTCCGCTCTTTCTTCTCTACGATTTACGGGTACTTACTCGTACACTAAATCAAACAAGAGGAGGGATGGGACGTCGGCCTTTGCTAAGGACTTAGCCGAGTTGGGTTCTATTAATAATGAAATAGCCTGGTAAGATGCCGAACAACTCACACGAGAGTGGCCTGGAATTCGCTAAGCGCTTCCGTGTCCGCCGTGGGACAGTTGACTTGTCTCTCCCGCAGAAGGAAGCCCAACGAATGTCAGATGCAAATCCCCGCACCTCATTAAGATCATATTGGCATACTCTCCCAAAAAAAAGAGCAGACCCCATTGAAGACGGGAGTTGGGCTGAAAAGGATGGTGTTTGGCCCAGGATCTCACTATCACCTATGCATGTGCGAAGTTGCGATGCTGTAGAGGCCGACTTTACAGACGTTGTCTTGCTCTCACAGTCTTGAATAACAATGTCAGCTAATTAGCTAAGATCAAGCGAACTCACTCAACCATGGTTTATCTATTAAGTCAATCGGTAATCGTTTTAAGCATCTTTGTCTTTCTCACATCAATCAGTCTGAGACTTCCTTTGAAGAAGAATCAGATTCGGTTGTGTTTCCCAAGGGAAGAAAAAGGACGCTTTCATAGTCTCGCACCATGGTTTCCGAGCATCTCTTAATTCACATTGCTCAACCTTCCAGGCTTTGAAAGACTATGTTTCGCTTCCCGGGACGAAGTCGAGCTCCCACCCTATGGTTTTGGGTTCGATCCCGCAAGTAATCCACAAGCACCAATAGAAGCAGAAGCATATCCAGAAGCCGATACCAACAGCAGTAGAGAAAGACCCCCCGTTAATAGAAAAAGAGGCATATACGCCGATGATAACGAGAGCAGTACCGATAGCACCAATAGCATCCCTTCCAGTTACCTTGACTAGTCAAGGAAGCCATCACCAGGGCCGATGATCCAACCCCCATACCGAGATGTCCTTATGATGATGGGCGTTATACATAGCCGATGTTGGGTTGCATCCTATAGAGATTTCCTAACTCCAAAAATGGGTTAGCGAAGACTTTTGCTACTTGTTTGCTTACGAAAACGAGACCTCTGCCCACTAGAGGCCAACGATTTGCTTGAATCATATTCCAGCTACCAATTTCATATGTTCCCATTTACTTCATAAGCTATGTAATCATAATAGCAGGAAGAAAATATGTCAATCTATCAAACTGAAAAGAATTCGCTCTTAAGCATAAGAAACTACATAAAAACTAACATTAGCCACCAACCATACATTGTGAAAGGCTAGTTTTGGTTCCTCGACACCGTTGAAACTGGCAATGGTAGATGAAACTACAACAACATCATACCCCGAAATTACACGTGCTAACAAGGGAGAGGGTCTTCAGAAGCAACTTGCAAGAACGCGCATAATAGTATCAGCTCAGACTACTCTACTATAGGAAAGATAAATGTGGCCCTATCTATCTTGGTCGGGCATGATAACAGTATAGCTAGCGAACAATAATATGATTTTCATAAGCAACTAACGAGGCAAAGGCATGAAGCAAATGATATCAATGGACAGTGACTGTATGCTAACTACAACATCCTGAAAGTGCAAACAATGGTAGCTGATGTCCTAAAAAAAGATTAATAGCTACAAGCCCGAAATTTAGTGTTATATTATACCAAAAAAGAAAAGGATAAATATATAATGTGATATAGAAACTGAGACGAAAGTAATTTTTTTCCAGGTACCTCCCAATATCGTTGGGGATCAAGCATGTGAAATGGCATTGCTAAGCATCTAGAAGAAGTTTAAGACTGTAGAAAACCCAATCATGGCCTAGGGCAGAGTTAATACGACAACACAAATTCTAAGAATAATCAAAGCTTTGAGATAATATTATAATTATTACTTGATATTTTAATGTATCAAATTCATATAAAACTGAATCATTTTGAATTATGAGATATTAACATTAGGACATCATTAGTACGTAGATGCAAATATGTTATCTATAGGCTTTGGACTATCAGTTTAAACTAATGCTCCCACACAATTGCAAGAGGGTGAGGCTGCAAGATACAACGTCCAAGGGGATCATATAAGAGCCATTATTTCTTTGTAAAAATAATAATAGCATAGGTATCTTGACATTTCTAACTTGATCATGTCACTTATAATTGGCTCCAATATAAAGACATGATGTGAAAGTTCCCAATTTCATAAAGAGCCATAACACAGGACGTCTAATGATCAAAAATAATTATCTAAAGAATATTACCAATATTATTTTTTTAAATCCTGTTGAATATTAAACTCGGTAGGCACCAACCAGGACTGACCTACCTGATACTCAAATAAACCATGGAAACTAGTACATCTTCAAATTCCCAACTAAAGGTCTCAAAATACCCAAGTAATAAACTACCTATTACACTACAAAAGGCTTAAATAGAGCCATACAATATAGCAAAGGGTTCCACAAACATTACACCTGCTGTTAAAGGAAAACGGAAAAAAGAAAAAGAAAATGGAAACCTTCAGCCACCATACCTGCTAATGAAGAGATTTCTTCCTTCCTCCCAGTTTGGCACTACTTCACTAAGCAGCAACACATGGGAACTTTGAGAGCGTCTTTGGGATGAAGGAGAGTTCACCCACACTGTTGATGTCCTCTTCAAAGCATCAAGTATTGGTGCAGAGAGTATGACCTGAAAAGTAAGCAAGTATCAAGAATATATTCCACATGCAAACCCTTGAATCAATGGTTTGAACCACTTGGCTCCATGCATTAATAATTTCATCTTAAAATTGTTGTGAATTGAAAGCCTTTCTTTACAAACCTTGAATTATGTCGAGCTTTTGAAGAAGGGCAGTCGTATCGAGAACGTGATCGGGATTTTGTACGAGACAGGGAGCGACCTGATACAAATTCATCATGTCTTGTGGCAGTTATTTTGAATAGACTAGTGGAAATGGCTTTAGATAACAAGCAAAGATCTTAATGTTTCCTGTACTTTCAAAGAAACATCTGAAAGAGAAGAAAATAGAACAAGAGATGTTCCAAGTAACAGGGCTATCAGTGATACCCAATAACCCTAGAACATGAAAAGTTCCCTTGTAACAGGACCATCAACAACACTAAATAACCCAACATGCGAATCCCCTGTTGGTAAGTCACAGGGTGTTGGATCTGTTATTTGAATACTAACAAATAGCTAGTAGGCTATTACTGAAGCCTGTAACCCAATAATCAACCAAGAAGCAAGAACAAAGGACAATAACTAAATATACAACCAAGTAGCAGCAACTCCTATATAGACATGGACGTCGAGTATGTATTGCAAAAGATGTGGTTCATCTGCTAACCTCTTGTAGTATTGTCAACTAAATTGTGTAGGACAACCAATATTTGTTGGCAGTCCTGCATTATGGTAGGACTATCAATTTTGTTGACAGTCCTAAAGCAAAAAAATTGGGCTGTCCTATATTTTTTTGACGTGTCTATAGAATTTCCATAAAGAAATGGCCATGTTTCTACATGAAACTGTTCATTTTTTTCTTTCCTTCACCCTCACTTTTCACCAAACCAAACACAGTTCTAAAAGTGACGACATCACTTCCAATTTGATTTGAGAGCACTAGTTTTCATCTTTAAGGTTAGCTTGGCTAGATGAATTAGGATCAAAGTGAAGAGTATTTGTTCACACTTGAGCATTACAACTTGGCATTTCTGATAAAACCTTCGCGATTCATCGCGAACGTATGATTTCAGCTAGGTCGTAGAATGTGAAAGTGAGTAATTAGCTTCATAATATGTATAAATGCAGGTAGGCACGGACTCTCCGAAATGTTTGCTCATACTGGATACGTCAGAAAATATTTGCCATGTCCATTTTCATATTACTGCATATTCGTGTCCGGGCAAGGGTCCATCTATTAATTTAGCATACCTTGGTAGAAGCCTGGGTTGTCATTGCCGCAATACATCCGTCACCCAAAGTCAACTCGACCGATACACAGTCTCCCTAAATTACAGAAAATAATATAATAGGTCAGCAAAGCAAATATAGTTAAAATAGAAATTTGCAGGGACTAAAGTGAAAATAAAAGTAAAAAAGGGTGATACCGAGATGATGCCACCAGCATAAGAGAGGGTGTAGATCCAGACGGCGTCCGACGTGGTGGAGGATCCGACCTGAAAGAGAAGGGGGAGAGGCTTAGATGGACGGCTGAGATGGAGCGGGAAGGGGCGTATCGGACGGACGGAGGAGACAACACCTTCTTTGGGGTGATGAGCTTGAGTGGGAACTTGAAGAAGAAACGGGTGACCGTTGACTTGTCGTCGACCTTCTCTATTGCTATGGAACCACTCGCCATCTCTCTCCTTTTGGTACTTTCACATGGGAATCGCTATGGCTGGAGCTTTGTCGCACCTTCCTTTTTCTTTCTCCTCTGGATTGAGGAGAGCATGATGGAGGAAGAAATTAGGTTTTACCAAGAATTGTGGGTGGTTATACATCAGAACATATTTGAGGAGGAAGAGAATATGTGAATCTAAGGGAAGTTCAGGAGCGAAGAGCGGGCTGAGGGGAGTTCGGGAGCGGGGAGCGGGCTGAAGGGAGTTGGGGAGCGGGAGGAGAAAGATAGAAGGAGAAAGAGATAAGGAGAAGGGGTTTAGACTTTTCCTTACGTGCGAGAGTAAGTGCGGGAGAGTCGAGGTTTCAACTTAAAATTTGGTGTTTTTTCATAACGCTCGTATCACTGAGAGACAATCAATAACGTTTATATAGAAAACCATCATAGAATATAGTCTTGCTGAACTTTGATGACGCTTCTTTATCAGCCGTCATGAAATCCACTTATCAAGCGTCATTAATAGGTCTTTTTGTTGTAGTGCCTAGTGACATTTTCAAAGCACGTCGTGCACCAACTCTAAGCCGACCGTTGGACCTTTCATATTCTAGCTCAATTCGACCCGTCGGAATTATTCCCTTATCTATGTGGATTCGTCTCTTTCATTATCAAGCCTACTTGTGCAAGTTGAAAACATACGAATTATTATGTGAAGGCTAAGATGAGGCAAGTTCACCGAAACTACCCCACCTGAGCGAGGGGTTGCCTCGACCGAGCGAGTCTTCGAGCAACCATTGCAAGGCTAGGTTTGAACGCAGTCAGCGTCTCGATTCCTCCGATTGACTGAGCGGGACGGAAAACTACATCATATACCACTCAGAAAAAGTTTCATTCTCGAAACTAACTGAGTACACTTATCGACTTATTACTTTTCTCAATATTCAAGGACTCTCGCACATACTACTCCTATGTGTTTCCTCAATCCGAGCCACGCTTGTGCTACTATCAATCTTTCCTTTAATACGATTTCAAAATCCTCGACACTTTTTCATTCCTCAAGTCTCACTTGATTCAACGTATCACTTAGTTGGATCGTGCACATATTCCAGGCGTCCTCAAAATATATGCATTTTAGCCAAGTCTCGTGATAGAGAATCCGCCGTCACCACTCAAGTCGGATCATGCACATATTCGGGCGTCCCTGATATACGTGCATGTCAACCGAGCCTCATGAGTGGTGCCTCCATAATTTCTTTTGCTCTGCACCGGGACGTCTGCCTAACCGCTAGGCTATGTCTTTAGGTTAAGGTCATTCGTCAGTATTAGAATCATAGTTTCCAAACAACAATATCAACACTGACCCCATCCTACGAGGTTTTCTACCCAAGCTCGCATCACTCCGATTTCTAAACTTCGTGCATAGATTTCCTACACACATTCCGACATTCGTCACACGGGGTCTGAGTCATCCAGCAAATCCATCATATTGTAAGTTCATTCAACTAAATCTTCGACACATCAATATCACTCGAACAACAAGCCATTTCGCATAGTCTATCTCTTCGAACACGTTCGACATAATCCACCTTTCAATCCTTCTCAAGTTGCAAGCAAGCACGGAGGAAGTTGTGCGACAGGAAATCCTGCGTGGTGCGCACTGCACAAGTTGTGCTGCGCGTGATGGCAAAAGTTCCTACGGCGCACGTTGCGCGCAAGCACTGCACACATTACGCAGTAGAAAAATGCACGGGCACGCGGCGCGCAAGTTGCACTACGCACGAGGGCAAAAGTGCCTACGGCGCACATTGCGCACAAGCACGACGCACGATACGCAAGCAGCAAAAATGCTGCGTGCGGCATTGTTCATCGTCCCGACAGCACCAAAAGGTGTCGGAAACCCATGAACACGAAAATGGCATAACTTCCTCAAAATAAATCGAAATCAAGTTGTTCAAAAGCCAAAATTGGGTAGAATAAAATTTCCCACAACATGGAACCATTAGATTTCAAAAATATTAAACTTTAAGAGATCAAAACCAAGAAAAAAAGAAAATCTTAAAACTTAAATCTATAAAAATGTAACCATCAAAACCAAAAACTACATGTTCTAAAGAGGCTTAGAATCATGAAAGTAAGAGAATAAAACAAACAAAAATAACATTGTTCAAAATTTGGCAAGATGTACTTGCCTAGGATTTGGAGGAGGAGCAAATGGAGAAGAAGGAGTAAATGAAATGAATAGAGGAGAGATAAAGAGAGAGAGAGAGAGAAGTTGGTTTTTATACAAAACCCTTCTCATCTCAACCCAACCCAAACCAACTCATGCCAAGTTGAACAAAACCAAAATAAACCAAGTACAAGATTAAACCAAGGCAAGGCTAAGAAAGATAAGTCAAAACACGGGTCACCTGACAAATGTCAAAAATCCGTATATGTACACTGAAAATATGTATAACAGAAAACGGGAGTGACAGGTATGTTGTCGGTATACACTGGTATACTCTATAAGTTGGAAAGAATTTAAAGCGTTCCAAAAATCAAGAAAATACAAAATACAGTACAAAATACGTATCCGTATATAAATACCGATACAGTGAGACGAGTCTCACAACTCTCCCATCCTTAGAAAAATTATATCCTCGGAATTTGCTAAAGCTAGTCGAGCATGATAACCAAAACAAAAGTTTAAAAAAAATACAACTATCTCAATCAAACAAGGCATGGCATATAAATAAATGAAGGCAACAGTGATATAAATAAATGCGTAAGCAATAACACAACCACAATCAAGAAGGGCTGGAGGCATATGAATAGATATGTATCTTGAGTCAGTAGAGTAGGGACCAACGTCCTCGCTGGCCTGCGCTGACTCCAAAAATAGATAGGGGTCAAGTCTCAAAGTAAGTCGATACCAATGAGTTAGTCTAAGACATGACTCTACCTAGGACGTATCTTCGTAGTCGAGACATGTGATAGATATCATGTAACTCAAGATACGAAGACAGAAGAGTGGGATGAAAAACTCGTATTCATTTATCGAATAAGTCAAGCCGACCATTGTACCCCATATAGATAGAATACCAAGTTGCCGACAAGAACTCAAGATATACTACCACTACCTGGCCTGCTACTAAAAGACGGATCCAAAGGTCATAACTGAAAGAAGACCATGAAGATGGTACCTGAGACTCCCAAGGTATTATCTTCATGCCGATACTGCAGCTGCTCCTGGTACTGCGCATTCAATTACGCTCTGAGCTGCCTGACCCTCTGAGCTCGTGATGGCGGTAGGTACTGTGCCAATGGTTGAACATCTAGTATCGGCCCCAACTGCTCATCCACTGTTGGAGGTGATGACTGAGGTAACTGAAAGGACTGTAGTGGATATCCGGTATAGATGGTCCTCCTCGAGATGTTGGATATGGGCAAGTGCTAATTGAATGGTCCTCTGCTCCACAGCGAAAGCATCGCCTATTGGCCGTACAACAAACTGATCTAGAATGCCCTAACTTTCCATAATAGGTACATGCTTGTTCTGCCCGATACTGCTGCTGGTTTCTCTGCCTTTAAGCTTGCTACTGCTGAACCGATGCTGGTGCCTGCTGGTTGGAAGGCTGGAAAGATGACGATCCACCTTGACTCCTCCGGGGAGAAATTCCTATCATGTGGTCAGGTGAACCGTACGATAAACATAGAAAGTTAGCCCTTCGATAAGTAAGATGAGTGTGCCCATTCCTTCCACAGAAGGAACATACGACTGGTAACTCCTGGTGTTGGTATGGACATTGGTCTGCTGGTACTGGTGATGGACGTTGGGGTGAAAAGCCTGATACGGGTGAATGGTACCTCTTACGACCCTCAGATCTAGATTCGATCCTTCTTATTATATACTTGTGCTCTCGTACTGCCTCTACAGTAGTTCGGGGTCGATATGCTGACTGACTAAATGACTAGTACTGCCTGGCTCCACCTTCTGGCTGCAAGTCCTCGGCTTAAAATTCCTCTGGTATTCCTTGCCCACTACGATCTATCAACATCTGTATACTCTGCTGGAGAACGAGATCTCGTTGTTGCTGTGACTCTATCATTTTTTATAATCCCTATAAGTACAGGTACATCGGGCTGATCTGGAACTACCTCTGCTCGGACTGCTGACTGTCGGGCACACTGGATGATCGGGATGGACTGACATCTCTGCCCTCGAGTCAACTCTCGACTCTACATCTGAATACAGAGACTGATCCTCCACAACTGGCCTAACAAAAGATTGCTAACCTGCCATCGGTAGAACTCAAACAAGATAATCGAAAGGATTCGGAACAGTGCCCCAGAAAGTTAAAGGACACAAGGATCAAATCGAGGGAATAGAAGAGATCAATGATCAAGGCAGATATCAGGTCAAACGATCAGAGATAGAGAATAATATGAAGGATATCAATAAAGGATAATTATGATTGAGATAACTAAACAGCAGTAACCCCCACATATCTGATAAATCAGACTTGCATGGGCCACCACTAAAACCTGTGTCACGACCCAGAACCAGAATACTGTCAAGTGGGGATGGACAAGGCCAACTACGTAATACCAAAGTATGCCAATACTCTAAAATCACGTATAAGCTGTCAAGACATGGGGGTTACTTCTGCAAGCCAAAAGTCGATCCTAGGTCAAGCAATCCTAGGCATCTCAATCACATACAATTATACAAAAAACAATAAGTATTATCATCAGACATACAATAGTAAAGCATCCCAAACCATATATAAATGGATGATCATAAAGCTAGTAATACAAAATGGAGAACTAGCAAGAGCAATAGTCATACATGATAAGCTCTAGCTATAGTCTAGAATACGTACATCATGTTTAGGCCCATAGGCTAAATGTCAAGGACCAAAACATGAGCTAAACACGTGCTCGAAGGCTAAACGCACAAAAGAATAATGTACATATCAAGTGAGAGAATGAAACAAGAAACCCACTCAGGTACTCTGGTGCTCCGGATGGTCACCGTCGAGTAGATGGTACGAAAGATCATTCGGACTTCTCTATCAGATCTGGTCAAACAAAACCAGTGGGGTCAGACCCCCAAAAGCAAGTAGTACAAAGGAAGCCAAACTTATGAACTAAAACCAGCAATAACTAACATAGCAATGTATGGAGACATAAATAAGCAAATGCGGATCGAGACTCGTGCACTACCAATGTACTTATCCCGAGAATAGAAAAGACAATAAGCAAAGCAACCTAGAGCATAAAGTAAATCATATATGACATAAAGTAAACGGTGGATATGTGAATTAAACGGAAGCATGTGAACATGTAAGACAAACTGGACATGTGAGCATGTGAGATAATTGGACATGTGAGCATGGGAGACAACTGGGATATGTGAGCATAGGAGACAACTAGGACATGAGAGCATGTGACAACTATATAGAATGACAAGTGGTAAGATGACTTAGGAACTATTCTGGAACCCATGTTATAACCCATAAACCAAACAAGAACCGGGGTTGTAACCCTTCTCCTGAACAGAACTTAGCCTCCGATCATTCATCGGCAAAAGTAAAGCATAAACAATAATGTACTAAAATAAACATACGGACACAGCCTAGACAAAACTAAACTAGACTGGACTACATCCATCAATCACGGCCAAGCAATGAGTACGGCTTGATACTTTAACTAACTAGGGTTATCACAAGCCTAGTTACTACATGATGCAATGAGATATTCCAGCAGTCACAAGTCCTGCAGACTATCCAGTTATCCTTTCACAGGTTGAGAGAGTTGTATTAGGTGACTTAGGGGATGCAATACATGACAGTGTGCTGGAAATGTGCCCTACTCATCGGCCGGCTTCAAGTCCAATTAAAGCGCCCAGATAACGGGATCGCCTGTGACTGAAAAATCTCTCTATATGAACCACTTGATCAATCTAGTCATTAGCCTAGTCAGGTTCAGTACGAATTCTTGACCGTGGTAACCAGGAATTCATGTCCTAGATATGATGCAGACGAGACATGTAGCTTGTTCACGCATACACAAAGAGTTCAAATACGATGTCCAAAAGAGTTACATTAGCAAGGAAAAATAGTTGTCGCAACAGCATCTCAATTATACATGTCATGTTTAGATTTACTTATCATGTCAGGAGTGCACCACAACGGACCACTATCAAGAATTATTGTGTTAAGGTTTACTTGTCATGTAAAGAGTACTTGTCAAGAGTACGCCTCGACGGGCCACTATCATGTAAAGCAAAAAAGTGACATGTAACATGAGTGCACCTCAACGGATCACTATCTAAAGTAAACAGAGAAGAGACATGTAGCATGAGTGCACCACGATGGGCCACTATCTAGTAAGCAAAGAAGGTACATACAGCATGAGTGTACCACGACGGGCCACTATCTAGATTAAGTAAAAAAGAAACATGTAGCATGAGTGCACCACGACGGGCCACTATCTAGATTAAGCAAAGAAGAGACAAAAATCATGAGTGTACCCCGATGGGCCACTATCTAAGAATAAGCAAACATGACAATAAGGATCGCATGTAGAAAGAATTAGATAAAAGACGTATCAGCATGAGAGAAGAAATAAATAAAAGTGCTACTTGACATAAAACAATAATTGAATCTGTGCTAGTGTTAAGAATATAAGGGGGTACAATCATTCTCTAACTATACAAAATCATCTAATCATGATAAGAATTTATTACAGTCAAAGAAAACCTCAAAAATGTCGAGTACAGAAAATATGCCAAAAAGATCAAAATTATGATTGAAATTATCAATCGCATATGAACTCCAATTAAAAGAAAACAAGAAGATTCTTGAAGCCAAGACAATGATCTATAACTTTTATGTTTTGAGTTTTTCAAGATTTTAGCTACAAAATAGCTCATATAGGTAAAATAGTCATTTGGAGTCACGTTGCACGCAAGCACGGCGCACGGTAGAAAAATGCGCGGGCCTACGGTGCGCAAGTTGCACTACACGCGAGGGCAAAAGTGCCCACGGCGCACGTTGCGCGCAAGCACGGCGCATGTTGCGCGGCAGGAAATCCCGTGCGGCACGCGGCGCGCAAGGGCAAAAGTGCCCAAGGCGCACGTTGTGCGCAAGTACAGCGCACGTTGTGCTGCAGAAAAATACGCGGGTGCACGGTACGCAAGTTTCGCTACGCTCGAGGGCAAAAGTGCCCACGGTGCATGTTGCGCATAAGCACGATGCACAAGCAGCGAAAATGCTGCACGCGGTACTGTTCATCATCCCGACAGCACCAAAAGATGTATGGAACCCATGAACACGAAAATGGCATAACTTTTTCAAAATAAATCGAAATCAAGTGGTTCAAAAGCCAAAATTTGGTAGAATAAAATTTCCAACAACATGGAACCATAGGTTTCAAAAATATCAAACTTTAAGAGATAAAAACCTAGAAAAACAAAAAAATCTTAAAACTTAGATCTACAAAAATGTAACCATCAAAACAAAAAACTCCAAGTTCTAAAGAGGCTTAGAATCATGAAAGAAAGAGAATAGATCAAACAAAAATAACATTGTTTAAGATTTGACAAGATGTACTTGTCTAGGTTTTGGAGGAGGAGCAAATGGAGAAGGAGTAAATAAAATGAATGGAGGAGAGAGAGAGAGAGGGAGAGAGAGAGAGAAGTTGGTTTTTATACAAAACCCTTCTCATCTCAACCCAACCCAAAGCAACTCATGCCAAGTTGAACCAAACCAAAATAAACCAAGTACACGATTAAACCAAGGCATGGCTAAGAAAGATAAGTCAAAACATAGGTTACTTGACAAATATCAAAAATTCGTATACGTACACTGAAAATATGTATAACAGAAAACGGGAGTGACATGTAAGTCGTTGGTATTCACTGGTATACTGGCGGTATGTCGGTCAAGAAGAAAATCTATTAGTTGGAAAAAATTTAAAGCGTTCCGAAAATCAAGAAAATACAAAACACAGTACAAAATACGTATTCGTATATAAATATCGATACAGTGAGACGAGTCTCACATTATCTTTGATCATGTCTGAATTTAAATGCTAATAACATTCGTGCTTAAACCTTCAATTTAAGTCTTACTGATGACTAAGTTCTATTCTGACCATGATTTGACTTAGCCATTATCCTTCACGTTTGGTCGTGCCTAGATGATCTGGCACGGCTAGACGACTTTGATCCCCATGATCGTGACTCAAAGGATCGTGACCATATGAATTAATTTTATCATAAATCGTGCCTAAATTTTTGATCTTCGATCACGACTGTCTGATCCGACTACGTACATAGTCGTATCAGAATTTGGCGTGATTATGTCGGAATAATTTTCTATCGTGCCTAAATTTCAATTTTATAGTCGCTCGTGCTCAGATTTCATTCCAAATCATGTCTATGTTTAATTATTTTCCTTAGCTATATCATAAATCGTGTCTAAGTGATTTCAAATCATCTTCAAGGTCTTAAATCACATTAGAGTTTTGACTATGATTCACGACCTAACTATGATTGTGATTTTTAGAAAATTGATCGTGTCAAATCCTTGATTATTCTTAATGATGCCCAACCGCATCGATTGAGTATTTGATCGTGACTATATAACCTTGAAATCTAACTTATTGAGCTTAGATCCTGATGATCGTTTTATACTTAGATTTGATTCTAACTTGATTTACCTGAATGATTTTGATTTTTCTAGTCGCGACTTCTCGCTTAAATAACTTGATTTTACTTCTAAATCGTGCATACAAGAATGTGACTTCAAAATCTTGATTTTGCCTACGTTTTACCTTCATTTATAACTAAGTTTTCATCTTAATCGTGCCTGTACGGCTTCGAGTCTGATTTTTTTCCATCAAGCCTAAACTCTGCTGATTGTTCCGTACTTGAATTTTAATTCTAACTTAGATTCTCCTAGCTGTGATTAATGTTGTACCTAAATGACTAAGTTTATTTTTCGCACGTATATAATTGGTTCATCCTACGATCCTATTGTGCCAAAATGATTACTCGTGCCTTATTGATTTTGAATTTGATTATCTTGGTTGTGTCAAGTCATCATTTCATGATCGTGCCTAAGATATTGACTAAACTCTCTATTTTGTTTTGACCCATCTACCAACTTAAATTTTGAGGATGAAATTTCTTTAAGAGGAGTAGATTTGTAACATTTGTTTACCGAATTTTTAGATTTTTTTTTTGATTTTTTTAACTTTCTATTTTTCTAACTTTTCCTAAATCTTTGAAATCGTATTATGAAGCGTACTTCGATCCTATTATGATATCGGTGCTTGTTTGGTCTTGGTTTTGAGAAAACTATAAGATGTGAGGTTATATAAGATTTTGCAAATGAATATATATATATATATATATATATATATATATATATATATATATATATATATATATATATATATATATATATATATATATATATATATATATATATATATATATTTTATATATATATATATATATTTATATTATATATATATATATATATATATATATATATATATAATATATTTTGAAAGACTCCTCCATTTATTCAGTAAAGGCTCAAAATGCCGAAGCCTGTACAAGTATACCTAAGGCCAAAATGCCGACGCCTATATAAGTATACCACTCAAAACACAAAACCAAACAGGAAGTCTAAACGAGGATAGACTCCCAAAGACTTTACTGTCCATGTGAGTGTAGAAGCATGGAATTTCAGGCGTATCTATAGGCCAGAACTCCTATGCGCTTAACACAACGTGACTAGACTCAAACATGCGCCAGGAAGCTCAAACGAAGTACTTGGCACAGCAAAGGACAGCAAAAATACGGACATCAAAAGAAGATTTTTATTTCATATGAAAGTCTATTACATGTCTATTACATGTCTAAAGAAAAGCTTTACAATGGAGAACTTCTACAAAAAGAAAGATCCTAAAACTATAGCCCTATGCAGCAACTGCCATGCACCTCATGCCAGGCGCATCATCCGTCAGGCGCATCTCTTCAGCGTCTCAGTCAGGCGCATCTCTTCAGCGTCTCAGTTAGGCGCATCATGAAGTCTCAGCGTATGCGCTCTGCTTCGACCCGATCAAGTGCTTCGGCTAATGAAGTATTTATTGAGTAGAACAATGGTGGGCAACCAACCCCACTCTAGCTGGAGGAAGAGCTCTCCAAAGCCCAAGGAAGAGGAGAGCACCGCAATTCCGATCTGGGACTCTTCCAGCATAATGAAGACGGGACCCGAATGTCCCGATCTTTGGATGCAACAGGCACCTTCGGCCCGCTTCGGGACCCCTCGATCCTGACTTTTGGATGTAACAGTCACCTTCACGAGTGTGTGTGCGAAGACAACTCGACGCATCTTCACCCTCGGGAGCATCTTCTCAACGGAATCTACTCGAGCGAAGAAGTTCATCTCCATTCGGGAAGACGGAAGAGAACGAGAAACAAACTCTCTCCTTGCTGCTATTTATAGGCCGGGCAATCATCCCATGCGCCAAGTGGCGGGCTCTCCGAATTCCGTGCAATGAATTTGTATTTGTTGTGATGAACCTATCCCTTCGAAATCAGCTCAGTCAACATGCACAATCAAAACATTGGGAACCCAACAATCGGATCAATGAAGATACGCCATGCAACGAACGCGTCGGTCAGATCCCGCGCATCATACAGACGTGCCCATCAGTACCAAGCGCCCCGTAAGGATGTCCCCCATGCGTCCCTATGCGCCTAGTGGAACGCAGAGCAATGCGCCCACTCAAAAGCTCATCGCCCATCAAGAAGCATTAAATGCTGAAGTCTGATACGACAGCAGCCATGCCTCGATGACAGAGCAGCAACAGCTTTTTCAAAAAATAAAGCACCGCTGATGTCAGCATCATCATTACTACCTTCTGTCGGTTACAAGCCACGTGGCTAGGGGTAGGCACGGGCCGAGCCGGGACCAGATTATATAGATCCGAACCGGACCCATTTTTTGACGGGGCGGGACGGGGCGGGCCTAAAATTCTTTGGAACCGAATTGGACCCGGCCTGTTTGAAACGGGTCCAATCCGGGTCAACCCGTGGGTCCAAACGGGTCATGTACATTTGTTTAACATGTACATCAGTACAAAAATCCAACTGAAATGTTATAACTTACATGAAACAAGAATCACTTTATACAAGAATCACTTTATTCCATTCTCCTGTATTAGTATATTACATATGAGCTGCAGTAAAATCCAACTGAATAATCCAACTGAAATGTAACAAGAATCACTTTATACAAGAATCACTGGATAATCCAACTGAAATGTTATATGAAACATTAAAATAATAGATTTTTACATATCATAATATATTAATATAAGACAAGATAACTGAATCCTTCACATATCAGTCTGAAGGAAGACACAAGGAAAAGAAATAACTGAAGCCTTCCCTTTCTTTTCACATATCAGTCTGAAGGATCACATATGCAAAAACCTCGAGTTTCAAAAACTCCCAAAGCAATATACAATTCACTTTTACACTTTCTGATGAAGTGCTTTGCTTCAGCCTGCATATAATAAAGTGCTAAGTGCTTTGCTGCAGCTAATGAGCAGACTAGCAGAGGCTAACTTGCACCAGCTTCAGAATTCAGTCATTCATTATTCACCTATTAAGCAGTTAATATCTATCAAAGCTTTGTCATCAATACAACACTCCAGAACCTGATATGGCATGGGACAATAGCATAATTCAGAAGATAGAGATATTGTATCAAAGCTTTGTCATCAACACTCCTGTCCTCATATATTTGTTTATATAACTTTGATGTAATAATACAAAGAGAACAATAATTAAGCACAGTAACTTGGAATGATATGATATGAACTTGAATATTTTTGGTTCTAATGAGCAATGTAAACTTGAATGTTTTTGCTTAAAACACAATCAGAAATGAAACAATGTAAACTTGAATGTTTTTGTGATGAGTATACACAGGAATGAAACATTTACCAATTTAGAAGTCGGAATCCAGGAAGTTATGCATCTTCATGAGCTTTTTTATGTAAATTGAAGTTGAACAGCTTCCTTGCCATAAGGATTTGGATGACCATAATCAGAGCCGAAATACACAGGTGACCCATGTAAACAACCAATGAGAAAACTGCTAACATCCAGCTAACATCCATAAAGAGGAATGTGCTCGGATGCGCATTGATCTATACTTGTTAGTTGTTATTGTCATTGACAAGTAAGTTAGCTTCATTTGAACCATATGGATCTGGAAGAACCTGGAAAGAAAGAGAAAGAAAAAAAAAGAACAATTTTATCAAAAATGAAACAAATAACTGCACCCACACACACCAAACATGTTATAGAACTAATTCTGACAAGAACCAACTACTAGGAGTAGGAGACAAATGGGGGCTTAGTCCAAGCAATCCCGCCAGGTCTCCCTTGAACCCTTCCCATCATTTTGCTGAAAACACAAGAAACAAGACAAAGGAAGGAAAGAGCATAAATGAAAAAAAAATTTGATGAACAAAGCCTTCAACACAAAATTTGATGTCACCTAATATTAATAGTATAAATACGTTGCAAACAAATATCATGCAAAAATAATTTCTCAAATGATATGAACTTGAATGTTTTTAGTTCTAATGAACAATGTAAAGAGAACAGTAATTAACAATAAGATGTTGGGGGTATGAAATTAGTGTACCACTAAAGAGGAAAGGCTCCCAGACTCCCAGTCCCAGTGGTGGAATCCTTTTGTTTGTCATGAAACCAGCTCCCTCTACTGTAAAAACAAAACATGTGGAGATCATATTAGTATTTACATATCCATCAATGGAACTCCATACCAAAAAAAAGAGTACTGCCAAAGAGGAAGAAGAAAAAGAAAAAGTATGGAAAAGAAAGCCATCTTTCACTATTAGCCTTAGCTTCTAGAGGATTTCTAGCTAATTAAGCTTTTATCAAGCCATCTTTCTTTCCTCATCTCTGCTGCTTTTTGTGAGCACTGCTTCACAGCCTTCACTTGCATGGTGATAGATATAACATCACTTGTCTTCATCTTGTTAATCTTGCATCTTTGGCAAGGAATGCACAACAGAACAAGATAAGTGCTTGCCACTTGCCAGATACCAAGAAGAAAACAGAACATGAAAAAAAACACAGAATGAAGAAGAAAATGGTTAAAAGATGAGTAAAAAAACACAAGAATGATAGTTTTATGCATGTAATGTAGGTAATGTATTCCATGACAATACACTAATAAATAGTTTTATGCAGGTATTGTATTCCATTCCATGACACTACACTAACAAATTGTCTCCTTTAATATCAATAAAAATAAAATGAAAATGTTCATAGAAAAAGATAAACGAAAATTCGATACAAGCACCTACCTGGCAACTTCAAGGCATAAATTTAAAATAGATGCCATGGCAGATTGATAGCTGGAACTGGAAGGCCAGAAGCAGTCTTGAGCCATAACAAATGACTGAACCCATTATCTTCTCCCCAACTGTTAATATAACCACAATCCATACATCTAAGAGCAATAATTAAAAGACATGAGAAATAAAAGCATATCCAAATCCCATGAAACATCCATATCCAAGTTATTACATTCAAGTATTCAGCAAAACAGATGAAAAATCACTAGTCTAACTCAAAACATAATATTAAAAACATCTTGAGAATCACAAGTTCACAACTCCTTTTCTTATGAGCTTGAGTTGTTTCGGTTTTGTGCATTTGAGCATATACTCTCCTCTTTGCCTCTTTGATACTCTACAACAAAGATAATAAATTTTTTAAAAACAAATAAATTAATAAATACATGGCTAGTGCCATAGTAAATGGAAGTAATTGAATAGCAAGTCTTACCGCTTTCACAATCTTCTTAGAAATCAAGTTCCGACGAACTTGCTTCATACTCAATGTGGCTAATATCTTCACTTTTCAACCAATTTTGAAGGCATATCAATGCCTCCACCGATTTGGGAGTGAGAGATGATCTAAATGGATCAATAACCCTCCCGCTAGTGCTAAAAGCACTCTCACTAGCAACCGTCGATACTTGAATAGCCAACACATCTTTGGCTACCAAAGCAAGAGTTGGGTATGAACTCTTACCTTTTACCTTCCACCACTTCAAAATGTCAAACCGGTCATTCTTGTTATTTGGCTCCAGTCTGTCTATGAGGTAACTATCCACCTCATGTGTCAACACAACTTCATGAGTTGCTTCTAATTCCTTCTCCCAATCCATCATCATCTCATCAAATATCACCGGAGTTTCTGTCGAGAATTTAGTAGGGGCAACTTATCTTCCAAATGAGGAGCTACCTTCACAAATGGAATCACATGAAAACTGCATAGCAAATTGCCAAATTATGCAACAATCTTACATTGTGCAACAATCTTTCATTAGCAAATTGCAATTTACACACGCCTGTTAGAAAACTCTCTAAAGAAGGATGAATAATCATAAGACAATAAGAAGGTTGATTGGTTGATGAATTTACATTCATGCAATTGCTCTGGGACTAGAAATATTGAACTGAGTAAATCTTCTATGCTCAGTGATATTGATGAATTTACATTCAAGCAATTACATTCAAGCATCTGCTTGTTAACTGACAGGAAACAAACTTTGTTCCAGAACTTTCACAACAAGTAAACAGCCGCTTGTTTACTGTAAACTTGTTCCAGGACTGACAGTAAACAGCCGCTTGTTTACTATAAACTTGTTCCGGGACTGACAGTAAACATATGCTTGTTCACACAACACTGCATAGTGAGATTTCAGTAAACATATATTTCAGTAAACATACTAATCCAGGAGTCCAGGACTAGAAATAGTGAGATTTCAGTAAACAACATATATTAATCAAGCAATAAATAAATAATACTACCTGTATTGGTGTGCCACGACGCTGAGAACCATCACAAATTGTTGCATATGCATCACACAACTCCTTCATCTGTGTCTTCACACGATTACCTTGTACTTCAACCTCTTCATCCGTGTATCCCATTTTCTTTTTGCACAAGTACAAATAGTGTCTCAACTTGAATCTTGGGTCTAGAACAAGTGACACTATAAACAGTTGGTTCATTGTCCCAACGGAACCAAATTATTTTTCATACTTTGCTCCCATGTTCACTGCCATGTCCGTAAGCACTGTCTCCACACCACCTCCAGCTTGAAAATATTGGTTATACTCGGGCACAAAAAGCCTACGAATCTCAGATTCCACAACGATGACATCATGGACTACCGTGTGAGATGTGGGATACTTGCTGGCACTCACCTTTATTGTCACCAAGTAGAACACCTTCAAAACACTACCAAATTACAGTATTTTAGCGACGGCCATTTAGCGACGGAAATCTTTCGTCGCTATTACCGTCGGATCACCGACGAATTTGTGACGGAATACCGACGGAAAGCAGTGGACAATTTTTTTTATTTTTTTATGTCCATATCCGTCGCTACACCGTCGATAGGACGTCGGCCAAGTAGCGACGGTTTTATATCCGTCGCTAGAACGTCGCATATTTTGGCGGCAAAAGCCTAAAATATTGGCGCGAGATTTACTGTCGACTTAGCGACGGAATAATCCGTCGCTACTTGGCGCGAGATTTACTGACGACTTAGCGACGGAATAATCCGTCGCTACTCCGTCGCTAATATCTGTACCCTAACTTAAATTGAACCGACGGGGAGGAAATTTTCATTCCCCCCCAAAACACTCTCTCTCTTCCCTCTCCCTCTCTCCGACGATCTCCCTCTCTCCGACCGGCGATCTCCCTCTCTCTCTCTAAGGTATGCTCTCTCTCCTCCCCCCCTCTCTCTCTCTCTATCTCCCTCTCTCTCTCTCTCTCTCTCTCTTTTACGATTTGGAGGGTTGGAGGGCTGTCGTAGTGGTCGGAGAGGGTGTGGGGCAGGGGGGTTTCGGGTACGGGGTGGGGTGGTCGGGGCAAGGGTGGAGTGGGGTGGTCGGGGGCAGGGGGGTCGGGGAGGGGGTCGGGCAGGGGTGGGGGGGTGGTCTGGGCAGGGGGGGTTCGGGTAGGGGGTGGGGTGGTCGGGGCAAGGGTGGGGTGGGAGAGGGGGCGGGGGGGTCGGGGAGGGGGTCGGGCAGGGGTGGGGGGTGGTCTGGCAGGGGGGTGGGAAAGGGGGTCGGGCAGGGGTTGGGGGAGGGTCGGGCAGGGGTTGGGGGGGTCGGGGCAGGGGGGGGCAGGGGGGTGGGAGAGGGGGTCAGGCAGGGGTTGGAGGGGGGTCGGGCAGGGGTTGGGGGGGTCGGGGCAGGGGGGGCAGGGGGGTGGGAGAGGGGGTCGGGCAGGGGTTGGGGGGGTCGGGCAGGGGTTGGGGGGGTCGGGGCAGGGGGGCGTAGAAGGGACTCTGGAGTCCCCGCGCAGGAGTCCTCCTCCTCCTCTCCTACAGACACACACACACACACGGACACACACACACACACACGGACACACACACACAGACACACACACACATGGACACACGGACACACAGACACACACACACACACACGGACACACACGGACACAGACACACGGATACACACACACACAGACATATATATATATATATATATATATATATATATATATATATATATATATATATATATATATATATATATATAGGCATAATTTTAAGTAATTTATTAATAATATATATATATATATATATATATATATATATATATATATATATATATATATATACACACAGACACACGTCGTGAAGTCTAGTATATATATTTGATTAGCTAAGGTAGAAGTTTAGCCTAATTAAGGTTAGTTTTGACAGAGTTGACTTGGACTCCTAATTAATTTGACCTAGAACTAGCCTAGTTGACCTATTTGTATTTCGATTGATATCATATGAATAGTTTGCCTAAGATTTGATTGGGTTGGTTTTAATGTGTGGGTAAATTAGTTTACCTTATTTTAGAGTATGACTACGTAGCTAGTGTGTAGACTAGTATATGGTTACTATATCCTAGTGTAGAGTAGTATGTAGAGGAGTATGGCTACTAGTGATATATAGATATGTAGGTCCATGTGTATCTGTATCGGACTATCGCTATCGGTATCGAACTATCGCTATCGGTATCGGACTATCGCTATCGGTATCGAACTATCGGTATCGATCGAACTATCGGTATCGGACTATCGCTATCGGTATCGGACTATCGCTATCAGTATCGACCGTATATACTTAGTATCGGGCATAGCGGAATAGTATCGATCAGTATATAGGTTTGGGTTAAGATCAAGGTTCAAAGTATCGGTATCGGAATAGTAGGCCGAATAGGAGGCCGAGATAGTCGAATGAGAAAAAGGGAAGAAGGGAGGAGCAGATGGGTCTAGAGCCATGGTGGAGGAGGAGAAGTAACATGAGAGCAGTTTCCGCCGTAACATCTCCTGGCTCTGCTGGCAACTGAAGTCCAGATGCTACAAAGGACGATCCTTCGCTGAAATCGACTACAACACCCATCAGTTCAAGTTCATTCCTATATGAGTAGATTCCAATGCCATAGAAGCCATCAGTTTGTTGACCTTCCTCTATGGCATTGGAATATACTCATATAGGAATGAACTTGAACTGATGGGTGTTGTAGTCGATTTCAGCGAAGGATCGTCCTTTGTAGCATCTGGACTTCAGTTGCCAGCAGAGCCAGGAGATGTTACGGCGGAAACTGCTCTCATGTTACTTCTCCTCCTCCACCATGGCTCTGGACCCATCTGCTCCTCCTTTCTTCCCTTCTTCTCATTCGACTATCTCGGCCTCCTATTCGGCCTACTATTCCGATATGCGTTTGATACGGTCTACCTAACCTATATACTGATACTAATCTGATACTCTCTGATATTAAGTATATCCGGCTTACTAGCTAGCGGATCCACCAGTTACATGATTATATACTAATTATGTTAGATTGTGATACTAAGTAGCCTCGTCGTAGGCCTAGTGTGTTATCCACAAGTTTAGTTTTTCTTACGATATGAGTATCGGTATCGGGCTATTAATTCTTATGTTTAGTTTGTCTTACGATACATATATTCACATCAAATCGAGCATAAATCGTTACTTTGTTGATCGTACATGGATGTACAAACGACAACACGAGAGCAGAATTGGTGTGAGTGACGATTTTCAGGCAGGTGTGGAAGTATTTCTTAAGTATGCCATGAGCAAAACTCAGTACATGGACGATAACAAAATCAAGTGTCCATGTGTTAATTGTCACAATAGACGTTTCAAAGAAGTGATGACTGTGAGAGATCATTTGACCCGTAAGGGTTTCGTACGTGATTACGGCCTGTGGTCATCGCAAGGTGAATTATATTCAGAAAGACAGGCTGTAGAAGCTGGTACTTATGCTTTTGATGATAATACTGCAACGGATGTCCTCGAAGACGACGGATGCTCTGTGGATTATGGAGACATGCAGAACCTTGCACGAGATATGGTGTATGCTGCGGCAGGGCCTAATTTTGATCCGGAGGATCCTAATCCCGAGGCAAAGGAGTTCTATGATATGTTTAAGGACGCAGATACTCCTCTATATCCTGGTTGTGAGACTCATTCCGCACTGTCAGTGACGATACGGTTGTTGAACATAAAGTCTGATTTTAACTTGCCACAAGCTTGCTATGATCGGATCACACAATTAACTAATGAGGTGTTACCGAAGGAATCAAAAGAGCTCCCAAGAAACTTCTACAAGTCAAAGATGATGGTCCGACAACTGGGACTGGGGTACGAGAAGATAGATTGCTGTCGCAACGGATGCATGTTGTATTACAAAGAGAATTGCGTATTAGAAAGTTGTTGGTTCTGTAATGCGGATCGTTACAAGACAGTACAGGGAAAAGGAAAGTCAACTAGAAAATGACGTCCTTATAAGTATATGCATTACTTGTCGATCACGAAGCGCTTACAGAGGATGTATATGTCTCTGAATACAGCAGAACACATGACGTGGCACAGTGAAGATCGCATAAAGGACGAAGGAGAATTGTCACATCCTTCGGATAGGGAGGCATGGAAATATTTTGATTTGTGTCATCCAGATTTTGCTGCAGAGCCTAGAAATGTACGCCTGGCGCTATGTTCTGATGGCTTCGCCCCTTTCGGACAGTCGGGATCTCAATACTCATGCTGGCCGGTCATTCTTACCCCTTACAATCTGCCACCATGGATGTGTATGAAGACTCCTTATATGTTCTTGACAGCTATCATACCCGGTCCCAAAAATCTGACAAAGAACATCGATATATATTTACAGCCGTTGGTGGATGAGCTGAAACAGTTGTGGGAGATCGGCGTCACGACCTATGATATTTCCAGAAAACAAAACTTTCAGATGAGAGGTTCACTCATGTGGACAATCAATGATTTTCCAGCATACGGTATGCTGTCGGGATGGAGTACGCACGGCAACATGTCTTGTCCGATATGTATGGAAAATAGTAAGGCGTTCCGCCTTAGACATGGAGGAAAAACTTCTTTCTTTGACTATCACCGTCAATTTCTGCCAACGAGACATCCTTGGCGAAAGAACAAGGACGCGTTCAGATATGGAAAACAAGAATTTTCTGAACCTCCTGCCAGATTGTCGGGATACGATATTTGGGAAGATGTAAAGGAATTGCCCACCGCAATGGAAGATCCATCGAACAATCGTGTCGAAGGGTTCGGACAAAGCCATAACTGGACCAAACGGAGTATCTTCTGGGACTTCCCTTATTGGAAAGATAATCTTATTAGGCATAATCTTGATGTCATGCATATCGAAAAGAATGTGTTCGATAATGTCTTCAATACCGTTATGGATATTAAAGGAAAGACGAAGGACAATCCAAAAGCAAGACAAGACATGGCCGAGATATGCAAACGTCATAATCTAAACTTGATACAAAGGGGAGCTGGTGGACAAGTAACTAAGCCGATAGCACCATACGCATTGAGCAAGGAAGATAGATTAATAATCTGCAAGTGGATATCTACTTTAAGATTTCCCGACGGCTATGTGTCGAATTTGTCTAGATGCGTTGATCTCAATGAACGCAAGCTAACAGGAATGAAGAGTCACGACTGCCACGTATTTATGGAAAGATTACTGCCCATTGCGTTGAGAGAGTTGTTGCCTTCTGCTGTATGGGTTCCGTTGGCCGAGCTGTCTACATTCTTCAGGGATATCTGTTCAACTAAGCTCACGGTGCAACATATGATACAACTTGAGGAGAAGATTGTCTTAACAATTTGCAAGTTAGAGAAAATATTTCTACCGGGTTTCTTCGACAGTATGGAGCATCTACCGATTCATCTAGCATACGAAGCCCGTGTCGGTGCATCTGTTCATTATCGATGGATGTACCCCTTTCAAAGGTAAATAAAAATTGATATAATTTAAGTGGATTTTACAATTCATTGTTAATTCTCAAGATAATTTGTCTCTCTAGGTATCTACATCATCTAAAGAAGAAAGTTGGCAACAAGGCTCATATAGAAGCTTCGATATGCGAAGCATATCTTATCGAGGAGGTGTCAAACTTTTGCTCCATTTATTTCGATACTCATGTTGAGACAAATCGAAATAGACCTCAAAGGAATGACGAAGACGTTGAGGAAGGAGGTATATTCAATTTAAGGGGCAAGCCTATTGGGGCTAGTAAGAAACGGTGGTTGAGTGACGATGAGTATGATGCCGCTCACCGATATGTCTTGTTAAATTGTGACATACAAGAAGTGAGAGATTTGGAGAAGTAAGTGACTACACCTCGTTATAATCTCTAATTTGGTGAGGTAAGTGACTACACTAATTTTTATTCTCTCTAACAGTGTATTTAGAGATGAAGTCAAAATAAGGACACCCGATATTACCGATGAGGGACTTCAAAGAGAGGTTGATTTTACCTTTCCGTCATGGTTTCGAGATTACGTAAGTAACTGAGATAATATGTTATGCGGCTACCATTTATATATATATATATGCAACTAAAACATTTAAAGTTTACAGGTTTTATTAGCTGAACCAAGTACACTCACAAATGAGAGCATTCGTTATTTGTCATTGGGACCGAAGAAGCATGCAAAGACTTGGCCCGGCTATGTCGTTAATGGCTTCAAGTTTAAGACAACTCAACATCCTATAAATGCCGAATTTCTCAATGACGGCTTCAGTACGAAGGATTCTGGTGTTTGCATAAGAGACACAATCTATGACGACGAGCCGGACTTTGACTATTATGGAGTGCTTCGGGATATTGTAGAATTACAATATAGTGCCCCATTTGATATGCATATTGTTATGTTCAAATGTGAGTGGTTCGATACGACACCAAATATCGGTTGGAGAATCGATAAACAATTTGGATTCGTCGATATAAATCATCGCAGGAGGTATAGAGGGTCCGACACGTTTGCGATAGCAAGTCAGGCTGTTCAAGTCTACTATACAAGCTACCCAAGGCGTCGTAGAGATCGCTTTGACTGGTGGGCAGTATGCAAGATTAAATCTAGAAATACATTCAACGTTGGAGACCCAGCATACCAAGAGGACCAGATCGAAAAGTCCCAATACTTGGGACAACAGTCTTGTGACATGGATGTTGAATTAGAGGTTGATATACCTCTTGCTGATGAAAATAGAGGGGAGGAAGAGGTTGATATACAAGACTTAGATGTCAACCAGGGGAGAAAGAGGCGTCTTGTCCCAAGTATTGAGACTGAAGAAGAAGAAGAAGAAGAAGAAGAAGAAGAAGAACTTTATGAGGACGAGGATGAGGATACAGATGAATTCGACGATGAGGATGATGATGATGATGAGGCCGAGGCCGAGGAAGAGGACGATGACGATGATTAAATATCGCTATATTTCAGTTGTATCTTGAAGTACCCAATATCTAGTCTCGAATCCTAAATTACCCTATTACATTTGGATTTACAATTACAAGTCTAGTGGAACACAAGATGCCCTTTCATCAAAAGTTACAAGAATTGTACTTTGTTGTATTGGTGCGTGATTTTATCAGATTTTGTGTATCTAGTTTTTATTCGTACTTCACTTCTGATTGTAATATTTATTTCAGTTTGGGATATTTGCGTATTATTGTATGAGTTTCTTTTTGCAGATGGCACTCCTAGGCCTACTCGTCTGGGCGGCACTCATCGCCCTGCTGCTGGTATGGATATGTTTAGTTTTATATTCATTTATAAATCTATGTTGTCGGTATTTTGTTTATGTGTTCTATTTACAGGGCATGGTTGCGAGCACCCGTACTGGTGGTGCTGGCCGTGGTCGTGGCGGTGGCGGCGGCGGCGGCTGTGGTGGTGGTGGTCGTGGGCGTGGGCGTGGGCGTGGTGGTAGCGGTCGTGGTCGCCAGTCGCATTCCCCGGATGTGACCTCCGATCCCGACTTGGAGAGCCCGGACACAGGCTCTTCCCGCCGTCATTCTTCCTCGATGCCACCGACATCGTCGTCGAGGCCTGTGACTCCATCCACTAGCGGATCCGTTCCGCCACCGGATGTACCAGCGGATGCAGCAGTAGATGCAGCAGCGGGCCCAGCAGTTACTGCAGGGTGGGCCTCGGAGTACCCCGGGATTCAGTTTCATCCTGTTACCGGGGAGTACATACGCGGACCCGCGGATCCCCCGACGCCACCAGAGAGGCTGGTGGGCGAGTTCCGACGAGAGCTATGGCCCGCTGGTGAATCGTAAGTAAATTTAAGTTAATTTATTAAATTTATTTCATTTATTCAAGTTAATAATCCAGTCATTGCTTCTTTATAGGTTTTTCCCGTGGGATGCTGCCCGGATTCTTGGGCGCATTATCCGGGATAACTACCATGGCCCCTACCTCAATTTTCTTGAGGTGCCTCAGGACATGAAGTACGTCTGGCTCGACGAGATGAGGGTATAAATCCGTCGGTGAATTATTAATTATTCTTTAAATCATTAAATTTTTTATTACGTGATATTTGAATTTGTATGTCAGAGGACGTTCTGGTGGCCCCTCCATCGCGAGAAGGCGATCCGCAGGACCTACAAAGCCGCCGCCGGAAAGAAGATACGGGATGCGGTGTACGACCTTCGTACGGCGCATACGAGGAAGGACTGGATCCGGGCGGAGTACTATGAGCAGATGTTGGAGAAGATGGATACTCCGCAGTTCAAGCTGAAATCGGAGAAAGCTAAGGCTAATCGACAGGCCGCGGGTCTGCATACGGGGGGATCAAGGCCCCACGCATCGACGCGTGCAGATTTGGTGAGATAGCGCAAATTCAAATTCATTCTATTATTTAATTTCGTACTGTTAATATACGAAGTTAATTAAATTCTACGTATGCAGGCCCAACGGGCGGTGAAGCAGGGGAAAGAGGCGGAGACGGTCACCGCTCACGATGTATTCGTGCATACGCACAAGAGGCGGAAGGACGGGAGCTTCGTCGACGCGAGAGCCGAGGAGACTGATGTAAGTACTTACGTTTATGAGATTTATGTTAGAAATATAATTATTGTTAAGTTAATTAGATAAACTTAGGATTCAGACTATAACTTAGGGAAACATAGAATTTAGATTATAACATAGGAAAACTTATAGCATAAACACATTCATTGGATAGGCTGCGTATCGTGAGGCACTTAGTCGGCTTGAGATCGAGCCCCCTTCCGAGAATGTCGGCGAAACGACGCCCACCCAGACGCACTCTTCTATGGCCGCTCGCTACGACGACGTGTTCGTAGAATCCGTCGGCGGCGTTAGGAAAGGGCGCGTTTACGGCTTAGGTTCCATGGCGTCCTCGTTGCAGCCGTCCCCGAGATATCCACCGCCTCTGCCTCCCCCAGCGCCCCCGGTTGACGATGTGAGGGCGCAGCTTGCGACTCTGACCTCTACGGTGTCAGATTTGCAGGCGATAGTGTTGGGGCGCTATCCGTCTGCTCCCGGTCCGTCTGCTCCCAGTCCGTCTGCTGGTGCTCCCGGTTCATCTGGTGGTGCTCCCGGTCCGTCTACTGCTGCTGCCGGTGCTTCGGATCGACCTGGTCCTTCTTCCCCCGGACGGCTTTCGTTTAACCGCTCTGCGGACGCCCGCATCGTATCGGATAACACCATCTTGACGCTCCTTGACATGTTGTCGCCAGAGCAGCTACGCGCGCTTCCAGACCATGTCTTGTCCCAAGTGCCGGCACACACGGTAGAGGAGTACATACACAAAGCGGATGCGGCGGCACGAGCACGAGACGATCCGACGGACGGGGTTTGATTTTGTTTATGTTGTTGGTTTTGTAGACATTTAGATACATTGTATGTTCGGATATTTTTTTTATGTTTGGATAATTTAATGTTGGATATTGGATATATTGTGTTGGTAATATTTTGTTGGATATTGGATACGTTGGATATTGGTGTCGGATATGGATATTTTGCATATGGATATATGGTGTTGGATATTGGATACGTTGGATATTCGTGTTGGATATGGATATATGGTGTTGTATATGGATATTTTGCATGTTTGATATTGTGTTGGATGTGTTGTATAAACAGGAAAGAGTCTGTTTGCAGTATTTTTTTTTCAAAAATTAGAAGTTAGCGACGGACTGGCGACCACTCAGCGACGGATAGTCCGTCGCTAACTGGAGAAACTGAGGTTAGCGACAAAGTGGCGACGTAAAAACCGTCGCTACCTGGAGCATTTCAATAAAGCGACGGATTGGCGACGGACGATCCGTCGACATGGTGCTGTTTGATGTCCATAAATTTTAGCTTTCGCGACGGATTGGCGACTAACTTACGGCGGACTGGCGACAAAGTCCCGACGGACTATCCGCCGCTAACTGTAGGAATTTAATGTATCGACGGATTGGCGACGCAATATCCGTCGCTACCTGGAGAATTTTACATTGAGCGACGGTTTAGCGACGGAATGTCCGTCGACCTGGTTCTGTTTGATGTCCATAAATTTTGCAGTTAGCGACGGATTGGCGACTAACTTACGGCGGACTGGCGACAAAGTCCCGACGGACTATCCGTCGCTAACTGTAGGAATTTAATGTATCGACGGATTGGCGACGTAATATCCGTCGCTACCTGGAGAATTTTACATTGAGCGACGGTTTAGCGACGGAATGTCCGTCGACCTGGTTCTGTTTGATGTCCATAAATTTTGCAGTTCGCGATGGATTGGCGACTAACTTACGACGGACTGGCGAGAAAGTCCCGACGGACTATCCGTCGCTAACTGTAGGAATTTAATGTATCGACAGATTGGCGACGTAATATCCGTCGCTACCTGGAGAATTTTACATTGAGCGACGGTTTAGCGACGGAATGTCCGTCGACCTGGTTCTGTTTGATGTCCATAAATTTTGCAGTTAGCGACGGATGTTTTGTCGCTAATACGACGCTAATCCATCGTACACCTCGGCGGATTAGCGACGGCATAACGACGACTTGCCGTATAGGAAAATCTCTGATATGCTTTTACCGACAAATTTACGACGGATTAGCGACGGATATTGCGTATCAGAAAATCGCTGATACGGTTTTGCCGACTCTTTAGCGACGGAGTTTTCCGTCGCTAACCCTATATCCTGATACATGTTTTGACGAAAGCTAGTCGGTAATCCGTCGCTATATATATTTAAATGCGCCGACGGTATTCCGTCGCTACGTCGTCGCTGAGCGACGGAGTAGCGACGGATATGTTTTAGTGACGAGGTTATTCCCAGCGGCTGTTTTACCAAAATATCCGTCGATAATCCGTCGGTATTTGTATTTGGCGACGGACTACCGACGGATAAGGCCGTCGGTAAATCCATGTATTTTGTAGTGAAAAATTGCAAAACATATATGCACTCTCCCAATCCTTATCATTCGGTGGCCCGACCCTCACTTTAGTAATACCTTCCAATAATGCATCATCTTCATGCACTTCATCCTTTTCGGTGAAATAACCCAAGTATGCATTGTCTTCATCTTCACACATTCGATCGAATGCCTTTCGATACTTCAAAACTGACTCCAACATCAAGTATGTTCTATTCCACCTTATAGCCACATCCATAACAACAAGACCCTTTTTATCCAATTTCTCGACCTCAATGCATCTTATGAAATATGCTAATCTCGACGGACATGATTTCACAAACTTCACCGCTTTCCTGATTGCTGCCACACTTCGATCTAACCTCTTCAAACCATCTTTCACTATCAAGTTTATGATGTGAGCTAAACACCTCACATGCACATACTTCCCTTCCATGATAAGGGTTGAGTTACGCCATTTCTTTAGCTTTGCATCAAGCCATTCTAATGCCACCTCATTAGCCGAAGCATTGTCAACCGAGATACACATAATCTTCTAAATTTCCACTCAACTAAACATTGCTCAATCAACTTACCAATTTCTTTTCCTTGGTGACTTGGAATTGGACAAAAATTGAGAATCCTCTTGTACATCTTCCACTCATCATCTACAAAATGAGCCGTCAACACCATGTAGTTGATATTTTGCACACTTGACCATGTATCCGTGGTTAAACTCACCCTATACTTGCTTATATCTTTCTTCAAAGCATCTTTCATGTCATCGTACATCTTCCACAATTCCCTAACAATAGTTCTTCGAGAGGGAACACACAATCTAGGTTGCACTACACTCATCATCCACTTAAACCCCTCCTTTTCTACAACACTAAACGGTTGTTCATCAATAACTATGAATTCCGCAATAGCTTTCACACTTGCTTCTTGGGTCCATCCTTTACAAGTAAGCAAGCTCCTAACATCCCCATCTCCTCTAACACTAATACCAAGCACCTTTTGTTGCAAGTCTTCAGTGGGCTTGTACTTCTTACATACTTTAAGAATGTGTTTACTATAGGTACTAGTGCCACCTGCCCTAGTATCACAAGCAAACATCTGCCCACAATAATTACACTTAGCCTTCAATACACTTACCTCCACCACCACTTTCTTTCCATCCTTTTCTACTTCTTTTGTTTCTTTGATAATGCATTTGGTGTTATGTGCCCACACCCAACTTCTCTCTGCAGCTTCTTTTGGTATCTCGGCCTCGGGTGTTGCTGAAGTTGCTTGTTTTCTTTTTTTGGAGGAGGAAGGAGCAGGACACTGCTCAGCACCATATGGTCCAGGACTGGAAGGCATATTGCGATCACCCTTGTCGGGTGAAGGTGAAGTGCCAGTAGAAGAAGATGCTCTTGATGCTCCTACAATAGTTTTGTCCATAATCCTAAATAGCAGAGCACAAGTCAGAAATGAATACAATATACATACATCATACATCAAAGACCATGTCACCATATAAATGAATAGAAATAAAAATAACATGCTAAAAATGAATAACCTTGTCTTCACCAATGAATAGGAATGACAGCTCTTTTTCTGAAAATAGGATAAAACACGCACTCTTCAATTCTTTTTTTTTTCTGAAAAAGATTTAAAAATCAGTACATATTCTCAACAATGTTTGATCTTTCAAAACATCCAAAGTGCACAAGCATGAAGTATGATTTGCTACAAATTTTAATGTTGGAAAACCAAATCAATGATGTAACTGACTTGTGAAATGCTACATCATATAATCCATCCTATAAATTTAAAATTTATATCATAATAATAGAATCATTCCTACAGCAAGAATACAAATTACAAAATGTGTCACATAATACATCAAAATCCAAATTACAAAGGATTGACATAAGTCACATAATAAAAATGATCTAATTAAACATCTAAAGAAAATAATCTATATTTGGATGAATGATTTGTTAATTTTCCTCATATATTTTTATTTTTTATTTGTAATTTTGGTACTAGATGTCTAGATCTACATAGGGGTGTTAATCTCCATTTTTTTGTTGCAATTTAACCCCTTTTTGGAACAAATTTGTATAATTTTTCCAGATACAAATTACAAAATGCCCAGACTTCCTACATCTCCCTAGCAGAAAGAACATGCAAAAAAAGAGGACGAGGTTCTAAGCTTACAAATTACAAAATCCAACACAATGCCTTCCAGTCCATGAGATCTGACCCATCTAGAGTCCTAGACCAAAAACTTCATAAATCTAACAAATTTGTAACATCCTACTGGTACAAAGAAAGCTTAGACCAAAAACTTCATAAATCTAATAAAGAAAGCTTAGATCATACCTTCGGAAAAGGAGGAGAGAAAAAGGAAAGGCAAGTCCTGAAGTCCCCGAGAGGGAGAGGACTCGAGTCGAATGGAGTCGGTGTCCGGGTGTCGGCGACTCGGCGTGTCGCGGCCTCGCGGGCAGCCGGCAGCCGCTGGAAAGTGAGAAGAAAAGTGAACTGAGAAGAGAAATGTTTGGGTGCCGTGGGAAATTGGAATAGGATTTTATTTTTTGGGGGCGGCTCTTCCCTCTTTCTAGTTTCAACTTTCTTGGTCTTCAGGTGACTGGTGAGTACTGATGCTAGGTTTTATTTTTTAAGTTTAGAAATTTAAGTACAATTACCATTTTACCCCTTCAAACGGGCCGGGACGGGGTCCCGTTTGCTTGCAAATGATGACCCGCCCCGAACCGTTAATATAACAGGATCCGCCCTGCCCCGCCCCATTTATATTTAAAAATTTCAGAACCGGCCCATTTGGCAATTTTACGGTTCAAGTCGGGTCGGAACCACGGTTTTTCGAACCGTATGCCCACCCCTACACGTGGCCGACCAACCACTCGCATGCGCCTACGCAGCCATGCGCCCAAAGATTTGCATGCGCCTCAAAAGTCATGCGCCTCTGACTTACTTCTGATCACAGAAGTCAAGTCACTGCATGTGCCTCCCCGGCCATGTGACTAAAACATACGCCTCAAAAGCCGTGCGTCCAGCATGGTTCATGATTCCTAAAGATTACGAGCTAAATCTTCTCATGCGCCGGATCCCAGGCGCAGCTCATCAGATCCCTCTCTACCAAGTTCGAGATCTTTGAGCCACAGACATATGCCACGTGTCCTTCGACTCAGTTCAGTCTACGAAGGGGTGCTAACCACCCAAGATCTTAGCAACCGAAGAATCCTCTCAGTCGCCACATGTCAGCTCTTCTGCAGCACCACAGGCACAACGGGAAGGATTCAATCCCCAAATCAGGGTGCATCAACCATGCGCCCCTGCCAGCATCAGCTACGTGGCGTTCCCACGACCAGGCACATCCGACATATGCACGTATGAGCAGCTCAACCTGCTGCGTATAAATAGAGGGATCATTTCCTTCATCAAGAGGCACACAGTCAAAGACAGACATAACGAGATCATCAGAGTTACAGAGACGCACATCTACTCACAGAGATCGGAAGAGACACTCAACGTCTTCTTCCCCTCCGCAAGCTCCGGCATCCAGAGCAACCTAGACCTTCAGAGAACCTAAAATCGTCGTCAGATCATCAACGGAGTCAACGCATTACCACTCGCTCCATCGACACAAGACCCAGATAAAAACAAAAGTGTACTCCTAGGACTACATCTAAGTCCTATATTGTAACACAGTTCTGTTTGTGATTGAAATTCCAAATTCAAAGATTTTAATGGAAAACAAGCTGGCGACTCTGCTGGGGACCTATTTCTCCTCCGATAAGAAAGTTGTGTCACAATCTGACGACGTGAAGGTAGGCTCCTCCCACAAGACACTAGTCATATGCCTCAATCAACAGGCATATGAGGAGTTCATCTCTAAAGGCAGCGCAAGTCCTTCGAAGCGACTGTCGAAGCCGAAGAAGACTAGCCAAGCCTGGGTGCACAAGGTGGAGACCCCTGGCACCATCACTGGAGGGGATTCGCCGATGTAGCCTACCCTTTTCGCTGACGCCCTCAGTAGCTAGGATGTGCCCACGAGTGCAGCGCATCTCTCGGGAAAATG
This sequence comes from Iris pallida, assembly GCA_029216955.1. Classification (NCBI taxonomy): domain Eukaryota; kingdom Viridiplantae; phylum Streptophyta; class Magnoliopsida; order Asparagales; family Iridaceae; genus Iris; species Iris pallida. The sequence goes on along the minus strand of JANAVB010025400.1, from coordinate 2,686,528 downwards.
TAGTACTGACCACATTCCCCAACCATCTCCTTCTCAGTCAAGGAAGGTTCGCCGACGGAGCAAAGGCGCATCTAACGCCCTGCACTTGAACTCTGGTGCGCCGCAGAAGGCCTCTGTCTTTGACAGACTCACTCGCTGTCATGGCGAGGATAATTTGGACTCTAAGTACTATGCGCCCCATCGGGCTGGTACGAAGAAGTCCAAGGCAGCATGGGCCATGCGCCTCAAACGTGATATGCCAACGGCAAACCAGAAGCATGCGCTCACAATCATGCACGCTGCTGATGTTAAGCTGTACAAAGTTGACTCGGGTTCTTTTGCGCCAGAAACGAGCCGACCCTCAAAGTCCATGTCTCACTTGGGAGCATTTGCTGCGTTTGCAACCAGGTCGTGCAAGGCAAATTTTGTGGTCTTGAACCCTCGCGCCTACATTGGTTGTGCGTCTGAGGCTGGTTCAAGTCACTATAAATGTGGTTCCCCCACTATTGATCTGAATGCACCTTATGCGCTGGATCAGAGGGCGCAATATTAACTTGATCACCTCGACGCTTGATCTTGCCATGCACCTGATGGGGGTGTAAAGGTGGCACTCTCCTCTAACAATTTACCTATTGTGATCATTCACAAATGCCGGTCAGGAGAGTCGACCGACAAGCACAATACGCCCCTCACAGGGAACACCTGTGCTATGGTCACCATCAACTGTTGTTACAAGACACCAGTCCCACCACAAAGGTAATCTGTGTTCCAGTGACTGCAATCGTCAACACCCCTCCGGCGTTGCCTCGGAAAGAAGGTATCGATTGAAGAAGAGCCGGAACAAAAGGTTGCTTCTTGCTACGTAGTCTCTAACTCCTCATCAATCCAAAAAGCGACTAGCAACTCCTCGACCTCGTCCTCATCCAAGAGCCAGCCGAAGAAGACCATGGTGATTGTCCCGTCCTCAGGAGTGTTTGAAGGCACTCGGGCAAAAAAGAAGATTTTGGAAGAAGTAATAGCTGGGGGTAGTCAAGCCCTTGTTGATCCTCCTCCCGAAGACGAAGATATCCTCCAGAATATAACTGGGGGTAGCCAATACAAAACTCCAGGAGAAGTAACTCTTCTACAAGAGAGCGAGGCTAAAAGCGAAGCTTCAACCGATCCATCCACTTCCAGTCATGTCATGACAGTATACATAACGGGAGGAGGTGATACGGAGTCAGATGCTCCGCCAGCAGACCTCGTTCAGCGCATGGATACTTTGGAAGGGTGACTCAAAACCCTCTCTGTCTCCATGCAAACACTGACTCAAGCAGTGTTCGAAATACGGTCAGCTTTGGCCAGAGCACCTTCCACCAATCCCGACCCAGGAGCTAACGTGGAATCAAGTGTGCCCCTTCAACGGCCATCCTTGAATACCGATTGCTGTGAAGCACCTCGGGTATCAGAACCTTCGAATGTACAACTCCAGACTGTTCCACCTTCTCCGACTCCCAGCTCTATGGAAGACGTGGTTGAGATGATCAGGGACTTGCGTGAGCTCTTCGAGTCAAAGAACAGACAGGAGGAGCACCAGAAGATGGGGATCCCACAACCATACCCCCTCGAATAGAATAAAGTGGTCTATCCTCCCAAGTACAAACCACAAATGTTGACGCCATACGACGGAAAGGATTCTCCATGCTATTATCTGACGTACTTCCAGTCTCAAACGGGACAACTCCCGAAGGAAGACGCGCTACTCACCAGCCTGTTTGTCGGGGAATTAAAATGAGTGGCTTACGACTGGTACTGCAGTCTCCCTTATAACTCCATATCCTCCTTTGATGACTTGACACGCCTCTTCCTCGATCGTTTCTACGATGGAGGGAAGACATGACGATGGCGTCCCTTATAGAGGTACGTCAAAAGAAAAAAAAACGGTTCGAGCATTCATCGAACGATTGCGACAAGCCTACTTCAGACTGCCCCCGGGTATGCCAGAACATGCACTCCTCTCCTTCTGCAGCATGAACATGCTGCCTGCGGTTAAGCTCTAGCTCAACTCCACTCCTTCTACCGACTAGGGCTCATTGATTATTGAGGCCGAAGTAGCTGAAAAGAAGGCATGCAATGCTCGCCTTCTGGGAGTCAGTTTCCTTACTTTTGAAGATAAAGGAAAACGGCCTGCTACCAGCAACCCTGGACGTAAGACGAAGGGAAAGCAGGTATTGACTGTCAATGCTTCTAAAGCGCACAAGCACCTACTCAGAAGCCTCCGCTTGCACCGAGGCCAAAGGAGGTCTACTCTTTCAATGATGAAGACACCTTGCAACTCTTCAAGATATTGAAGCAGGGTGATAAGATTAAATTACCGGACCCGAAGCATCCCGACGAGGTGGGGAGAGTTGGCAATTCGAGGTACGGTCACTACCATCGATTTGTCGGACATCCAACTCACGACTGCTACATCCTCAAGAATTACATCTAGCGCATGATCAATGCGAATGTCATCTCCGTCGAATACGAGGAGAAAACAGTCTCGGCCAACCTGGTGTCGCTCCAATTTGGCACCTTGCCACCAGCCATAGCACGAGATGGCGTCGTTCCCATCCCAAAGGCGACAATGGAGGTGGTCAACCTACCACCTACTTGTGACAACATGAGTGGACTCATACCGCTCACTACATCTCGAGGAGAGATCTTGTGGGTTCATCCAGACCTCGTCTCTGAAGTTACTCAACCGGGGGTACCCTCTGCCTCCAAAACCAAAAGCAAGAAGACTAAGTCTTGCCGCATGGTCTCTTCCTCCACAGAAGAGGTACTTTCTGTACAAACGCGTTCGCAGCAGAACGCCCAACCTGACGAAACTGCCGTCGAGGTGGTACCTTCATGTACCGCCCCCTGCTGTCCAGGAAGAGGGTCCATCCAGACCTCCAACAGCCAATAAACAGAAGCACGTAGAGGCCCGCTTCGATAAGCCATTGCGATGAAAAAATGCTTCGGGGCTAGCCAACTTTGACATACTGGCACAACTTGCTGGTACTCCTGCTCGCTTATCTCTGTTCGAGCTTCTTCGTCTTTCCAAAGATACCCGCGAAGCTCTCTGTGAAGCCTTGAAGGATGGTGAATCCTTCATCAGTCATGTTAAGCAGCCTGAGGATCTCCCAACAACATATGCGCAATGCCATTGTGCGGAGGAAGTCATCCCCAACATAACCTTCACCCAACAAGACATGCTGCTCAAGCACAACCGGCACAACAGGCCGATGTATTACACAGGGTATGTGGGTTCCATCAAGGTGAAGTGAATTCAGATTGATCCAGGGTCTTCCCTCAGCATCAACCCGAGGACTTTGCTCTCAACCTTGGGAATCCCGATGCACCGTCTGGCGCCTTCCAACACTACAATCAGCGGTTTCAATGCCAGCAAAAGTGAACTGCTGGAGAAAATCCGACTGATGTCATATCGATAATCTCCGAACCGAAGAGACTTGCTATGTCGTAGACGCCGACGTCAACTACAACCTCCTGCTGGGTCGCCCGTGGCTGCACGAGTTCATGGTGGTACCGTCTACACTCCACCAATGTATAAAGTATGTTTCCACTAACGACATCATCCGAACAGAGTTCACGGACATTGACCCTTTCAAGGGAGTCGAAGCCTACTTCACCGATGCTAACTTATATAAGTTGCTCGATGAAGGGGAAGCCAATGATGCTGATGACGAAGCAAAAACAGCGGCGGAGGCGGACGTGGAGGCAGAAATGATTTCCGACGCTACTCTGAAAATTCAACTCAAAGGAAAACTGCCTCAAACGCTGCCTCCCATGGCAATCAAGTTACCAGGAAAAGCACCGATTTCTCTAGGTAGAACACCCACCGAAGCTCCTTTGAAAATACGGCTCAAGGGAAGACCTCCTCAAACGTCAACTCCCCTTGTGGCAAAACTACAGGGGAAGGCACCAGTCACCGAAGGCGCAGTTGAGGCACCCCTGAAGGTGCGTCTTAAAGGCAATCCTCCATAATCTTCAGCCTCGCCCAAGCTACAAAAGAAGGCCCACATAGCCCTCTCAGATCCTAAGGTTAAGCCTGTGATGAGTTCTCCCAAACCAGCCCCAGTTCTCACGGATGAAGAGTTAGGAGAATACATATCTGCTGACATAGATGCACCTTCTCTTGACAATGTAATCCCACGAGACAAAATCTCGTATTTTATCAATAATAGAGTATCTTTCAATTATTCTAGTCTTCCATATTAGAATGCCATGTATACTCTAGATAACGCTCGATGGTCATTACAAACACAAATAATGACCGTCAATCATGTAAATCAAGTAGTCCCGTCCCAAGGGGTCGGTTTTATAGTCCTACCACGGAACCGGAACAAAAAATCCTTCATCTTCGACAAAGTCGAGCGTCATCAAGACCTTACGCCACTCGAGCCAGAACCGGATACCGGCAGAATACAAGTTTATCGGTACACAGACAAGGCAAAGTACCTCATCCAAAAGATGGGTTACGATCTGAAAAGTAACAAGGGCCTGAACTACGACAAAGGTCGACGTCTTTCCCTCCGATTCCCAATACCCAAAGGAAAGCCGCAGGACTACTATCATCATACTCGACCGGGGGTGTGCTATGACATGCCACCGGAAACTCTAGAGAGTTCGGAAGTAGAAGAAGTGGAGCACTCTCATTCATCTGAAGCATCAACTTGGGATTCCGATACCAGTATCGGTTCAGTCTTCAGGAAGGTGCTATCAGTCAACATGGTATCTGCACAATCTCGAGAAGATGAAGGCGAAGATCAAACGCCGAAATTCTTCGAAGAAGAACTTTGGGCTCAACGCCTAGAAGTGCAGTAGGAGTCTCGTTTTGAATTACGCAAACCCCCTACCGAAGACGAAGTCGAGCAGATCAACCTTGGGGACGAGTCTTCTTCTAAACCTATCTTCATCAGCAAGAGTCTAAAGGGAAGAGACCGGGAGTCTTTAGTCTAATTGGCCAAAGAATACATCGACGTCTTCACCTGGAGCTATGAAGATATGCCGGGACTTGATCCCCAGATCGCGATGCATAGACTTAACATCTTACCTGATGCTAAGCCTATAAAGCAGCAACAATGATGTTTTTGTCCTGATATTATGAACGCTATCGATCAAGAGGTGGACAAACTCTTGAGCAGCGGGTTCATTCATGAAGAGAAGCATCCGAATTGGTGGCCAATGTCGTCCTTGTCACCAAAAAGAAAGGAAAGATACGAGTCTGCATCGACTTCAGAGATCTCAATACTGCCTGTTCGAAAGACAAATTTTTGCTTCCAATCACTAACGTGATGATCGAAAATACATGTGGATTCGAACGCATGTCTTTCATGGACGGGTACTCGGGCTACAACCAGATCAAAATGTTCTCCGATGACTCAAAATACACGTCATTCAGGACTCCGAAAGGGGTTTTCTGCTACACAATGATGCCCTTTGGTTTGAAGAATGCTGGTGCTATGTACCAACGAGCTATGAGTACCATCTTCTGCCAACATCTACGTAAAACAGTTGAATGCTATGTTGATGATATCGTCGTCAAGAGCCGTCTCAAAGATGATCACTTACAAGACGTAAAGACAGTCTTCGATCTCATACGAGCGCATCAACTCAAGATGAATCCTGCTAAATCCTTCTTTGGGGTTTCCAGCAGAAAGTTCTTGGGCTTTATTATCACGACAAAAGGCATTCATGTCGACCCCGAGAAGACCAAAGCCATCCTTGACATGGACCCTCCGAAGAATCTCTAAGAACTTCGAGGCCTGCAAGGGCGTCTTGCATACATCCGAAGGTTTATAGCAAACCTTTCCGAAAAATGTCAACCCTTCACCCAGCTCATGAAGAAGGGAGTCTCCTACATCTGGATAGAAAAATGCCAGAAAGCTTTCGATGATATCAAAGCTTACATGACGAGCCCGCCAGTCCTGGTGGCACCCGTCACAGGTAAACCATTTCTACTCTACGTCCGTACCATGGATCATTTCCTCGGCGCTTTGTTGGCACAGAACAACGATGTAGGCTACGAGCAAGCTATCTACTACCTTAGTAGGACAATGATTGGGACTGAACACCGTTACAATCCCGTCGAAAAGGAATGTTTGGCTTTGGTGTTCGCCATCCAGAAGACTCGTCATTACGTTTCGGGCCAGACAATTCATGTCATCTCCCGAGTCAATCCACTCAAGGTTCTCACGACGAAGTCGAGATCATTGAACTCCCGACTAGCTACATGGGAAATCCTGCTGACACCGTATAACATGGTATTCGTCCCACAAAAAGCTGTCAAGGGCCAAGCTCTAGCCGACTTTTTGGCCGTGCACCCCATCCCAGAGTCCTCTAGACTTTATGAAGACATCCCGGATGAGGTCCAAGAATCAAACATCGCCGAAGAAAACTCCGTCTGGCGGATGTTTTTTGATGGTGCTTCGAGAACATGCTCCAAAGGCCAAATCATCACAGGCGTGGGGGTGGTCTTAGTCTCCCCCGATCAGTTGGTCATCCAGCATGCTTACTCCCTTTCGAAGTCGTGCTCCAACAATGTTGCCGAGTACAACGCTCTCATCATGGGACTCTAGTTGGTCCGACAACTGGGGGTAGATCATCTGGAAGCTTATGGCGACTCAAAACTCGTCGTTAACCAGATCCGAGGGCAGTACGAAGTTTGTCATGAAGATCTGGTTCCTTACCATGAAGTTGCATTGAATATTATCTCAATCTTCACCAAGTTCTTCATAAAACACATACCCCGACTACAAAACCTGGAGGCTGACGCTCTGGCTGGCCTCGCAGCTTCATTAGCTGCACCCCTCGGGACTCAACACTACGTCACGGTAGTTGGTTAAGACTTGGTATGTCCTAAAAATAACCTATGAACACAAATCGTCCATGCCATGACGACAAGTACCGGTGTTAATGTCTGAGACTGGAGGTTCCCATTCATCGACTTCGCTGTCTATGGAATTCTCCCAGAAGACCCGAAAGAAGCCGTCTCGGTCAGAAGGTGTTCCCTTCGATTTTATTATGATACAGCTACTAAAACGCTGTATCGACGTTCCTACGATGGACTTCTCCTTCGATGTCTATCCAACGAAGAAGCAGCCGAAGCCCTTCGAGAAGCTCATGATAGGACTTGCGGGGTTCTTCAACCTGGCCCTAAGTTACAGGATCGACAGCGACGCATGGGTTACTACTGGCCAACCATGGCAGCCGACGCCGTTGAGTATGCTAAAAAGTGCCATGCTTGCCAGCTTCACGCCGACTTTATCCATACACCATCGGAACCACTATATCCTACGGTCGCCTCTTGGCCCTTCGAAGCTTGGGGCATGGACATTATGGGACCTATCACCCCTCCTTCATCGAGGGGACACCGCTTCATCCTAACCATCACCGACTACTTCTCCAAATGGGCAGAAGCAGTTCCACTGACGGAAGTGAAAAGCTCTAGGGTGATCAGCTTCATCAAGCATCATGTCATCTACCATTTCGGGGCACCCGTAGGATTATCCATGACAATGGTCCACAGTTCATCAGCTATGTTTTTAGCAGATTCTGTGACAAGAATCGTATTCAGAACGTGGCATCAACCGCTTACAATCCGGCAGCGAACGGATTGGCCAAGGCTTTTAACAAGACTATCATCAGGCTACTCAAAAAGGTCGTGTCATCCAACAAACGCGACTAGGACAAAAAGCTCAGCGAATGCCTTTGGTCCTACCGTACAACGGTACAGACTCCGACGGGCAACACACCATTCTCCTTAGTCTATGGAAGCGAAGCGGTACTGCCTCTAGAGATGTAGATACCCTTACTCCATGTAGCGATCACAAACCAATTGACAGAAGAAGACAATCAGCATCGTCGTCTGCGAGAATTGGAGGCACTTGACGAAAAACGTCTCCTAGCTCAGTAGCGCATTGAACTCTATCAAGCCCATATATCACAGGCTTTCAACAAAAAGGTCAAGCAGAGGGTCCTGGCAATCAGTAGGCCGATGGTGTTGACTCACAAAACACCAAGAAAGTTTGAGCCCAAGTGGGAGGGACCTTTCATCATAGAGACGGTATACTAAAACGGTGCTTACCGCCTCGCCCGACCAAACGGGGACTTGTTCATGATGCCCATCAACGGCAAGTTCTTAAAAAAGTACTACTCTTGACATCTTTCAGATATGTACCTCCATTCTTATACAGCAAGGGAGTCTGTGGACCTGATCATCAGAGCTCACATACACCTCCCTTTCACAAAATCTTATGCTTTCGGAACCCAGTTGTTCCGTGGCATTCTATCCTCAGTAGAAGAACAACCACGTCCATATTACCTCTGAGTTGCTCCTCTATACCCTGCAAAGAGGAATCTTACACTACGTAGGATTACTCTACTTATCATGTTTATCATGTCCACATTACCTCTGAGTAAACATCCCGTACAGACAACCCCCGCATTGCCATACAACGATCGCAGAACTTCCATGTCCATATTACCTCTGAGTAGTTCCGCGTATCCCCCCAGAGTCACTCCTACCACGTCCATAACACCTCTGAATAGGAAGATTCCGTCATTTGAACCCCATATTTGCCACGTCCATATTACCTCTGAGCAAATATGTCGGTCCTCTCAAACTTATTATCTATACCTAAAAACCAAGGTGCACAACAGATAATAGGTCGACAAAAATCACTAGTTCATGACAATAAAGATGAACACACCAGAAAATTCTTTATTTTGCATTCAAAGTAAAGGATTACATCCCCCGTAAAGTTGCCAAAAAAAGAGATAGACTACAATCCCTAAGCATCATTAGGATTGGCAGAAAGCTCTTCGATCCGATGCTTCAAGTCTTCAGCCCGAGTCCTTACAGTCGCCAAGACTCGGCGTTCAGCTTCTTGATGCATCACTCCACAGCCTCAAGAGCACTATCATTCTCGTACTTGGCGTCCAACTCTTGCCGCTGGCAAGTCAGAGAAAGAAGATGGCGGGTAAAAGCTGCTTCTTTCTCCTTGGATGTTACGTGCTCAGCCTGGGCTCGCTCAGCATCTAGTAAAAGTTGGGCTTGCTGGTCTTCAAGGAGGCAAATCTGGGCAGTAACCTCCGCTATACTAGCATCCAATGCGGCCCGCAGCTCCACCTTCTCTTGCATGGACTGAGGTAGTCTCTCCACCGCAGCCTCAGCATCGACCATCCCGTGGTCCCAGATGGCCACCGTGGCCTGATAAGACGACTCAACTTCAGCTATCAATTTCTTCTTTTCTGCTTCTATCAGAGCAGAAAAGTTATTCCGCCGAATACTCTGAAGTTCGGCAAGGTGCTGGTCAAGCTCAGCCACCGACGCCTCCAGAATCTCAGCCATATGATCATGGCCCCGGTGGAAATATATCAGACCAATGTAAGGGAGCGTCATGGCTTTCGCCGTCGCGAAACTCCCGTTCATATTCAGCACTATCGATACACCTTTCTGTAGCATCTTATACACCGCCTCAACGGCAAACTGCACATATTCATCCGCGTCTGCCAACATCTGAGGTATCATAACCAGCATTGGAGGAGCTATCGTGGACGTTGAGGAAGATCCCTCGACAAACCGCAGAGCCGGAACCTCAATGTCAGTAGGTTCTTCCCCATCGGCAGTACATATTCCGTCGCTAGCTGAGGAAGCTAGAGAGGGACGCAACACTGTCCCCCAAGTGGAGGGAGCAGGAGGTGTGTCCTCTATCACAGGGCCCTTGCCCTTACTAGAGTCAATGATGGATGGTCCCCCAACATCCGGGTTGATGGTATTATCTCCGGCAGGGACAGGGCGGCTCTCCCTTTCGTTCGAAGCGACAAGGTCCGTCCCCGACAGTTCAACCTCCCTCGGAGCCAGGCACGGAAAATAAATCTCATCACCCGTATCAGCTCCCCCTACAAGGACGGGTGTAGGGCTCGGCAGTGACGTCGACCCTACCACATCAACCCCCACTTCCGGGGCAGGGGTTGGGCTTAGCCACGAGGCCTCGTGTACGACCAGCGCCTCGGTACCATAACCGGAAAGAAGTTCGGCCAATAAATTCTTGTCGGAGATGTCTCCGCTAAACGCGATCTCTCTGGCAGCTGGATCAACATCTTCCTGCGAGCCATCGTCAGAAAAAGATGAGCTCCACACTTCCTCCTTGTCTTGAAGAACTTTTTCTACAACTTCCTTTGGGGCCCCGACGCTTTCAGGCACCCCCTTAACAGTCGATTCTACTCCCGGTCGAGGCTCCATGCCGCCCTCCTGATGGACCGATCGAGAGGCGTCAGCAACCTGAGGTGCTAGTACATCTTCAGTCTCCCTTCCAACATAATCTGGAGACATCAAAATCTCCACAGAAGCGACATCATCAGCGCTCCCCTCCCTGGGAAATGCGGTAATCGGAGGAATGCGCTCGTCGGAAGAGCTCGCCACCTTCTTCGGCTTACTAATACTCGAATTCGAAACCCGAGATTTCTTCTTCAGCACCTTCTACAAAAAAGGAGGACATAAGTCACAGAAATCAAAGAATAAACCAGACTATGTGGGACGTCTTTACTTCTGCGGGAGCTGATTTTGTTGGTACTACAGGTGGCACTCCCGGAGCTCCCACCTTCGGAGTCATCGTATTCCTCGGCCTCTTCGGCGCAGACGAACCGGCCTCCGCATCAGCCTACCTCTTTCCAGCTGGGGGCTCTTCTTTAGTACCTCCTGTTGATACTGCAGCAGCAGCTCGATAACCTGCAACCTCTGGTGGACAATATGACTGAGCCACCGCCAGCATGTTATTCGTTGCCTCTAGCTGAGTGCCAACGATGAAACTAGTCTCCCCGTCATATTCAGAAGACACAGTATTCATGGCGCAATACAGCTTAACAGCCGAATACAAGATCTGCGACCGAGGGTTATGAACTGGCATAGTAAAACGAACTCCAGTGCATCCGGCGTTGTAATATTGCCAACCCTGGGCTCTATCCAGTAAACTTTCGACAAACCCTAGACTATTACTGGGGTTCCTTAACATTAGCTGGGTGTAACCAAACTGACGTGCAAACCGGCTCGGCAAATACGGCTCTAGATAACACCTATTCTTGTTACGATAGACCAAATGGGAAGGCCGAATACTCTGCAACCAGCGAAACCCCCATGTCGGCAGGACGATCGCATCCTCGCCGGAGTCTTCCAATTCTTGGTCAGCCTCAAAATCTATGAAAACGAGACTGACCTTGGTGATCTTCCACCCCTGAAGATAAGACAAAACCCTCCTACAGACAAGGACACCGGTGTGCAGCCACTTCCTCTTATAGAAGCGACGGATAAAGGCGTCACCTTCAACATGATCATCTTCAGAGCCTGGGCTCATCATATTTGGATGATGCAGAATCAACCATCCCATCAGATAATGGAACGGTAGCTCAGCTCGGGGAAAATTATCTTTCTTGTCCCTCTCATGGACCACATCGTTAGCAAAATCTCTCAAACCCCGCAGCAGGTTACACACCAACGAGGGAAGAAGAGCCAGAGGGCGACCAAAAACCTGTTTTACTACGGGCAAAATGAGGTTCCTGCTCACTCTCTCTACAGATCCAGATCCGCCCGAGAACCCATAGTCTCGGAGCCATATCATCAAGTATGCAGTCAATACTGCCTTGGAAGACATCCGGTGCATGCAATGCCAGAAATAACTGTATACGTCGTCACCAATCTCGTTTGCACGAGGAGTTTTCTCGCCTAGTCGGCTCATTTTGGAGGTTACCTCCGTGTGATTCAGTCCCTGCGGAGTCACAAACCGAATCTTTGAAGGGTCCGTCAGGTCCTGCTTGAAGATATAATCCCTCCAAGCAGTCACATGGGGCTGTGACCCGCCCTTATCCTTCCGTTGCATCAGATAATAGTGGCTCGCCACCTCCTTGAAAACAACCATCATCTCTGGGTCCTTGTCTTCCAGGACATGGATCTCTTTATTTGTCGGGAAATATTCCTCATACGGCTCCGAGCCCCAGGGTAGCTTGGACACCTCATAGATCTCATGGAGGGCCAATCCTAACTCCCCCACCGGAGTAAAGAAAGTGCCAGTCTGGGTGTTGAACATTTCCAAGAGAGCAAGAAACATATGTCGATTAAGGTCGATATCTGCTTGGGTGGCGCGAAGAGCGGCGGTCAGTCCAATCGCTTTGAGCTCAGTCTTGAACTTCGACAAAACCCAAGGGGTCAGCTCGTCCCACTTCGACACGTGGTGACACCAGCCCTCAACCCGAAAACCTTTTTTTGGATACATAACCTTCGATGTTAGCATCCGACTTGCAAAGGTCGAAGCACCAAAGGCGAAGGTGTCAGGAGGAACGTCACTATAAATGTTCCCAGGGTGCAAAGTTCAGCAATGGTACGAGGTCCCAGCTCACAAGGCAGCCAAGGCATTCCTTTGATTCGAAGTAACATCAATACGAAGGGTACCCCCCACTGCCCCTCCTTGAGAAGGAGTAAGTTCCTATGGCATCCTCCTTTTGGAAGCCAAACGGTAGAAAGCCGTCAGTGGCAATTGACGCTCAAACTGCCGTATGTACAGGACCACGCCCTTTGCCGTGAAGAACAAGTCTTCCTTGATCTTCAGTACTTTCGTCTCAGTGGAGACCAAACGGTCACCAAACAGAAAGACAGGCTTCAAGAAAGTCACATTCTCGGATTCAGTAGATTTTAGTTTGCCGCTCTCTATCATACTTTAGAGAAAAACAGGCGACTGATCCCGAATTTGCAACATTCTATCAGGGGGCTGATTCAGCATGATAGCAGCCTTCGCTGGGTTAATAACCTCCTCGTTGAAGTCAACACCCATCTGGCAAAGGAAAGCATCCAGAAGGACTTCCTTTAGCAAGGGGATAGTCATCGACACTGACACAGAAAAAACAAAAGTCAGGCAGCAAGGAAAATTTTAGAGGCTTTAAAAAGACAAAGCATCTGGGACGCATCAGCAGCCTGGCGCATCATCAGGGCCTAAACCCAAGTGCATCAGCAGCGAAGCTTCGGCGCATAATCAGGGCCTAAACCCATGTACATCAGCAGGGAAGCTTCGGTGCATAATCGGGGCCCAAGCCCATGCGCGTCAGCAGTGAAGCCTCAGCGCATAATCAGGGCCTAAACCCATGCGCGTCAGCGGAATAGCCTCAGCGCATCATCAGGACCGAAGTCCATGTACGTCAGCCACAAGGAGTTAAGGCACAGCAACATGATGCAATTCATCCGTATGACCCAAACTCATCTAAAAAGTTGGGAATCATAAAGACCGAAGACACCCACCCATCACCGCTGGCCGAACGTCGACGGGAGTCACAGTGACGATGGGAGCATCTTCCTCGTCAAACTCCATCGGCTCCTTACCCCGGCCTTGTCCTCTTCCAGCGCCACCGCGAGGAGTTTTGGGAGCCATCTCTTAAAAAAAGTTAGGGTTTTTTTGAAAGAAGAACTCTAAAGGAAGGAAGCAAAGAGAGGAAGGACTCTCTCTCTCTCTCTCTCTCTCTCTCTCTCTCTCTTTCTCTCCATCAGACGCCTATTTATAGGCTTGGGCATACGCGGAAACGATGAAGGGTGACGTCAGCCACTGCTTAGGGTTCTACGAAATGATAACTACAGATATCCAAAAGATCATTATTAAACATTTTGTTTACTTTGAAGCGTTATCATTTGTATTTAAAACTGAGAGGAGCGTGGGCCTCATCACAGATGCACGGATCGATGATGCGCCCCGAACAGTCATGCGTCCCATTGAAGACACCACCATGCTTCTTATTCAAAATATTCCAAAACTTGATGAAAAGTTTTGAAAACTTTGAAGGGGGTCTTGTAGAAGCATGGAATTTCAGGCGCATCTATTGGCCAGAACTCCTATGCGCTTAACACTACGTGACTAGACTCAAACATGCGCCAGGGAGCTCAAATGAAGTATTTGACACAGCAAAGGACAGTAAAAGTACGGACATCAAAAGAAGATTTTTATTTCATATGAAAGTCTATTACATGTCTAAAGAAAAGCTTTACAATGGAGAACTTCTACAAAAAGAAAGATCCTAAAACTATAGCCCGGCGCAGCAACTTTCATGTGCCCCATGCCAGGCACATCATCCGTCTGGCACATCTCTTCAGCGTCTCAATTAGACGCATCATGAAATCTCAGCATATGCGCTCTGCTTCGACCCGATCAAGTGCTTCGGCAAATGAAGCATTTATTGAGCAGAATAAGGGTGGACAACCAATCCCACTCTAGCTAGAGGAAGAGCTCTCCAAAGCCCAAGGAAGAGAAAAGCACCGCAATTCCGATCTGGAGCTTTTCCCACATAACGAAGACGGGACCCGAATATCTCGATCTTTGGATGCAACAGGCACCTTTGGCCCGCATCGGGACCCTTCGATCCCGACTTTTGGATGTAACAGTCACCTTCACGAGTGTGTGTACGAAGACAACTCGACGCATCTTCACCCTCGGGAGCGTCTTGTCAACGGAATGTACTCGAGCGAAGAAGTTCATCTCCATTCGGGAAGACGGGAGAGAACGAGAAACAAACTCTCTCCTTGCTGCTATTCATAGGCCGGGCAATCAACCCATGTGCCAAGTGGCAGGCTCTCCGAATTCTGTGTAATGAATTTACATTCATTATGATGAACCTATCCCTTCGAAATTAGCTCAGTCAATATGCACAATCAAAACATTCAGAACCTAACAGTCGGACCAATAAAGATACGCCATGCAACGGACGCGCCGGTCAGATCCCGCGCATCATACAGACGCGCACATCAATACCAAACGCCCCGTAAGGATGCGCCCCATGCGTCCCTATGCACCTAGTGGAACGCAGAGCAATGCACCCACTCAAAATCTCATCGCCCATTAAGAAGCATTAAATGCTGAAGTCTGATACGACAGCAGCCATGCCTCGATGACAGAGCAGCAACAGCTTTTTCAAAAAACGAAGCCCCGCTGACGTCAGCGTCATCTTTACTCCCCTCTGTCGGCTACAAGCCACGTGGCCGACCAACCACTCGCATGCACCTCCGCAGCCATACGCCCGAAGATTTGCATGCGCCTCAAAAGCCATGTGCCTCTGACTTACTTCTGATCACAGAAGTCAAGTCGCTGCATGTGCCTCCCCAGCCATGTGACCAAAATTTGTGCCTCAAAAGCCATGTGCCCAGACTGGTTCGTGATTCTTAAAGATTACGAGCTAAATCTCCTCATGCGCCGGATACCAGGCCCAGCTCATCAGATCCCTCTCCACCAAGTTCGAGATCTTTGAGCTACGGACATACGCCACGTGTCCTTCGACTCAGTTCAGTCCACGAAGGGGTGCTAACCACCCAAGATCTCAGCAACTGAAGAATCCTCTCAGTCTCCACATGTCAGCTCTTCTGCAGCACCACAGGCACAACAGGAAGGATTCAATCCCCAAATCAGGGCGCATCAACCATGCGCCCCCGCCAGCATCAGCCACGTAGCGTTCCCACGACCAGGCGCATCCGATATATGCGTGCATGAGCAGCTCAACCTGATGCTTATAAATAGAGGGATCATTTCCTTCATCAAGAGGCACACATCAAAGACAGACATAACGAGATCATCAGAGTTATAGAGACGCACATCTACTCACAAAGATCGGAAGAGACACTCAGCGTCTTCTTCTCCTCCGCAAGCTCCGGCATCCAGAGCAACCTAGACCTTCAGAGAACCTAAAATCGTCGTCAGAACGTCAACTGAGTCAATGCATTACCACTCTCTCCATCGACACAGGACCCAGATAAAAATAAAAGTGTACTCCTAGGACTACATCTAAGTCCTACATTGTAACACTGTTCTATTTGTGATTGAAATTCCAAATTCAAAGATTTTAATGGCAAACAGTGAGCAACCGTTCCGAATCTTGCGGCACTGCCTGATAACCTCCAGGATAAGCCTGTCCGCGTTGTACTGGTGGCCTTCGTGCCTGGCTTTGTTCCGGTTCTTCCCTAAGACCCACGTGGCTGCAGCCGCAATGATCTGGTGGCTGTGAGAGGCGATTGCCCACCTGCTAATAGATCGTGAAGGCTCCCGCCCACCTGATTTTGCCTACAATGCTGTGAAAGCACGGTTCAGACCTGGGCAGGTAGGTCCCCTTGACTGAAGATGTGGTCAACTGTTTTCATTTGACGTGCCGTACAACAATTCTAGGTGGAGGCTAAGCTGAATCCTATGGAGTGCATGACGTCGTCGGTCGGAAGCTTGTTTCTGATGGCTCTCCAAATTAGGATAGACCACTTCTTGGGGATGCACGTCTGCCAGAAGGCGGCACTGATCGGAGAATATATATATATATATATATATATATATATATATATATATATATATAATTAAATTATTGGCTAACTGACTAATGGTTACTAGTTAGCATGAGTGTTAGTTGTTAGTGATTCCACTAAGTTACATACGCTATTACATTTACAATCCTGCCATTAGGGTTTCTACCTTACCCTATATATTAGACAATCCCAATATTTATTACATCAAACTTTTTTCTAAAACTAAGCTCATGTAGCCGCCGGCCTTCTTCCCAAATAGTCGACCACACCATTGATCTCTGCCCACATTGCACCAGTGCCACCACCATCCTTCCCGACATTACCCTCACCACCGACGCCCCTGCCACGACAACTCGACCACCTTCCAACACCATGGCACCACCACAAGAGCCACAACACCAATGCCACTCCCGACCCCCTGTCTCGACTCCTCCACACAACCCATCCCGAACACCATCTCCACGAATGCCACACCAGCATCCCTATATTCTCCTCTACCTCCCAGCACAAGCACCACCAGCACGCCCGCCCCCTGGCCACGACTGCCACATTCATCATTTTCTCCTCCAACATAGCCCCCGACACCTCTGCTCCAGCACAACCAACCACTCTGCCAACCCCGACCTCGATACTCCTTCAGCAATGCCATAACCACCGTCGCTGTAGTTTTCAGCACCCCCATCCACCACCAACACGACCATGCACCACCCCGACGCATCCGCCGACACCACCACCATAGCCACCCCTCCACCCGTCACCACCATCACCACCGTAGTCCCCTACCATCACGGCCACATCCGCTACCAAAAAAACCAATCCATCAAGAGAGGAGAGGAAGAGAGAATCACCGGGCACCGCCTCCCGTCGTGCAGCCTCGTCCAGAGTCACGGCCGATCCATACTCCGAACCCCGACATGTTCGACCCCGTCCGGATCTGGCACCGCCCTAGTGCTTGCGCCTCGACGAGACCGCCTCCAGCCCGTGGACCGCAGCCCGAGCGGCCTCTGCGTTCACCCCGGCCGGCGCGCTCTCCACTGACTTGCGCGTCCCCGTCTCTCCGTCGGGCGCCACCACTTCTCGTTCCTCCGCACCTTCTCCACCGGCGAGACCACTGGGAGTTCAGCGGAAGAATTGGGGGTTTGTTTGGATGTGAGAAATTCTGACCCCTCCCCTCTCTGTCTTCATATATAAGTTTATATATATCAGTATTGTTAGTTTTATTTTTTTTTAGAGTCAAGTCTTTCTCCTCCCTCTCATCGTACACTCTTGGATTCCTCTAATTTGGGGTGAGTTGTCTCTCCAATTGGGAGAGCAGAGGGGATAGGCTGTTTGCACAAAAAAATTTGTGTACAGTGTTATACACACTGTTCGGAACACTGTTATAGTTTAGCATTCACTATTTTACATACTAATTTTATGTGTATAATTAGATATTGGTGTATATTATTATTGGCATTGTATAAATAGATAAATACACTGTTTGTTATTATTTCTATAGTATTATTAAACATTTATATAATAATTTTTTTTGGAAATTAGTTACAAAATGACTTTACACTTATGTAGTTTCAAAATGAGAATTTTGACATCTAAAATATTATTAAGATATTTTATCTATTCAAAACGTGATTTCAACCTATAAGTTATATTTATCAAAAATTAAATGTTTTCTATAAAAAATATATATGAAGATTTATTATCTTCAAAATACTTGTTTCAAAATTTTGACTAATAAGTTCAATTTCCAAAATATATATACATGTATTTATAAATTCTTGCAATCTCTCCTTGATTATTGTGTCAACCATAATACTTTTTAGAAATAATTTATAAATAAGTTTTAGGAAACTATTATTAAATTTTAATTCTAAATAGAATAGTAAATGTGTCTAAAAAGTCTTTTACTAAAATTTATTATTAATGTGACTATGGTTATTAAAAGTATTATTTGGAGAATTATATAAAATATATACTACTACTAAATTTTGACCTAAAATCACATTTGCCAAATTAGAGTCTTATTACTAAAATAATATTTTTGGTATTTTCAAAAGACTGTCAAAATAGTTTGATTATGAAAAATAGTTTCTAAACGTTATAAATAATTTTCAAAGATGATTATATATATATATATATATATATATATATATATATATATATATATAATGACATTTCCCTTAAAATCATAAGTCACGACTATTATAGTCGTTTCCTATTCGTTGATTCGATTATCGCCCCGAACTCTAATTTTGGGCTTCTATATACAAAACTAGGTTATCTAGACTACTCTGGGCTCAATGGAACCGCATGTGTAATCGTTTGGGACCATCTTATAGAGCATAGCATCGTTACCTATTTTGTGTCGATACGTTCGTGTCGCGCACGTTGACTCCAACCAAATTGGGGCGAGTACATTCTCTGATAGTTTTCATTATCTTGATAGTCTCTATGATACCAGTTTATAGTGTTATGCTTGATATCGATCTGACACGAGAGTACACGGATTGGTATAGCTTGGATCCCGTCATGAGATGTTACTCCTGGTTATCCTGGTATACTGGTACATGTCTCGTTCTTGACTATTGTCCTTGTACTTGTATAGACACCGATTCCTAAGGAGATTTTCTACCCTCTTAGAGAATTCTGTGTCGTAACGTGATATGGTTGGATCCTTTATACTAGTTGGGTGATAGGGAGATATTATGAGATTATGTGATCATACCCTACTTGTTTACTTACTTGTGCATAGCTCAACCTCGCCACACGTAGGGTGTAATCTGACCTGATATTACTTGTGCATAGCTTTCCATCGTAGCTGGCCTGATCCTCTATACTCGTACTTGTGCGTAGCCGATCAAATAGAACAGCCTGATCTGGACCCAAGCCGATCACATAACACTCTAATATCTCAAGACACTGTTTAGTAGTAGTATATGTTCTATTCCAGATTATCATCTGTTGTTACACTGTACCCATAATTACTTACAGTACATCATTACCATGACATGCTCACATAATTTTTCTGCTATTCTACTGTTCAGTTCTACTTATCCATCATGTATTTTATTGCTTTATGTTATTTATAGTTTTTATCAATTTAAATGAAACTGCTGTTAGTTTATGTACTTTGCTCCAATCCTGACTGGATAACCAACAATTTAGGAGTTGTTATACCCCCACATACTTGGACCAAATGACGATGCTAGCTGAGACAGGTTCTCGATGTTCCATTTACCGTGAGTTGTCTTCTAGGAGCTCTAGGCCTTTATTCCTTATTCAGATTCATGTTTCGTTGTAGGGTTTGTCTCCGACACATTTTGATATGCATGATCATTTCTAGATTCTAGTTGATTTAGTGATACTGTCATCTCTTCTTATACATATCTTCTTTAGATGTATGTGATTGGAGTACATGTTGTTATTGTGGATCACATAGATGTTGTAGATATTTATTGGGTACTGGACAACGTTCTACTGCCGATACTGCGGCGTAGGATGGACGTGGCCCACAAACTTGTGCCCGAATATCTGAATGCGGATCGTGACACGTTTTTATGGTGGCCCATGCATATATATATATATATATATATATATATATATATATATATATATATATATATATTTATATATATTTATATATATTTATATATATATATATATATATATATATATATATATAAAATATATATATATATAAGCGGATCAAAAGCCCCCCTTAGAAAATCCCCTAAAAACCCCCTCACTCTCAGCCGTCCATTTAATGTTAATATTATTGTTAATATTAATGTTAATGTTAATGTTAAATACTAAAATTAACATTAAACTTAACATTAAAATTAAATTTAAAATTAAAATTAATATTAATATTAACATTAACATTAACATTAATATTAACATTAACATTAACATTAATATAAAAAAATATTAACATTAACATTAATATTAACATTAACATTAATATTAACATTAAATGGACGGTTGAGAGTGAGGGGTTTTTTAGGGGGTTTTCTAAGGGGAGCTTTTATATATATATATATATATATATATATATATATATATATATATATATATATATATATATATATATATATATATATATTTTAAAAAATATATATATATTTTAAAATATATATATATATATATATATATATATATATATTTTTAAAATATATATATATTTTTTAAAATATATATATATATATATATATATATATATATATATATATATATATATATATATATATATATATATTTTAAAAAGAAACTTTTATTGGAGACAGGGAACGAGAAAGACGGGACAAAAGGGGCGGGCCAGACCCACACAAAGCCCAAAAATCAAATTCGAAAATCAAAAGAACAGCACGCTTCCCCGAGGGGGGACACGTGTCGGTCAGGCGCATGGCCCGAGGGGCCTGCTCCGTGCACGGAAATCGAGGAGAGCGCGGAGTCTGAAGGGGCGTGGACGGGGCCCGAGGAGACCGACGATGGGACCCGCGGGGGCGTCGCCGGGAGCTGGCTGAGCTCAGGATCGCCGGTGGAGGCTGAGGGGCGACGGTGAAGGGGGGACTCTGGAGAAGGGCCGCCGCACACGATCCCATGGGGGGGAGCAGGTCCAGCCACCGATGGAGGAAGAGAGGGCGCAGCCCAGGGAGGCGGAGGCCGACCCTGGCGGAGGAGGCGGATGGAGAAGCCCCGGCGGGGGCTGATGCGGAGGGAGAGCCCCGGCGGGTGTAGAGGGAGGGGGATCCAACACGGTGGGCGGGGCGAGCCGAGCCGGCGTCGAGGCAAGAAAGAGAGAGAGAACGCCGAAAGAGGGGGTGAGTGCCTCGGGGCCATCACTGCCATGGGGAGGAGGGGATAGAGCGACGCCGAGGAAGGGGGACTCCGGTGTGGGGACACCGGCGCCGGAGAAAATGGAAGAAGAGCCAGACTGCCGGGGGGCTAAGGGAACACCTGCCAGCGGAGCCGATGACGGCGGAGAGCCACGAAGGGAGAGGACGGGACGGAGGACTGGAGGCTGGTCTCAACAAGGGGGCGCACCGCCTGCAATGCCAGCGCAGCCAGAGGGGAGAGGGCGGCTCCAGCTGAAGGGGCGGGGGGGAGACCAC
>JANAVB010025400.1:2437605-2660105 GCA_029216955.1 Iris pallida | reverse complement strand
GCTGGCTCAGGAAATGATCACCTGCATGAAATTTTCGTCCAGGGGTGGAAACATTGCAATCAAACTAGACATGAAAAAAGCGTTCGACGAGCTAGAATAGCAATTCATGATATGGGTTTTCAGGGCCTTCGGGTTCTCGAAGACCTGGATAGACATCGTATGGAGATCTATCAGTAATACGTGGTTCTCCACTGTTGTTAACGGTCAAGCGGAGGGTTTCTTCAGATCCAGTCGATGTGACAAACAAAGGGACCTTTTATCTTCCACCATCTTTATCATAGCTGTAGAAGCTCTTAGCAAAAATCTCAACAAAATGGTTGCTACCCTCCATTTCCTGCATTTTTACACCACCAACAGATGTCCGATCATCACCCACCTGGCATACGCCGATGACATCCTCATCTTCTCATCCGGAGACGTAGGGTCGGTGGAAGTGGTTCACAACATGTTACAGAGAAACTGTAGATGCTTTGGGCAACGTGTCAACCCCAACAAGAGCGTAATCTATACCCACCACTCGGCCAACAGAGACCACTCATCTACCCTGACTAATATCACTTCCTCTCTGTTGAGTATCCACCGTTCTCTTACCTTGGTTGTCCGCTGGTGTACGAAAGGTCCAATGCATGCATTTATGAAGGGCTGGTGGGAAAAATAAGAAAAACATTGAGGGATGGCACAACACGATCTTGTCGCCTGGCGGGAAGATGATACTGATTCAGCATTTCCTCTCATCCATCTCCATTTACACCCTAGCTTTTTGCTCCCCCTAAGAAGGTGCTCAATTCCATAGAAAACCTCTTCGTCAAGTTCTTATGGGGATACTATGATGGCAAGGACAAGTATCATTGGGCCAATTGGGACTCCATGGTCAGACCTACATCAGAGGGCGGTCTGGGATTCTGCAGGCTGTCACACGTCGTTGATGCTTGTTCCATGAAGATGTGGTGGAAGCTCAGAGAGAGCCATACTCTCTGGGCTCGGTTCATGAAGGTCAGATATTTCAGGTTCACACATCCGTCGGCTGCTGGCTTCAATAACAGATCTTCCGCATCTTGGCTTCGCATCCTTAAGGGACGGCCTCTCGCTGAGCCTTCGATCCACCTACAACTGGACTCAGGCGAATCGTCCCTATTCTACGAACGTTGGTCCGGGGATGACCTCTTCCCGCAGCTTTCGGCTGCTCCTCCCAACAGTGCGATCAGTGATCTGTGGGATTGCGAGTGAGACTGGAATTGGGAGAGGGCCCGAGAGTGGATCGGGAAGGAGGCAGTAGTAGCGTTGGCTAATACTGGTTTGAAGATTAAGACGGACCCGGATGCTCTGAGGTGGTCCCTCTCGACCAACGGAGCTTTCTCGCTAGCTTTGGCGAGGAGAGTGGTTGGCGGCATTGTATCGCAATCCCCCATCATCGGACCTTTCTGACAGTCTTGCATTCCTAAAAAAATGGTCCTTTCTGATTTGGAGAGCGCTTCGCAAGAAGCTCCCCACTGATGACGATCTTACTTCAGCTTAGCTTCAGCTTGTCATTGCTGCTCGGAGCGACAGTCGAAAAACGCTGAACACATTATGCACTTAGGTGATCTGGCTGTGCAGGTGTGGACCGACCTCTCCAACCGGTGCAGACCACACCAGGCTTTTGGGGACTTCAACGATCTACTAGCCAACTGGGGTAGCACCTCGCACGGCCACCAAATCGTTGCAGCCGCCATCATATGGGTTATGTGGAAGAACCGTAAGAAATTCAGATACTCGGGTCACCAATATACTTCTAACCAACTGATCAGGGAGGTCCTCAGACAGACTCACAAAGTCAGCAAACTCTGCAATCACGTCAGGGTGGATTTTTGGCACTCCTTGGTCTACTAATGAGTACTAGGGTGATGTGCGGGAGTCAGCCCCTTGCTCCTTTTATTTTGTTGTCTTTCATTTTGCGCTTGTAAAGGCTTCGGCATTTTGCGCCTTACACATGAATAAAGTTGGAGGAGTTGTTTAAAAAAAATTTATATATATATATATATATATATATATATATATATATATATATATATATATATATATATGGAGGAAAGAGGAAATAATAAAATTATACAATTTGTTCAGTCTATATGCCCCAATCTCAGGAACAACAATCATCTTCTTAATTATTTTATTGACCAATATATATTTAAATAAGTCGCCTAGGGCCTCTAAATTTCTTGAGACAATTCTGTTTAATATTTATATGCTATCATAGCGACTAGATTCAAGTACAAGTTATGTTATATTTTAATTAACATTTTTATCGAGTACTAATTTTGTATATGTATATTTATTCATTCTATGTTATGTATAATTATAATTTGCAAGTTAATTATATTAGTTGAATCTACCTAATTAGTTCAAGTGTCGAGTCAATATAATTCGAAGCTATGTGTATATTTATAGTTTACCAAAGATCCAAGATCAAGATCCGTGTTAATTTGATTTTTTTGTTTTTGTTTTTGATGGCAACCGCTCGGTCCGGATCCACCCTAGCCGAGCCCAATCTAGCTTTACTCTGACTGAGGGTGTTCATGGTGCATCTTTCAACACCATCTATTGGACGACATTCGGATGAGGGCACGCACTCCATATAATCTAACGAGTAGTATGGAAGGTACATGATAAGTCCGACTCACCGAATAATTTGTCATGTATCTAGACAACATCGGACTGGGTGGGTTCCGACCTGGATGGCGCTGGGGAATATTTCTAGATAAACAATGTATTATTGGAAACTAAATTGTGAGGTTCAGAATCTAGCTAGAAAGACACTAGTTGTCAAATTGCCAGGAGGAAGGAAGGAAGGAAAGCCTTGAGCAGACTCTACTGGTAGAGTGAGGTTTGATCAACTCAAGAAAAAAAAAACATAAACTTGTTCTTGTGGATAATAATTAGAGACACTTGACAAAGAAAACTCACACAAACACACACACAGACGCTAGCTAGGTGCTGTTATTTGCGGATTTGTATGGTTGGAATTGCTCAGGGAACAAGTCTTTCCTCCCTCCCTCCCTCCCGGGGTGCCTGCCGATAGACGCGGCCATTTGTGCGGGTGGCAACCATAGTCATACTATTCGCGAATGTTCTTAATTAAACAATGACAAGTATTGTGACTTTTCATAAATAATTATTGAGCATTCTTTGAAAAAGAACACTAAACAATGTAAGCTTGCGTGTTAAAGAATATATATTGTGGCAATCATAAAATGATTGATGAAGAAGAAACAATGCGATGCGAGAGGACGACACTGCCTAAGATTTCAAAATCTCAGCCATCACCTTCACTGTCCTTCGGCCTTTGGCTTGATTGTCATTTGTCACCAAGCCATTAGCCCCATCTGGCCTGTAAAATGAAACGTGACGCTTTATACACACCTCATAATAACCGTATGGAATTATCAACACATATAACTCATGTAGAAAACAGCTCAGACATCAACAGACATGTAGCTCATGTAGAAAACAGCTCAGACATGTAGAAAACAGCACAGACATCAAACGAGACCGACATGATTCCAGCATATCAACCGTAATGACGGATAGACGTGTAGGTTGTAATTTAAAAAAAAAATAACTACATGAAATTTATAGGAGTTCTTCAAACCGAGACAAAAGAATTGTTCAGGTGAACTTGTGCCCACGTCAAGACTTCCGATTTGAATAACCTCTCTTTGTTTAGAACAACCTTCCGGATTCAGTAATCAAAATTAGCTCCGGATAGAACAACTCTTAACTCCTAGGAACAATCATTATATATACATATTAATAAGATCGATCATGACAATAAAAATTGTAATGAGTCGACACAAATAAAGATTAATGTTGTGTGAAGTCACGGCCGGTTACGTATAATGGCCATCTAAAGCAAATCTAATCTCCCAATCCAAACCATAAGGTGTATCAAGCTGTCGCCTAACAAGTGTTTGATGGAAACGTGAAAGCCACACGTACCCCCCCTGGCTGCACAGAATCACTTGTCTTCCAAACAAGAAGAAATTTCGTTATGAAACACAACAGTCACACAACTGCTTGTCTTCCGCCACGCAGCTAACAACATAGCGTTAGCGGATCGCACACTCAAAATCTTTCCCTCGCTCCACTGCAACAAACTTTACATATATATATATATATATACACATCCACAGTTCCTCGTTCCAATCCTATCTATCACTCAGAAAGCAAGCACAAACACTCCAAAAATCTCGTATCGTATCGTATCGTATCGACACACGCGACAGTTATTGATGGAAGAGTTCCAAGAAGCCGATGTGATGTGGCCGCAGACCGACGACGATCACAACTTCGACTGTTTCTCCGTAGAGCACAACAACGAGCTTGATTCCTCGGAGGAGTCGGACGAGTCCGCTTCTCCAGCGTCTTCGTCTGCTATTGACATGTTCCCGAAGAGGAGGAGGGGGAGGAGAGGCGGCGGGAACCCATGGACGCCTAACGACAGTGACGAAGGCGACGAGGAGGAGGAGGAGGAGGAGGAGGAGGAGGAGAACAACGTCGGGGGAGAGATGATGATACCGCCGCACGTGCTGGTGAAGAGGAGGATGTCGACAACTATGTACTCGACGAGCGGGAGCGGAGCTCTCAAGGGGAGGCATCTTAGGCAGCTCGGGAATTCCGTTCTGCCCATGACTGGATTTCTTGAGGCCTGATAACTTATACAGTGAAAGCTAATTCAAATGCAAGCTGGGACAGTTGAGCTCATATTCGTTGCTCGATCGAGCTCTTTTGCTTCAACCATCATAATTTGGATGCTTGGCCCACTGCTTGCATCAATTGCTTGTAATATATATACTTAGACAATGTAAATTGCTACAAAATATACTTAGACATGTTATTGCCGGGGCACAATTTTTCGATGGAAAACTGAGAATATGAAACAATTGTAAAGACAATGTTCCAACGCAACACTTCTAGGAAGGTTGCGCAAGTATAACGAAGATCTAAAAAGATATCGTTATGATATTACGAGAATCTAAAAAGATTTCGTAATCACAACAATCAGATCGTAGTACTTCTAAAGAGAAGATACAATCAGAGTTACTGGCAGCAACGAAGAAGGTGACTGGCGAAAGATGGAAGAACTCCTGCTGGGGTGAATGATCACCGTTGCTCAAAGCTTTATTCGCCCTACACGAACAACTTCCAGGAACCAGCAAGTTCGTCGGAGAACTTGGAACACTACTGCTCTTCGGACTCCTCGGATGGACACGAACTCCCGTGCAAAAAGCAACGCTGGTGCGGCGCCTTTCCTCTCTCTCTCGAAGGCTGCAGATCAGAACTGTGTTAAAGAACACGTCTGAAAATCTCTGTTTACTTGTGCTAAAGAACACTTCGTAAACTTTCTGGTGGCTTCTCTTTCTATTCTGTAATGAGCCTTGAGAGAGAGGATGCCTTATATAGGCCATGCAGCAACTGGACGGTTGCGACAAAGTTAGGGACGTGGTAATAACCACCCCGAACATGTAGCAACCGCCCAGAACGTGCTAACGCACGTTCTGCTGCCAACTGCGCACACCCAGCGCTCTCTTTGCACTCTGCGCAACAGAGCATGCACTGAACTGCGCACACTGCGCGCACTGCGCACACTGCGCACACTGCACACACTGCGCACGCAGCGTAATCCGCGCGACCCGCGCAACCCACGCAACCCTGCGCAACCCAGCGCAACCCAAGCAACCCGCGCAACCATGCGCAACCCAGCGCAACCCAGCGCACCCAAGCGCAACCTGAGCGCAACCTGGGCACACACCTGGACAGCGCAACTGGGCTTGCGCAACTGGAAATGCGCAACTGGGCACGCGCAACTGGGCTTGCGCAACGTGGCTGCGCAAGTGGCTCGCGCAACGAGCGCAACTAAAGCGCACTATGCGCCTAGCGACGATGCTGACGTGCTAAGTACAAAGTGCGCCAACAAAATGCCACATTACGCCTCATGAGCCCATGAGCCCGAGTCCGAGTCCGAGTCCGAGTCGCTAAGCCCTAGCTCCCATGGAAATGAATTTCCTAAGAGCAAAAAGCATGAATGCTTTTATTGTTTATTTAGCCTTTTTCCCATTAGAAAAATAACCCCACGTGGCACATCCATGTGCACCTCCACACCACATGTGCATCTCTAAAATAGGAATGCTATTATATAGAGATACAACTCCTTTGGTCAAGCCGATGTGGGACTAAAATTCTCTTTGAAATAGACCAAACTCCAACAATCCCCCATATATCTCTATATATATGGGTATAAGTGTTCCCCACAGTAACTGTACATTATGCATTAGGAGAGATGTCGCTTACGACTTGAATCTTTCCGTGTGGGTCAAACAACAGACTATAATACAAGAATGGACTAAGCCTTGAATTCTGCACCATAGCTAAAATTCTTTCCACTCGCATAATGTAGTTACGTGTGCTTCTGGCTACACATTAAAGGCCCTGTGCCAGCCTGATTTCAGTGTATACTTTTGGACGTCTACAAGTTTACCCTCAAGAGACGGCCTGATATCTCTTTGTCCATACACTATAGGTGAGTTCATTATAAAGAGACATGGCATGAAGCGCTTTGCACTTCCCTTGCGGTGCTATGCCGCCATGACATGGCTTAAAGTCGAGGCCTTACCCCGTACCGGGAACCTCATCGTAGTGTCATACTACTGTAGCATGAGGCAACCGCCTCTTTGTAGTGCTAAACTACCCAGCATGAAGCCTTAGGCTCCTTCGCGGTGTTACGCCGCAACGACATGGCTTGCAAGGTCGAGGCTTTATCCCTAACAGGGTACCTCATGGTGGTGTCGTGCCACTGTAACATGAGGAACTCCTCCTCTTTGTAGTGCTGACTACACCCCTCTTTATTTTTATCATACAGCATTAGGCTAACTGCCTATTTGCGCTGCTATGCCGCTGTGACTTGGCCTGCAAAGCCGAGGATTTATCCTATTACTAGGCAGCACCCCACATATAGGAACCTCATTGTGGAGTCACCCCACTGTAGCATGGAGTTTCACTCCTTGTAGTGCTGCTCTACCGTGCCTCCAGTAAGGCACACCAGGCATTCACTCTACCTGAGAACTCATTAAGGCAATTAAGCCAACCTTCCTACAGGAACCGTTTTTCGCAGAAAATAACAGTAGACAACAGTGGTTATAGGTCTGTAACCTCTCCATGTCCAATAGAATATGTACCCACCGTTCCTGATATTCTTCCGATTAGTGGTTCTCCCTTGAACCAAAAGCTAGATGCCTAGTAGATAAATCTTTGAACTAATAGCATAAAACTTTATGGTAGGAATATAATAATACAATATCAGAATGCCTTCAAGCCCATTTTATAAGCTGTGTCATCGACCAGCTGGCGCTTGAGGCCATTGGTGAACGGATCCGCCAGGTTCTCCTGACTCCGAACATCAATAACTGCAATAACACCTCTCTTGATTAGTTCGTGTACTGCCCTGTGCTTCAACCGCACAGTCCTCTTCTTCCCGTTGAAGAGGTCATTTGATGCCACCGCCGCAGTCGCCTGGTTGTCACAGTATATCGGTATCGCCGCTATTTGCACCCCAACCACTGAAAGATCATACATGAGCTCCCGAAGTCATTCTGCTTCCTCGGCTGCTGTATCAAGTGCAAAGAACTCAGATTCCATGGATGACCGCGAGAGCATAGTCTGTTTCTTCGACTTCCACGATATAGAAGCTCCACCCATTGTGAAAATGAATCCACCCGTGGACCTCTCGCTCTCCACCTCTGAGCACCAACTGGCATCACTGAAGCCTTCCACTACCTGCGGATCTCTGCTGTAGTACAGTGCATATGTCTGAGTCTTCTTGAGATATCTCATAATTCTTTTCACAGCTTTCCAGTGTTCAGCACCTGGGTTGCTCGTGAAACGACTCAGCATTCCCACGGCGAAAGCTATGTCAGGCCTTGTGGCAGTAGTAGCATACATCAAACTTCCCATTACGCTTGCATACTCCAGCTGTCTGACGCTTTCCCCTGAATTAGGCTTTAGCTTCAGATCACACCTGTACGGCGTATCGATCCCTGGAAGATCCCGATACCCATAACGAGTGATCATTTTCTTAATATAATGAGACTGTGACAGCGCTAGTCCAGTGTCTGTCCGGATGATCTTAATTCCTAAGATCACATCAGCTTCCCCCAAGTTCTTCATACTGAACTTGCTAGAGATGAATTTCTTTGTCTCAGTGACACAGCTAATATCCGTACCTAGGATAAGCATGTTGTCCACGTACAGACAAACGATCACACCTCTTCCATCAGCGAACTTCGTGTAAACACACTTGTCTGTATCGCTGACCATGTAGCCATTTGACCTTATAACTTTGTCAAATTTCTCATGCCACATCTTGGGAGCCAGTTTAAGACCGTACAAGGATTTTACCAACTTGCAGACTTTGTCTTCAAGACCCCTGATGATAAATCCCTCTGGCTGTTGCATGTAAATCTCTTCGGTCAGCTCGCCATTTAGAAAAGCCGTATTTACATCCATCTGATGTATCACCATCTTATGTATTACTGCAAGAGCAATCAACATTCTGATGGTGGTCATCCGGGCTACTGGAGCATACGTGTCAAAATAGTCAATCCCCTGCTTCTGAGAAAATTCCTTGGCTACCAACCTAGCCTTGAACTTGTCAATAGTTTCGTCTGCTTTCATCTTCTTCTTGAAGATCCATTTGCATCCGATGGGTTTCGCTCATTCAGGAAGATCAACCAACACCCAAGTGTTATTTGAGGTGATGGAATCAATCTCATTGTCAATCGCCTCCTTCCAGAAAACTGCATCTCTGGTCTTCATCGCCTCATCATAGGTAAGCGGATCTGCTTCCACATAATAGGTGACAAAGTCACTTTCGAAGTCCTTCGGCCTTCTCACACGCTTAGCTGACGGCTCAGCTTGTTCTGGTTCAACCGTTGTTTCAACAACAACATTTTCTTGGACCACATCTTTATTGAAGACTTCAGTTTCTTGCGCACCCTCATTGTTCTCCGGTACATCCGGAAGAACAATATTTTTGTGCCTTGCAAACTTGTCTTCAAAATATTCTACATCGCGAGATTCAATGATATGATTTGACTCAATATCAAGAAATCTCTGAGCATCACTCTTCTCGGCATACCCCAAGAAGATCGTCTTTGTAGTCCTTATCCCAAGCTTCTGAATCTTTAGATCTGGAAGCTTGACATACGCCAGACACCCCCACACTCGAATGACATTCAAGTTAGGTCTGACCTTGAACCAGAGTTCATGAGGAGTAACGTCTGAAGTTGCATGAGGCACTCTATTTAGAATAAAAGTGGCCGTCAATGCAGCTTCTCTCCAGTAGCACTTAGGAAGGCCAGCAGTCAACAACATTGAGTTTATCATTTCTGTCAACGTCCTATTCTTCCTTTCAGCTACTCCGTTTGATTGAGAAGAGTACGGAGCCGTAGTCTCATTGACAATTCCATGTTCTTTGCAGAACGATGCGAATTCATGAGACCTGTACTCCCCACCTCGATCACTTCTTATCCTTTTGAGTTGTTGTCCAGTCTGCCGCTCAGCTTCGGCTCTGAACTCTTTGAACTTCTCGAATGCTTCGTCTTTAGCCTTCAGCAAGTAGACGAACGCATACTTTGAGAAGTCATCGATGAAGGTTATGAAATACTTCATCCTGGCCTTTGTAGAGAACTGTTTGAAGTCACCGATATCTGAGTGTACCAACTCCAGAAGATCTGTACTTCGATTAACCCGAGGAAAGGGTTTTCTTGTGATCTTTGTTTGAGCACAAACTTCACATTTCTCTACCTTATCCCCACACTTAGAGATAAGTCCTAGACTAGACATTCTGTTTATTCGTTTACAATGAACATGTCCTAGCCTATTATGCCATAACTCAAGAGTATAAGCAGAATGAGTGACTTCATTAATCACATTAATTACATTGGACTGATTTACAAGCTGAATTTTGAACATTCCTTCGGTATAAAAAGCTTTTCCGAAATTTGTTCCTTTGATAGACATCACCATCTGGCCAGCATTGATGTCCATCCTGAGGCCTGCTTTACAGAGTAGGCCTCCTGAGATCAGGTTCTTGGCGATAGCAGGTACGTGCTTCATGCCTTGAAGCGTCAGAGACTTCCCCGAAGTCAGCTTCAACACCACCGTCCCGATCCCGAGCACTTCAGCTTGTGCCTGGTTCGCCATCATAACCACTTCAGAAGTAGGTGTATAGGTGGTGAACCACTCCTTACTGGAGCAGACATGGCAGGAGGCTCCAGTGTCTATCCACCAGTCAGAGTCAGTCCTTACCGCATCAACCTGTGCAATCATAGCAACAATGTCAGTGATCATAGATACCTTACTAGGCTCTCGTTGCTCTGATTGCTTGGTTTTTGCTTTGTACTCATTCTTAAAGTGGCCCTTCTTGCCACACTTGAAGCAAGGCATTTGAGACTTTGGCTTCTTTTTTTGATAGAAGTTCCCTTGACCTTTAGATTGTCAGGGTCCTTCTTCTTGCTGTGGAAAGCCGCCTGCTTTCCCCTTGGTTCCTTGGTCTGAACCAGATTGGCGTTAGCCAATAGGTTGGACAGTGTGTCCACCTTCAGTTGAGCCCGCATCTGGTCCTCAACATATATTTCCTGCAAGAGATCTTCAAGGCTGATCTCAAGCTTCTTTCTATGCATGTTTGCATTGAACTTGCCCCACCCAGCGGGGAGCTTTGAGACAATCCCTCCAACAACAAACTTGTCGGGGAGGGGCATCGCCTCGTCTTCCAGCTTCTGTCGCAGTTTTAGGAACTCCTTCACCTGCGACAGCATAGACTTTTCGTCCTCAAAGAACCATTTGTGATATTTTTCAACCACAAATATTTTACTGCGGTTCTTATCTTCTTCGTAGAGTTTTTCTAGAGACTCCCATATGTCTCTAGCGATATTCTTCTTAGAATAGGATTCTGCTAGGGAATCCTCCATAGCATTCAGGATAAGCAACCTGTAAATGCTATTCTTCCTTCTCCACTTGGCCTGAAGTTTAGTAGCCGCAGAGATTGCGGCAGCAGACCCAGTATCTGGAACAGTAGGTTCCTCTTCAAGAAGCACGTGATCCACGTCTCTGAGTTGAAGAGTAAGAAAAACCTTCCTCTTCCAGACTTGATAATGCTCTCCATCAAACTTTTCTAATTTGCAAAAGTCAGTATTGAGGAGTGAAGCATTAACGTTTTCCATCGTAGCAATAAAGCTTTGAGACTGTTATTGCCGGGGCACAATTTTTCGATAGAAAACTGAGAATATGAAACAATTGTAAAGACAATGTTCCAATACAACACTTCTAGGAAGGTTGCGCAAGTATAACGAAGATCTAAAAAGATATCGTTATGATATTACGAGAATCTAAAAAGATTTCGTAATCACAACAATCAGATCATAGTACTTCTAAAGAGAAGATACAATCAGAGTTACTGGAAGCAATGAAGAAGGTGACTGTCGAAAGATGGAAGAACTCCTGCTGGGGTGAATGATCACCGTTGCTCAAAGCTTTATTCGCCCTACACGAACAGCTTTCAGGAACCAGCAAGTTCGTCGGAGAACTTGGAACACTACTGCTCTTCTGACTCCTCGGATGGATACGAACTCCCGTGCAAAAAGCAACGTTGGTGCGGCGCCTTTCCTCTCTCTCTCCAAGGCTGCAGATCAGAACTGTGTTAAAGAACACGTCTGAAAATCTCTATTTACTTGTGCTAAAGAACACTTCGTAAACTTTCTGGTGGCTTCTCTTTCTATTCTGTAATGAGCCTTGAGAGAGAGGATGCCTTATATAGGCCATGCAGCAACTGGACGGTTGCCACAAAGTTAGGGACGTGGTAATAACCACCCCGAACATGTAGCAACCGCCCAGAACGTGCTAACGCACGTTCTGCTGCCAACTGTAATGCCTGTGTTCGTATTACGTATTTTGGGATACGTATACGTATTTTATTCTGTATTGTATGATTCCTTGTTTAACTCTCGGCTTGGTTTAACTCTCGGTTTGGGTTGGCTTGGTTCGGCCGGCCCAATGCTTGGTTCATCATGGGCCAAGGGTGGAACACCTTAGCCTATGCTTCTCCTTCATTTCCACCACAACCCCCCCTCTTTATTATCCCTACCAACCTTCTCTCTCCTCCATAATTCTCATTTACTTCTCCTTCTCCCATCATTACTCTTCTCCACCAACCAAGAACACCATAGGCAAGTGCAACTTGCTTCCACAAGAGAACTCCTTTTGATGGTTTCATTAGCTTCTCCTCATGATTCTAAACCACATTAGAACATGTCATTTTCCATTTTGAGGCTTTAATTCTTGTAGATCTAGAGTTGCTATTTTCGGATTTTTGGTGTTTTGATCTATCAAACTTGCTTGTTTTCAAGTCTTGATGGTTCCATGTTGTGGGAATTTCATTCTACTCAATTTTGACCTTTGGAAAGTTGGATTCGGACTTGTTTTGACCAAGATATAGACAATTGAAGCTTAGATTCAACTTTAGAGTTCTTGCTGTTCTTGCCATTTGGAGAAGACAGTGAACAGTGAGCTAGCTTTTTAGCTTACGCCACTGAGCTGCGCGCGCTCTTTAGCGAGCGTACGCTAACTTGAGTACGCTGCTCTTTAGCGTGCATACGCTAGCCTTGATACGCTGCCTATTGGCAGCATGTCTTTTGTGTACGCTAGCGTGAGCGTGCCCTAGACCCTTTCGTACGCTAGCTCAAGCGTACGCAGTCTTGAGCGTACGCCAGCTTGAGCGTACGCTGACCTGTAGCTTGAGTGTGCCCTGGTGTACGCTGACCCTTGCGTACGCTTCCCATTGGAAGTGTATGGACCTTTGGTACGCTAGCTCGAGCGTACGCAGACCTGATGCGTACGCTAGCTTGAGCGTACGCGTGCCTTGGTACGCTAGCTTGAGCGAGCAAGGCGTATGCTGGCCTCAAGCGTACGCATGACTTGAGCGTACGCTGGCTTGAGCGTAGCTTGACCTGAGCGTAGCTTGCACTGAGCGTATGGCCTTTGGCTGACTTGGCCTTATGTCAGCGTATCAGATTTGGTTTTATTTTCCTTAAGCTTGGCTCTTCTATAGCTCTGTATATTGATATTTTATTAGATATTTTACGTCCATTTTATATCCTTACGCCTTTTGTCATGAACTTGATAATCGCAAATTTACTTGATATGTTTGGAATTGATAACTGAGCCTGACACGATAGTGACCCGTAGTGGTGCACTCCTGACATGAGTAACCTGGCATGACCTGATAGTGGCCCGTCGTGGCGCACTCCTGACAAGTACACTTGACCTGATAACCTGACATGTTATACCTTGATAAGCTGTTGCGATGGCTACCTGATATGACATGACCTGTATAATAACCTGGATACCGTGAGCGATTGTGCTTGTATAAATAAACCAGTCCTGTCTTGTATCATGTCTAGGATGGGACTCCTGAGTACCACGGTCAGGAGTACCTATTGAAATAAACAAAGGACTAATAACTAGATTAATACATTAGTCATGAAAAGATTTCCCAGCTACAGGCAATCCCGTTACCTGGGCACGCCTTGGGATCTGTAGCCTGCCGTCGAGTAGGGCACATTTCCAGTACACTGTCATGTGTTGCACCCTTCAAGCTACCTAAGGGTACATTCGTTTCCTGGACGATGTACCCACCTGAATTCAACTCTAATCTTGTAACCCGGGGAACCTGGATGGTCTGCAGGGCTTGTGGCTGTGGAATAATCTCGCTGCATCTTGTTAGTAATTAGGCTTGTGACAACCCTAGTTAGTTAAAGTATTAAGCCGTAATTCTTTCTTGGCCGTGAAGTGATTGGACGGAGTCTAACCAGTCTAGTCCTGCCCTGATCATGTTCCAGATCATTGAACGACCAGAATGCTTGTATTTATTTTACCGATAAATGGTGAGAATTCCAAGCTCTGTTCAGACGAAGGGTTACAACCCCGGTCCTTGTTTGGTTTACGGGTTGTAACCTGGTTATCTGAATAGTTCCATGGTTATCTCGTCGTATATCATCCTGGTGTATTTTCTTTATTTCCAGTTCTTACTTTTATTTATATATTGTGCTGATTGCTGGTTTTAGTTCTTAAGTGAAGCCTCCTTTGTGGCACTCGCTCTTTCTGGGGTCTGACCCAGCTGGTTTTGTGTGGCCAGATTTCGGAGCAGCTCCAGAGGATCTACCGACCTTCCTGTCCGATGGTGAACACTAGAAGGAATCCTGGCAACGAGTGGATTATTTTTGGCTCTCCCACTCTATTGTAAAAATATTCTTTTGAGGCGTTTAGCCGACGAGCACCTGTTTAGCTCGGTTGCACTTACTTACTGTCTGCCTACGGGCTGCAGCATGATTAACAGATCCTAGGGTTGATCATGTATGACTAAACTCTTGCTAGTCCTAATATTTTGTAACGACTAGCTTCATGATCAGCTGAATATGTAATATTTGGGATGCCTTATTATTGTATATTTAATGATCATACATCTTGTAACTTTTACTTACTTGCTTGTGATTGAGACACTAGGCTTGTTCATGACCTTAAGAGAATGTTGGCTTGTAGATAAACCCTCATGTATCTAGACAACCATGACCGTATAGCGAGATGGATTCCATTTCATATACGTAGCTGGCTATGTCTGCCCCCGCTCTTCAGCATTCTGGTTCTGGGGCGTGACACCAACTGCGCACACCCAGCACTCTTCTTGCACTCTGTGCAACAGAGCGCATACTGAACTGCGCACACTGCGCGTACTGCGCATACTGCGCGCACTGTGCACACTGCGCGCACTGCGCACACTGCACATGCTGCGCACACTGCGCACACTGTGCACGCAGTGCAACCCGTGCAACCCTGCGCAACCCAAGCAACCCGCGCAACCATGCGCACCCAAGCGCAACCTGAGCGCAACCTGGGCGCGCACCTGGGCAGCACAACTGGGCTTGTGCAACTGGGCACGCGCAACTGGGCTTGCGTAATGTGGCTGCGCAAGTGGCTCATGCAACGAGCGCAACTAAAGTGCACTATGTGCCTAGCGACGATGCTGACGTGCTAAGTGCAAAGTGCGCCAACAAAATGCCACATTACGCCTCATGAGCCCATGAGCCCGAGTCCAAGTCCGAGTCCGAGTCCGAGTCCGAGTCGCTAAGCCCCTACGGGGCTTAGCTCCCATGGAAATGAATTTCCCAAGAGCAAAAAGCATGAATGCTTTTATTGTTGATTTAGCCTTTTTTCTATTAGAAAAATAACCCCACATGGCACACCCATGTGCACCTCCACACCACATGTGCATCTCTAAAATAGGAATGCTATTATATAGAGATACAACTCCTTTGGTCTAGCCGATGTGGGACTAAAATTCTCTTTGAAATAGACCAAACTCCAATAAGACACGCCAAAAGCAAAGTCATTGTCCAAGCAATGGCATTGCTCCAATTTTTAAGTTTTTCTTTTCTTTTGTGTTGAGAAGCTAAATTTGAATGGTGGATACTGTAATGGTTGAAGTGGATATCTCCGTAAAGCTGAACTCATGGCATTTAGTAAAAAAATAATGCTATTTGTACATTTAAATTGTTCCTTCAAACAGTTCCTTCTTATGCGACAGCTGACGTAATATATTAAATAATATTATGTGTCATCTAACATTACAACTGATATGACAAATTTTAATCCAAAAAATTAATTATTCAATTTTTTTAATATTAATATTAATATTAGCTGTCACATCAATATGTTACGTCTGCTGGCACATAAGCAAAAATAGTTTGGTGGGACGAATAGTATTATTCTTTAGTAAAATTCTTGATGGAGATGTCTAGAGGAAAAGAACAAAGAACTAAAGAAAAAAAAGAAGAAGAATGCAGTGAACACTACTTGTATGATATTTCAAGACAGTTACATGATAACTTGATTTTATTTCCAGCATTAGTGGCAATAACTTAGGTAGTGGTCCTCGAACTTTGAGAAATAGTTAGGTCACCCAAAAATCCAACAAAATTATGGTGTTTGTTGTAACTTATATGGCCCTTCATTTCATCTCCTTGTAACATACAAAAGACCTTTGGCCTTTCGTTTCTTCATAACCCCCAACCTCTCTCTCTATATAAAGAGAGGTTGGGATAGCTTGTAATATGCACTTGTGTGGTTGATAATATACGAGAAAGCTTCGTCTCCGTGTGTTTGAGTTTTTACCTTACGACACGTTATTAGCATGTTGCTCGTGCAACGCCGGAGACCCGACGTACCAATTGTTTTCTCACCTTCTTCCACCGTACGGTAAGAAAGGTAAAAAAAATTGGAAAATTTTTGATAGCAGCAATATATTGTTGTTGTTGTTACAATATTACTGTTGTTTTGGACATCAAGAAAATGAGATATTTGCTCTCTTCCAATTGATTTACATTCATTAGTATGATCAAACCTTTTTCATCTAGGTATTGCATGACATAACATGACAAATGCTATATTATTTTTTCACAGCATTATATGAAATGAGATTGAGAAGTGTCTGTCAAGTTTCTTTTAGATTGCATGTGAATTTTGAATTTTGGAATTTGGACATTTGAGTTGGTGAGCCCAATACATAATTCATTATACTGTTATCATTTCCTAGTTGTTTTAATCCAGCTTTTAACATTCTGTTAACAGTGCTAATTTGCTTTTATGTATAACTTTGCTATAATCTAGCCTTTAGCTTACTAGTTTTTTTTTGAAAAAAAAAAAACATATTTGTTAGTTAATTTCTGAGGAAATAAATTTTTGATAGCAAATTTTGATGTTGAAAAAAAATTTTAGATGCTAACATTTTTTTTTGGTAATGATGGATTTGGAGCGCCCCGGCGAGCGCCTCAGTGCCATCTGCGCCCCGACAAGCACCTCAGTAGCATTTATTTTCTTTATGTTACTCAGTGAATTATTGTAAAAGATGGGTAGTAAAAATTGTATTTTTTTCTCACTATTTTTTTGGCGTCGCTTCATTAGACGTCGAAAAAATAGTTGACATTTTTTTTTGTGCCACTTGCTTAGGCACCAATTCTTTTGTGTGCTGTTGCTTGCTTATGTTGTACGTTTTTTTGCGTAATTACGGAAAAAAATAAACTTGAAAAATGGTTTTGGCTACATAAACAAATTCTGGCACCGCCAAATTTGGGCCTTCCAAAATAAAATTTTTGGCTAATTTTTTTCAAAAGCAACGCTCATTTTGAGCACGCACTAAATTGTCACCTATTTTGCACTGTTCGCAAATAGTGTGAATTTCTTGAAAAATCATATTTATTCTTACATTAAATTTTTTTTTTACGAAGTCTCTCCGAATAGGCTCACCTATTTGGGTATGATGTCAGAAAGAACTTGGGGCTTGGTTCTTAAGAGGTCCCTGGTGACCCTCCTCCCTCATTTTCCCGCCTGGTCATATTCACGTAGAGCTACCGAATGGGGTTGACCGAAAATTATTTTTTTCTCAAATTGTATTTATACTTATGCATTTTTGCAAGCAAATAATTTGCCTCTATATCGGCCCGTCGATCGTTATAAGAGGATTTTTTTAACAAAAATTATTTTTTTCAAAACCATTATTTTATCTACAATTATTTGTTGTTACTTATGCAAACCAAATCCATATAAACCTGTCATTTTATATGATGACTGATCAAGATTTTTCTCCTGTTGTAGAAAAATGTCGATCAAGATTGATTTTTCCATCCTTGAAGCCTCTGGCAAGAACTACTTGGACTGGACGCAAGACATCCAGAACCATCTAGATGCGCAGGGCCTCTTGGACGTCATCTATAACGAAAAAGAGCGTGAAGTCGAAGTCACTCGCTCAATGAACGCCAAAGCGATGATTCTATTCCGCAGGCATTTATCTGACGCCATGAAGGCGGAGTTCATTGAAATTTCCTCGCCGAAGACGCTATGGGACTCTCTGAAAGAGCGCTTCGACCACCAGAAGACCATTTGGCTATCTGAAGCATGCCATGACTGGTTGAACCTATGCTTCCAAGACTTCAAAAGTGTAACTGATTATAACAATGAAGTCTGCAGGATTCGATCACTTCTCCAATACTGCGGTGAGATATTAACCGACAATGATCTTTTGGAGAAAACATACACCACATTTTCTTCCACTGACAACTTGCTCCAGAAGCAATACCGTCAGTCTAAGTTCACCAAGTTTCTCGAGCTCATCACCCAGCTTTTACTAGACGAGAAGAACAATCTCATTTTAATGAGAAACAACAATTCTCGTCCTGCTGGAACAAAGGCAATTCCAATGCCTGATGCAAACGCTCTCCGTGGACCAAATCCATGGTGGAAACGAGACAAGGGCCAGTCGTCCCTACCAAGGAACAGAGACGAGTTTAAGTCTCGCCACCCAAAGCGAGGTTCTAACAAGAACCAAGGACCTTTGACTCCTAGGCAGTCTCATGGTAAGAACCAACGGGCCAGTCGTCCCAAAGCGAGAGTGGAAGGCCAAGCGCCTACTCTCTGCTACAAATGTGGTGCTTATGGTCATATGCAACGGACTTGCAGGGCGACCCCCTAAGAAGTTGATAACTATCATAAGGGGCGCCGGGCCGAAGCAAATCTGGTCAACGAGTGCAAAAATCTAAATCTTGAGACCCCCGATTTTATAGCAGAAATGGAAGAATGAATCTCCATTTTCTCTCTATATTTGATTTAAGTCATGAAACTTTTGGTTGTTTGTATTTTCTGTTTTCTCGATAAATTAAAGTTCTATTTCAAGCACTTTCCTCAAACGTGTGACAAACTTTAATTTTCTTTACTTATAGGCATGGACCACGGGGCAGTAGATTGTCTGGTTGATAGTTGAACGACTCACACTATCTTGAGAGATAAATTATACTTTATCTCCTATACGCCTAAAGTAACCTCAGTGACAACCATTTCGGAACCCTCAACCCTTGTTCAAGGTTTTGGCAAAGCCCATTTTTCGTTGTCCAATGGTACTCCCGTTGAAGTATCAGAGGCCTTATATTCTCCAAGGTCCAGTCGTACCTTACTGAGTTTTAAGGATATTCGAGAAAATGGATTTTATGTTAAAACTGTTCGAGAACATGGCTTCGTGTATCTTTTCATTACCTCCACTCAGTACGGCCAAAAGCGTATCATGAAGAAGTTGAAAAGTCTTTCAAGTGGTTTGTATCTCACTATGATACAACACATCGAGAGTAATCTCATTATTTGCCGAGCGCCAGTTGATGAGAGGACTTTTATGCTATGGCATGACCGGCTGGGTCATCCGGGTCAAAATACGATGCTTCGTACTATGAATGCATCACATGGGCATCCTCTTGGAGGAAAGAATTTCGTTATAAATCCGAAAAGTCAATGTCAAGCTTGCTCGATTGGGAAGACGAATCTCAAGCCACTCCATGTGAAACCTACGAGATTAGTTTCTCAATTCCTTAAGAGAATTCATGGAGATATTTGTGGATCAATCCAACCAACATGCGGACCATTTAAATACTTCATGGTTTTGGTTGATGCATCGACTAGATGGTCATACGTAGTGTTGTTGTCCACCCAAAACACAGCGTTTCCTAAACTCCTTGCCCAGATCATTAAGTTAAGGGCTCACCATCCGGATTATCCGATAAAGTCTATTAGACTTGATAATGCCGCGGAGTTTACATCGAAGACTTTCGATGACTATTGCATGACTTTGGGAATAAATCTTGAACATTCTGTTGCGTGTGTTCATACCCAAAATGGCCTAGCAGAAGCTTTTATAAAGGGACTGCAAGTGATAGAGCGGACCTTGGTTATGCGCACCAAACTCCCACTATCTGCATGGGGCTATACAATTTTGCACGCTGCAAATTTGGTCCGTCTGAGGCCCATGGCCACCCAACCACTTTCTGCGTACCAGCTGGTTACTGGATGTGAGCCTGACATCTCACATTTACGCGTGTTTGGGTGTCTAGTCAATGTTCTAATTGAGCCGATAAGGCATTCAAAATTTGGGCCTCAGAAGCGACGGGGAATATATGTCGATTATAACTCTCCGTCCATCATTCGCTATTTAGAGCCCTTGACAGGCGATCTCTTTACCGCGAGACACGCGGATTGTGACTTTGTTGAGGCAATCTTCCCGTCGTTTTGGAGAGAAATGCACGCTAACGTTGATGAGAAACGACGTGAATTAGCGTGGCATGTGCCCGCTGTTGCTTATCATGATCCCCCCTCTGCACATAGTGATAAGGAAGTGTGAAGGATTCTAGGTCTGCAAGATATTGTAAATTAAATGCCAGACGCATTTAGCGACCTAGCAAAAGTCACGAGATCAATTATACCTGCTGTAAATGTGCCTGCAATGATAGACGTCCCTGAGAGACGCCATGTTCCTGTGAAACATGTTGCTCCGGTCGAACCCGTCGAGCAAAGGACGCTGCCATCGGTCGTCCAGTCCGCCGCTATTCCCAAGAAGAAGGGAAGACCGGTTGGTTCCAAAGATGTTCTGCCCCGGAAGCGGAGAAATCTTGTTAAAAGCATTTTGCCACATGAGATCATTAAGGATCACGACGATGTATTAGAAGAGCGCGTTCCAAATGAAACGCCTATTCCTAATCATGCCGATAACCTCGAAATATCCATCGAGTATGCTAGCTTAGACGATATTTTGAAGCGAAATGAAACTGTCATCGATGATGTGTTCATATACTCAGTAGCCACTGACATTATGAACAATGATGACATGGAACATCGTAGTGTTGTCGAGTGTCAATGATGAACGGACTGGTCACAATAGAAATAAGCAATCCAGGCTGAACTAGACTCCTTAGCGAAAAGAAACGTGTTTGGACCTGTTGCTCCAACACCACCCAATGTTAAAC
The DNA here is from genome assembly GCA_029216955.1 of Iris pallida. Taxonomy (NCBI): domain Eukaryota; kingdom Viridiplantae; phylum Streptophyta; class Magnoliopsida; order Asparagales; family Iridaceae; genus Iris; species Iris pallida. The sequence continues at coordinate 2,639,184 of JANAVB010025400.1, read as the reverse complement.
CAGTTGGTCACAAATGAGTTTTCCTAAGGAAACGTAATGAGAGAAATAAGATTGTGCGATACAAGGCTCGCCTTGTGGCGCAAGGCTTCTCACAACGCCCTGGAATTGATTACGAGGAGACGTATTCTCCCGTAATAGACGTTATAACGTTCCGTTACTTAATCGGTTTAGTAGTTTCCGAAAAACTGAATATGCAGCTCATGGATGTGGTCATAGCCTATCTCTACGGGGATCTGGACACAGAGATATACATGAGAGTCCCTGAAGGACTAAAGATGCATGAATCAAGTAGTTCCCGACCACGGAATGCGTTCTCGATTAGACTGAGGCGTTCGCTATATAGATTGAAACAATCCAGGCGAATGTGGTATAACCGCCTAAGCGAATACTTGATCGGTTTGGGATACATTAATAACGAACTATGCCCATGCGTGTTCATAAAGAAATCCACTTCAGGATACGCAATCACCGCGGTCTATGTAGATGACATGAATCTCATAGGAACCGAAAAAGACTTGTCAGAAACTGCTGATATCCTGAAGAGAGAATTCGAGATGAAGGATCTTGGAAAGACACGGTTTTGCCTCGGCCTGCAGATCGAGCACCGTAAAGATGGAATTCTTATCCATTAAGCGAACTACACCCAAAAGGTGTTGAGACGCTTTAGTTATTTTGACGTTAAGCCGTCCGCTACTCCCATGATCGTCCGCTCTCTAGACATTACTAAGGACCCATTTCGTCCAAAGGAGGATGAAGAAGAGATATTGAGTCCTGAGTGCTCTTATCTGGGTGTAATAGGCGCTTTATTGTACTTGGCCTAATGTACTAGACCGGACATCTCGTTTGCTGTGAATTGTCTAGCTCGACACAGCATCGCGCCAATACGCCGCCATTGGAATGGCATAAAAGACATTTTTCGCTACCTTAAGGGTACTACGGACTTGGGCTTGTTCTATCCCTACGCGGTTTTGAGTGAATCCAACGCTCTTGGCACTCGAAGCAACGCGACCCTTGTTGGCTACGCCGATGCGGGATACTTATCTGATCCGCACAAGGGGCGTTCCTAATCTGGTTGTGCCTTTACCATTAGGAATACGGCGATTTCTTAGAGGTCTCGTAAACAGACCTTAGTTGCTACTTCAATGAACCACTCTGAGCTACTCGCACTCTATGAGGCGACTAGAAAGTGTGTATGGCTTCGAGCTATTATTGGCCATATTCGAAGTACATGTGATCTTCCATATGACCCGGATGAACCTGTTGTCGTCTATGAGGACAATACCGCTATTATTGATCAAGCGAAACATGGTTACATCAAAGGGGATGCTGCCAAGCACATATCGCCCAAGTTGTTCTTTACACATGAACAACAAGTGCTTCAGAAGATTGAAGTGCAACACATTGGATCAGAGAATAACCGTGCAGACTTGTTCACCAAGTCAGTGCCAAAACACTTGTTCCCGAAACATGTCAGAGCGATTGGACTTAGGAAGCTTTCAGAGCTAGCTTAAGTAAAATATGTTTCCTGCACCCTGTTGTGTGCATGTGAGGGGGAGCGCCCCAACGAGCGCCTCCAAACGCCCTGTTGTGCGTATATCCCGCACCCTGTCGAGTGCGAGTGAAAAAAGAAGCATCCTGATGTATGCTTGTGTACTATTTTTCCCTTCGACCAAAGTTTTTCCCACTGGGTTTTCTTTGGCAAGGTTTTTAACGAGACACAGTTCAAATCTCTTATTCACTAAGGATTATTATAATCAGGGGGAGTATCCAGTTGTATACTTCTAAACCATCGTGTACTCTTTTGTCCTTCGATCAGCGGTTTTTTCCACTGGGTTTTCCCTGACAAGGTTTTGACGAGGCACCTTTGCAATGGTTAGTTTACCCCCATCACACTGACCTGTGTGTACTCTTTTGTCATTCGACCAAAGTTTTTTTCTACTGGATATTCTTTGGCAAGATTTTGACGAGGCACAAGTAGATGGTCAAACTTGAAGATGCAAGCTACAGACGAAGAAACTCAGAGATGTTTACAAGCAAAATTTCTGGAGAGCCAAGGGGGAGTGTTGTAACTCATATGGCCCTTTATTTCATCTCCTTGTAACATACGAAAGACCTTTGGCCTTTCGTTTCTTCATAACCCCAACCTCTCTCTCTATATATAGAGAGGTTGGGATAGCTTATAATATGCACTTGTGTGGTTGATAATATACGAGAAAGCTTCGTCTCCGTGTGTTTGAGTTTTTGCCTTACGACAGTGTTCATATTTAGTCAGATAGGAACTAAATTTTGTAAGGATTTATATTCCAAACTCTACGAGAGGGGGTCAAGATAGCTGCTAAAGTCTTTCTGTACTTATGCGAAACTTGTGGGAGCTAGTCCTCATAGTCCGTGCCTAAATTATTGGTATTATTATAATTTTATTAGTTAAGCAGTAAACATAGTTTTATCTAAAGAAAAAACTCACACACAATATATTACAGAGATAACGAAGTCCTCGAGTTCATTTAGCAATCCTCTATGGTACAATCAACAATCCCCTCACCTTATGGTTGAAATTGTTAAATGATCGTATGGTAGAGACATTTCTTGTGTTCCGTGCTATATTTGGCAACATGAAACCTGTTTGTTTGCTAGAAAATGATGTAAACTCGAGTTTTATAATCTAATACGGAAGTTAGGTAACATAATACAAAATGATTATGAACTGGAACAATCGAATATACAATCGAATATATATATATATATATATATATAATGGCTCTCCCCGCCCCCGAGCTCTCTGGCTCTCCCGGGGTGCTCCCCCTCCCCCCGTGACCGCTGCCCCAGGCAGGATCTTCTCTCCGTCGTCACGGCGGTCCTTCGCTCCCGTGCGGCGTCCTGCTCCCTTCTTCCGCTTTGCTCTCCGCTTTGTCACCCCCACCCCCACCCCCAACACCCGACCTCAGCCTATGAGACGTGATCCGCCCTCCGCGGTCGGCCGACCCGTTGGCCGACCGATCTTGTTGCCCTCCTTGGCCTTTCTCCAGATCTGCCGCCTCCCCTCTCTCTCACCTCTAGCACCCTCCCACCCCCTTCTCTCCCCGCCGACTCCCTCGCGCCGACTGCCTCCACATCTTTGTCGCCCCCACCGCCCGAGCTCCACCCAGGACTGCCCCTGCAGCCGCCGCCCCCTTCTGCTGGATCGCCACCGGTGCCTCTCCCCTAGGCGATGGTCCCGAGCCACCTCCTCATGATGACTCATGCCAGTTCTTGGGTGGCGAGCCTGCTGTCCCCTCCTCGATTTTCCCCAACCACAGTTTTCAAATTTCAAACTCCCCCCCCCACGTGTCCCAGCTGGCGCGAGGGGTGCGCCATCTGGCATGGATGGCGCGACCTCCGCCCATCCTCATCTTGCGCGTCTGTCTTCAGCCCACCAGGCGCCTCCCACTCAGTGTGCACGGGCACCCCCTCGGTACTGGTGCTACCAAACCAAACCTACGCAACTTGCTTGGCTACTCACTCCTACATCATTCTCCTTCCGTTCTTGGAGCCCCAACTCCTTGATGCGGTGGCTTGGGCGTCACCCCCTGGCCTCCCTCTGACCTGTGCCGTGTGCGTTGGGCCCAGTAGCACGGCATCCTTAGGCGCGCTGCTCTCCGCTTCTGTCGACACGACCAAAACGAACGTGCCGCTCAATGGCGCGGACAGCGCCCTCCTGACCCCCCTACGTTTGCGCGGACGCCGTACCGGGATCCCACGTAGGGGCACACCTTGTCAACGTTGCCGTCGTCGCGCCTACCTATGATCTGATCGACCCGCTTGCGCCACCCTTGTCTAGCACAGGTGACTGCTCCAGCATCCTGCGTACCCTGGAGATAGGCCGCTCCAACCCTCACCGATCAATACCTTCGAGTTTTATTTCCCTGCACTGTCTAGTGCTAGAGATCTGCCAGCTTCTAGAGGCTCCCCCCTGGGCTGTTGTCTTACGCAGACAAGCTCAGACTGGACCGCTCCACTATGAGCTTCTCGTCCGTTGCTGAAGTGGAGCTGCCAGAGATTGACATCACGGTGCCTTTCTCTGCCGACAAAATATCCGACATGTCCACAACTTTCCCGCATGCATTTGTTCTGAAATTCTTTCCTTCTTGCCCGAAGCTTCCCCGGGTTTAGGAAATGATCGTCGACTGGGGCCTCAAATCGGGATACAGGGTAGCACCCCTAGACCCTAAACACATCCTCTTGCTTCTCTTTTCAGAGGCTGACCACAAGAATGTCTGGGTCTGAGGCATATGAATGATTGACAATCGCACATTCAAAATTATCAAATGGTCCCCAGAATTTAATACTGTCGAAGATTCCTCGATCGTCTTGACGTGGGTCACTTTCTCGAACCTCCCCATAATTTGTTTCACCCTTGTAGCCCTGGAGAGGATTACGACCTCCTTCGACACGTTCGTTGCCATGGCGGAAGAAACCAGAAGTCTCTACAAGGGTAACTACACTAAAATATGCATGGAGCTAGATTTATCTAAGGACCTGCCCAAACACATCCAGATCTCGCTAGGCGATAAGATGCACACCAAACACAAATATTCGACAACAATGTCATTTTTTGCAAACACTGCCAGACGAGAGGTCACTCCATCGAGCACTGCTTCCGTGCACACCCAGAGTTAAAGAAAATGGTCCCCCGTAAGGCTGCCCCCATCAAACAGAGCAAGATTATCCATTAATCTCCACTACTTCCTCGTCCCAACACCCACATTAGACTCCAGACTAGCTTCGACCACTCCAATAGTCAAGCTATGTCCCCCTCAGGAAGGGCCCTGGTCCCCCACCCGCCACCGGTCATCAACCTCTCCAACAAATTCGGCCTCCTTGAAACCAACATCACCAACAGCACTGAAGAAGCCTCAGAGATCAGCGGTGTCCCAGTAAATGAAGATGCCTCTCTCCTACTAACTACATCTACGGGTATCGTAGCCGGAGAACCCCACTCCCAACAACTAGCTCCTCTGGATAATGCTATGGTGCTCTATATGCCCCATTTGACCCCCACATAAGCCACTCAATCCAGCCTCACTAGAGACCTAAGTATAGCAGAGGACACTGAGAACAGAGAGGTCTCCGGAAAGGAAGAAGACACAATTGCGGTAGATGAGATACCAAAAAATCTGAAAGAAGTTATCCAACCCTCCGACACATCAACCCCCCTAAACCCCACCGCTTAACAAAAATCTGTGCAGATGCCCTGGCCAACATCGGGCAAACCCCAGTGACTAGGCTTCAACAGGGCATCGACGCGGACATCACCTCCGCGGACAGCTATTTCAATGCTTTGGCCGAGATCAACGAAGAGGTTTACATACACCTGAATGAGGAAACAAACACCACCAGGTCGGATAGAAAGGATACAACCACTTCCAAAAGATCCAAAAAAGGACGAGCTAAAGAAGCTTTGGCCATGACCACCAGGTCGGCTTCGAAACTCACCAATCCCCCCTCCAAAGCAACTCCAATGCTTAACATCCTTTCATGGAAAGTTAGAGGCCTCGCCAATAAACCCACCTTGAGAAGATTAAAGTGTCTCAAGCATATTCATAGACTAGATGTCTTAGTGATTATCGAACCTAAAATTTCTCTAAACAAACTCAAATCCATTCAGTTACAGTTAGGCTTCTCTTCGGCGATCGTCGACTACCACGACATCGGGATCCTCTTTTCTGCCGACGTGTAGCTCGGCATCATCCTCAACTCAAGACAAACTCTCACATGTTGGGTGGAACACCCCATGCTCCTATCTATCTCTCTATCCTGTCTATCGTCTACGGTAGCTACGACATTCCTGAACGTAAACAGCTGTAGAAAGATCTGAAGTTCATCCAGCTTAACCACATAGACCTTCCCTGGCTTTGCATTAGCGACTTTAACGCCATCATGTGAAGAAAAGAGAATCGGGTGGTCGATCTTCTCCTCTATCGGCCATTCACGACTTCACCAACTTCATCTTTAGCGCCCATCTGTCTACCCTCCTGTTCGTTGGCAGCACTTTCACCTGGTGCAACATACAAGAATAAGCTTGATGTCACTACTCCTGCCTTGATCGTGCTCTCATTAACTCAAAATGGTCGGACATGGAGATCATCTCCAGTCTATCTCACCTCAATACGACCGAATCAGATCACTCCCCTCTCCTCATTGAAATCAGCAACAAATCGAACCAGATCAAGAAGAGTTTCTGCTTCTTCAACTTCTCGAGCCATCACCCCTAGTTCAAGAACACGGTTGCCAACGCTTGGGCTAGCATGGACATCCTCGAACCCCTGGTACGTGTCGCGAACAAACTCAAAGCCACCAGAAAAGCTCTCACTGCTTGGAGTAAGATTGCTTTCGGTAACATTTGCCAGACGGTCTGTACGACGGAGGATGATGTCACCCGTACTGAAATTTTGTTCGCCACCGACAGATCCTCGCGGCTCGTGCCTTCCTTAACCTTATTAGAGCTCTGCTGAAATTTCGACTGAAAGTTGAGGCGAACTTCTGGAAACAGAAAGCCAGGCTCACATGGGACAATGAGAGACAAAAACACGGGCTACTTTCATTCCTATGTCAAGGGGCGCAGACAACATCTCAACCTACACAAATCGCTGACAAGAACGGTCACATTATTAAAAATCAACAGGGGATCCAGACGACGGCCGCTAATTTCTATTCCCAGTTCTTCACCAAAGAAGCCATCACCTTGGACGAAGAATTTCTAGCAGAGATTCCTCGCCTGATAGAAGACAGTGACAATACCGAGCTGTAGCTTCCCCCTCAGAGCTAGGAGTCAAAGAGACCGTATGGGCTCTGAACGAGCACAATGCTCCCGGTCCGGACGGATTCACTGGTGTATTCTTTAAAGCTTGCTGAAACATCATCAAGGAGGATATCCACGAGGCGGCAACCGCATTTTTCTAAGGAGCCAGATACCCTCGATCGATTTCATGCGTCAACCTTATCCTCATCCCCAAGCAGGATAACTCGAAGACCTTCAAAGACTTCTGCCCCATAAGCTTGTGCACCTTTACTAACAAAATCATATCGAAGATTATTGCCAATCGTATGACCGTGATTCTTCCTAAGATTATATCTGAAGAGCAGAGTGGCTTCGTCCGTGGCAGGAACATCTCAGACAACATCATGCTGGCCCAAGAGATGATCACGTATATAAAATTACCGGCTAGGGGCAAAAACATTGCTATCAAACTAGACACGAAGAAGGCGTATGACAGGCTAGACTGGCAATTCATGATTTGGGTCTTCAGAGCCTTCGGGTTCTCGAAAACCTGGACCAACATCGTCTGGAGATCGATCAGCAATTCGTAGTTTTCTACGGTTATTAACGGTCAAGCGTTGGGTTTCTTCAAATCCACTCGTAGTGTTAGACAAGGAGACCCATTATCATCCACCATCTTTATTATTGATGTAGAAGCACTGAGCAAAAATCTTAATAAAATGGTAGGCACCCCACACTTCCAGCATTTTCACACCTCCAGCGGTTGTCCGATCATGACCCACCTTGCATATGCCGATGACATCCTCATCTTCTCCTCCGACGATATTGGGTCAGTGAAAGTGGTCCATAACACGTTACAGAGATACGCCAGTTGCTCCGGTCAGCGCATCAATCCCAACAAGAGTGTCATCTATGTTCATCATAAGACCAACAGAGAACACTCCTCCTCCCTCACCAATATCACTTTCTTTTTCGTGGCGTACCCCCCTTTCGCCTACTTAGGGTGCACAATGGTTTATGAGTGGTCCAACGCAGCTATCTTCGGAGGGCTGGTGGGCAAAATTAGAAAAACAAACTTGAGGGTTGGCATAACGCAATTTTATCACCAGGCGGGAAGATGATTATGATTAAACATGTGCTTTCCTCTATCCCCATCTACCTCACCGCTTGCTCTCCCCCTAAAAAGGTGCTCTCCACCATTGAAAACATCTTCGTTAACTTCTTCTGGGGTACAACGACGGTAAGGATAAACATCATTGGACTAGTTTGGACACCTTGGCCAGACCCACAAACGAAGGAAGACTTGGTTTTAGCAGACTGTCGCTTGTGGTTGACGCTTGCTCGATAAAACTTTGGTGGAAGCTCCGAGTGAGTCGTAATATTTGGACTAGGTTCATGAAGGCCAGATATTTCAGGCACATCCACCCTTCCACCGCTGTCTCCAATTACAGATCATCCGTATCTTGGCACCGAATCCTCCACGGCCGGAGTCTTGCTGAGCTTCTAATCCGTCTACATCTGGGATCCGACGAATCGTCTTTATTCCATGAACGATGGGCCGGTAAAGACCTCCTCCATCGGTACCTGACGACCCCCCCACAGCATGATTCGTGATTTGTAGGACGTCTCAAGAGATTGGTGTAGTGCCCGGTCCCTACATCGTCCCCGTTTTTGTATACGGGGTGCGTGAGAAAGGAACACTGTCGATACCGATTGAATCGGAACCGATAGATCGGGATTGGTTGAATCGGTCGAACGAGAACGATTAAATTAAGATCCTTTTTTCGTTATGGAAATGCTTCTTCAGAATCATGTCCCATATTTAGCGGGTTGTACGCCTCAAGGATAGACTCTGCAGATGAGTCGGGAGAGACCTCCCGTTGCTCTGTTTTTTATGCCGCACTTGCCCTTTGGATTTGGTTTTTTTGAATATTTTCGATAGTTTTCATGGCTTGCATTTTCGAACTCACATTTACATATCAAACTTAAACTGTGCAGTATTCTAATCAGTTGCTTATGCGATTTCAGCTGATCACGTAGGTGCCATCTAGCGCAACCAACGGGTCTTTTGTCTCAAACAAACAATCAAAGTGAGTGGCTGGACCCTTCTTTTCCTTGACCTTCTTTAATCTCAAATCAATTAATAGAATGCTAGTTGGTTATGTAAGTGCACGAAAGCTTAGATTTCAATGAACTGTTGTACGATTCATCACGTACGCACACTATAGAACTATTATGCCAAAAAAATGTTGCATGCTTAATACCTTATGCCTGTTATAAAATTGAGATAAACAAAGTTTTGAATCATTGAATAACTGTCGCCAAAACATGGCAAAGCAACGATGATAATGGTTATGTAACTCACGAACTATTGATTTTGCTTGAATAACTAATCTAACCTTACATGGTTATTGGACAACTCGTGCACGAGAAACGGCTTCCTTGAGCGATATCTCGAGACACAGGATCATTTCGGCCAAGGAGGAAGTAAAAGATAGCTTAGCTCGACGAAGCAAAACATGGTTACTCGTGGAACTTGCAGCGGGGCTCGCTACTCGTGCTGAAAGGGTAGCCGTCTAACCCAGCTATAGTCCAAAATGGCTTGTGGTGCCAGTGACCTTCATATATCCAAACTGCACACGCTAACTGATAACATTTGACAAAGAATAAAATGTTAAGTCTCACATTGCATGGTACACTCTGCCATGGGTAAGTTCTAGCATAATTTATATTATGCCTATCATATGCTTGTCTAAAATTTATTAGGATGGCTAGAAAGATCATAAAATTTAGTTATAACATTTCTTGAACCAAGTGAGAGTGTTGTATATAAATTAGCCACTCGTCAATATAAAGTGTAATGTACTGATCCTCGCTCTCCACAGGTATCCCAAACCAAGAAGGACGTGTCACTTAAGCTCAAGGCGATGCTAGTACATTTGAAGCCTCATCCGTGTGTTGAAGGATTATTTTGATCCTTTTGAAGACTCCTCATTCAGTCCAGAGAAATGACGTCTCGACTCCCCATGATTTTAGGTCTTTAGAAATGTTTTGATGTAAATGGGGATATAATGTATGGAAAGACTATACAATCAGCGTTCAGTTTGTAATCGAGTCATGTTGTAGTCCGCGAGGCAAATGAATGTAACAGAGTCATGTAAATGATATTTATTATAAATAAAACGAAAGTTCCTTCTGTTTTCAAAAATAATGTGTTTGTTCAATTTCTCTGCGTACTTTACTTGATGTTGTGTTTCGGATAACCTTACGATTATATGCCTTGTGCGATCGCAACTTAGGTTCATACAGCATCACGTCCGGAGGATGACTATCGATTTTACGGAATCAGGGCGTGACAATTGGCGTAGGGAGCGAACACAAGAATGGATAGGGGAGGCAGCCACTGGTGCGCTGTTAGCCGTCGGATTGAAGGTCAATACGATCCCCGACTCTCTGCAGTGGTCTATATCGGCCAACGGCTCTTTCTCCTTATCTTCAGCCAAATGCGTTGCTTGTGGCATTGGGATGGCTTCCCCAATCATTGGCACCTTCTGGCATTATTACATCCAAAAAAATGGTCATTTCTAATTTGGAGAGAGCATCGTAAAAAACTCCCCACTGATGACACTCTCACCACCATCGGTTTCATCTTAGCTTTCGCTTGTCATTGTTGCACGGTGAAACAATCAGAAACTGTTGACCATATTGTAAGCCCCCTAAATTTCTCGAATTATTTTTCGAATTTTTCAATGAATTATTTTCAATAATTCATTTCTATATAATTAATTTCGATTTGATTAATTTTGATTTAATGCTCTTTACCGTGACTTGGATTTCTAGAGCATCAGGGATGCCAGTCTCTGGAAACTTCCTTCTTGGAGTTTGTAGTAGACGAGATTATCTTCACAGTGATATTTCGTGTCCCACTCGAACTTGTTCCCTTGTGCTCCATTTGCTTCGCGCAACTTCGGGTCAATTTAGACCAATTTATCGTCTGCCGTAATTCGTGACTTAACTTCCAACTTAATTTCCGGGCCCGACATCAGTCCAATCCGGTCGACCCAATATATGGCCCTGGCCTGTTTTGAGCCTACTATGCAAGCGCCACTTGCGCGCTATCAAATTGATCTCTCTTGTGCCCCCAATTCATCCATGAATTAATTGGTTTAATTTATAAATTAATTAAATCTTGGCTTCGACTTTGTCCAAGCTTGGCCAAACGTCCGACCCAGTTTGGCATGGACCCTACCATGACAGCCCGTACACCCCACTGATATTTTCTCATTTTTCCCTACTCAAAAATATCTTTTCTCTCTCTCTTTGTATATATATATATATAATATATAATATATGTCTCTCTCTCTCTCATCACTCACACACACAAATATCTCACCCCCTCACATCACCTTCTCTCTCCCCCTTGTACCCGACCAGCACACTCCCCCCCCATTTCTAACTCTCTTTCTCTCTTAATATCTCTCTCTCTCTTTCTTTATATAATATATGTACATACATATATATTATATATACATATAATCTCTCCTCACATTAACTCCCCTCTCCCCCATAACCAGCCACAAACACCCCCCCCCTCACTCCTAGGTTCTCTCTCCTCTCTCTAACTCTATTTCTATAATTAAACAACACACAACCCATCCCCATCACTTCTCACACTCTCTCTAATTTAATAACACACACCCTCACCATCCCTCTCTCTCACTCCAACACTCCCCCCCTACTCGACAGGAGAACCCCCCCCTCTCTCAACCGACTACTCTCTCTCTCTCTTAACCTTCTCTCTCTTTCTTTTCTAAAAATCTCTTTCTCTCTCTCCCTTTATAACATATAACTCTCTCTCTCTTTCACTCAACTCACACACACCATACCAACAACAACACCATCACCTACACCCCATCACCAGCTCAGCCAACCCATGGTCGAGCCCCTGGCCGACGGCCAAGCCCCACCTCCCTGGCCGAGTCGGCCACCACCGAGCTCATCTCCTCCTCCTCTTTCTTCACACATCATCACCACCATCAAAACCATCTCCACACACTACCACCCACCACCGCAACGGCCGACCACCACCCCCGACCGCTGCCATGCCCCGCTGTGCCGCCACCGCTGCCACCTGGATGCGCTGCCGCGGCCAGCAGCAGCAGCCAGCGCGCTTGCAACAGCAGCGAGCGGCAGTTGCGCGCGCGCACAGCGGCGACGGCGCCGCCCCGGCCACCGCCGCCGCATGGCCGGTCGCCCCCACGTCAGCGAGCCCCCCCTGGCCGGACGACCCCTAGGCACCACCCTGTGGCGGCCAACGTCCTCCGGGACGCGCCGTCTAGGCGATTTCAACGTTTTTCTCGGAGTTCCGTCGACGCGCGCGCGGAGAAATTCCAGAATTCGTGCTCCGTCGCAGCGACTTCGTGCCGATTTTCTGGGAGATCCGACCGTTGGATCGGCGAACTCCTTGCTCCGACTCAATCTCGTATATACCTCTTCGCTCACCTCAAATTTCATCCGTTAATTTTAGCGTTTGATACATCAAAACTGGCCACCAAGTTGACGTTTTAATTGTACTATTTTTGGACAGTTTCGCGACGCCAACTTCGCGGGTTCGTATCTTCGTCGTCGCAGCTCCGTTTTGCGTGCCACCAGTTCCGGTGCACAGCTGGTATAACCCTCTTCCTGCCCTCTTTAGATTTCATTTCAGTTTGAGCTTGTTAGGTCGGTCGAATTCGACGCCAAAGTTGGCCGTTCGAATTCTTAGTGTTGCACTTGTTAAATTCTATTTTTGAACCCGGGACTCCGGATTCAATTTCTGACACAACTAGTAGACTCGTGGCGTCGTTCTGGCATATTTTCATATAAAGTTTGCTTGATTTGGAGAACGTGGGCCCTGGCACGCATTTCGGTGCAAAGCGGGTCCCACTTTCTGGGTCAACGGGTCATTTTGAGTTCGGCTCATCGGAATCCAATTCCGGATATACTGTTGAGTTCGTATCGTCATTCTGGACTCGTTGACATATAATTTGCTGAGTTTTGAGGACATTAGCTCCGACACGCTTTTTCGTGCAAATTGGAATTTCAATGTCCTAGTCAACGGACCAATTTGAGATCGGGTCAACGGAATCCAATTCTGGAAATACCGTTGGGTTCGTATCGTCATTCTGAATTCGTGGACATATAATTTGTTAGGTTTTGTGCACTTTTATTTCGGCACGTTTTTCGGTGCAAAGTGTGTCCAACGGCGGACATTATTTTGGTCCGAAATTACCGTTTTGCCCCTGTGTCCAAATTGGACTTTTGGACAGGCTATCCTAGCTGATTTGACCATTCTGGACACGTTGGTGATATTTATTTTATCATCCGACAACATCTGTAGGTTTTTACCCTATTATTATAATCCTTCTCCTTTTGTGGTATTTTGAGTTCCATCGATTCCGGTGATTTCACAATCACTGAAATTGATGTGTTGACCTTGTAGATGTTTGTAGAGACTAGCTTTGACCCAGTTTGACCATGGTTGACTGCTTTGACTGAACGTCGAAGTAGAGTCAACATTTGACCTAGGTTAGACTAGTTTGACCTTGGTTGACCAGTTGACCAAAAGTCAATTGTAAGTCAACCATTGACCCAGTTTAACCTAGTTTGACTTGGGTTGACTTCTTGTGACCTAGTTTGACTTAGTTGGACTGAGATTGACCTAGATTACATAGCTTATACTATAGAATCAAGCCTAACACTGTTGAACCCTAATTAGCTTATATATATCTTATCTTTAGGTCTGTGGCATCACTCTGAGCATCGACCCCATTTGACAGCTCAGGACCGCAGGCGAGTACATTCACTGATAGTTTTCATTGTCTTGATATCTGCTATATCCGATTCAGTCGTAGTGTCTTACTTGATTCCTAGTCACGATAGTTCACGGACTAGTATATGTTGGATCATGACATGAGATGTTGTTCCTGGATTTCTTGGTATATATGTACATTTCCTGCCTTGTTCCATATACTTGTATAGACACCGATTCCTGAGAGGGAGTAGCTATCCTCTTAGGGAATCCCGTGTCATGACGTGTCATGTCCAGGTCCATTATACTATTCGGAGATGGGGAATTATTAGGGGTTATGTGATCAGAGCCACCCTGTCACTATTCATGTGCTCGCGCCACTCTTCCCTCACGAAGGGTGTAGCGAGATCCTCTTGCCTTGTGCTCGTTATCCAGGTTGGCCGACATGACTTTCCGTTGAGGTCACCGCGGATTGCCGGGCCAAGTGGATAGCCTGTCCTGTCACTTATCCCAAGCCGATCACATATCGCTCTAATAATTCAAGACACATTTTATATTTACTTTATCTTATCATATATCCTGTTCTGTTCTACATTCAGTACTTTCTCACCATGCTATGATATTCAGATTACTCACATGTTCTACATGCCATTATATTGTACCTTAATTGGAGACTAAGCTCTGTTCGGGAGAAGAGTTACAACCTCGGTCCTTGTTTGGTTTAAGGGTTGTAACTCAGATTTCGAACGGTTCCCAAGTCTTCATATATCTTTGTTTTGTAGTTCATTATACTGTCTCTTATAGAATTTGTCAATTCACATGGAACTGCTGTTAGTGTTTGTACTTGCTCATTTTCCTGACAGGATATCGTTGATAATATTTTAGGAGTAGTTGTGCCATTTTTGGACATCATGATGTTGCTAGCTGGGGTAGATCTCACTATCATTCTATGTGAGTTGCCTGGGAGTTATCCTTAGTTAGTCTTGTTGTTCCTTCTTTATTTTCCTGTCTTATGATCATTATAGATTCTAGTTGTTCTAGTGATATTGCTATTAATTCTTGTCTTATCTTCCTTAGTTTTCGTGATGTGACATGAGTACATTTCTAGTTATGGATTCTTAGATGTTGTAGTTAGTATAGTATACTTGACAGCGTTCTACCGCCGATACTGCGGCGTAGGCTGGGCGTGGCCCACGTATCCGTATCCGTATATCCGGGTGCGGGTCGTGACACGTTTTTAGTGGTGGCCCATGCAGGTCAGTCTTTGCAATTAATGCGAAGTCGTGGTAGTACTGGAGCTTATCTGTACTACTGCGAGCCTGCCCTAGGATTAAGGTTGAGTCATGGAATATTTTAGGAAATTGGTACTCAGTCACATATTAGGAACTCTTGGTAGATTCCAGGAATGACCCCTGGGAATCTTATTTCGAACTTTTCGAAACTTTTTCCAATTGTTCTGTCCGTCCTGATTTCTGAAACATCTGTCCGTTATCAACTTTATTCTTTCTTGGAATGAGTTGTGGACCCCAGAGGGAAGGTATAAGTTGAACTTATATATCTCCTAGGTCGAGACGAGAATATGATTTATCAGTCTCATATCAGGTTGAGATTGTTTTAGATTATATTTCAATAATTTCCTTTATCTTGACCTAGATAGTACCTTTGGACATCTCCTGAGAATTTTCTTCTAAATCCTATCTCGAAATCTATTTCCGCTAGTTTCCATTTACTTATCTTTGATTCATTGTTGAATTTTGAATCTTGATGTTCATTGTTGACTTCGATTTTGATTCTGTTTGAAGATAAATTTTTAAGGATTGAGTTAAGATATCCTGATAAACATATTTTATGAGGACGATGAGAACGATAAATGTCTACTTTATTTATGGAGTTTAGAATTTATCGCAGTCATATTAGCTAGCCTGACAAGGACATGGAGCCTGATTTTGGATATACTATCCTGGTTATGGCATTTAGATTCTCTTGCAGCCATACCGGTTGGCGCGGTAAGGAATCTAGATGACATGATTTTAGGGTGTATACCTTAGTTATGGACTCTATCGTTTATTGCAGCTATGTTTACTGACGTGGCGTAAATTCTGACAACATGATTTTGGATAGACGTGTATGGTTATCAGGTCATATCTTAAGTTGATTCACTTCTTTTACCTATTGATCAAGGATAATCCCTACCATTATTTCTTGTTCCGTCATTTGTCTTCTCATCATATGATGGTTTTCTCATCTTGTTATTACTTCAACAATCCTGATTAATTATGTCTTGATTTCACCAATCACCTGTCTTTTATCCATTCCTGTCAACTGCACTGTGAAGTCATTTAAAATTTTGTTTCTTTTCACCTTGGAAATGTTAAGGAAGTATCATAAATCATCTCGTTCGGAAGGCGGATTTATTATCATGTGGTATCTTGGTAGAAATATGGAATGTTGGATCTAGTGTAGAAATTTGAGATAGGAGTATGATTGAGGTTGGAACTGAAATCAAGGGGTCAATATAATCAGTTTAGAAATGGGTTACTAGGGTATTCGAGGATGAATTACTTGGAAAGCAAGTTCAAGGATTTCAAATAAGAAGGACAATAGGATATACATTAATGGTATGAAAATTCATATTTCATGGATATAGTCTAGAAACTGGACAAGGCATTGGTAAGAGGATAGAGAACACAAGGGTTTTGAGTCAAAAAAAAGGGGAGAAGAGATTTTGTGAATATAATTTATTAATTGAGATGGTTGAAAATTGAAAGTGTATGATGAAGAAAATATGAAGGTTGATTGGTAGTGGAAGAATAAGTTTTGTAAGGCCTAGTGGTATTAGATTGAATAACCCCATGAGAGTGATTTGAACAAGTTTAAGGATATTATAAACTTGATTTAGAGGTTTCAGATCAATATAGGACAAGGTGGAAGAATTCGGATTTAAGGATGATTAAGTGGATAGTGTGGAGTTCTAGTGAAGAGTGTACTTCTTGATTAGGGTTTTGGAATTTAGGATCTGGCCTATGGTATCATGACAATGTCCAATATTCATGACGGATGGGTAATTCTGGAAGTAGTTGTATAAGATTGATTTTATATTTGGACTTGTGAGATTAAAGGTGCGATTGGCCAATGATGACCAGATAAACTTGATAGTATCAGATAGAGATGATTAACTTGGCTTCCCTATGAAACCTTGTCTTTGATTTCTACTAAAGAGAATTTTGACTTATTCCATATCTCTGAATCATCCCTTGAGTTTTCAACATCGTTAAATCGTAATTTTCTTGATCGCGACCGAACAACTTTGATCATCTCTTCTATTCGTACCCGTATCCTGGGTCGTACTCAATTGAGTTAAATTCAATCCTAACTTGAATTTCCATCCTTGGATGTTCGTGCCCAACCTTCGTTGAACTTATTCTCCATCTTGCCCAAATTCTGAATTACTCGAAAGTTGATCAACTTAGATTGTGTTGAGAAATTATTTTTTTTTTTTTATCGTGGTTGGACTTCAATGCTATTAACCTTCGTGCATTGACTTCCGATTTTGAGCATGTTTGGATTTTGAAACACTCGTGCCTATACTCTTTTCGACCTTGATTTGATTTCCTGATTGTATCTGAAATTTCCTTGTGCTTAATCATGCCTATCTCAAATCCTAAATCAAATTTCAGTAAGCTGAAATCCTATTATCAATATTTTGTTGATTGTAACCGGATGAAGCTCAAGTTTTGATTTTGTTGTCATACCTCTATCGTGCCAAGTGATCTTTTAGACTATTTCCAAAAAAAATTTCACGTTCGAACTTGGAGCGTATTCCATGATTTTATTAATCATACTCTTCAATCTTGATCAGGTCTATAAGAACTTGACTTCGATTTTGTTGTGTCTAAAACTCCAGCTCAATCAGGCCAAGCCTTGTTTTGGTCATGATTATCTCTCATCTTGATCGAGCCTGTGTGACTTTCAGGCTGATTATCCGTTTAACCGAGTGCTGCACGTCACCTCGTACGTGGACTTCATCTATAACTTTCGTTCTCCTAAGTCATTTCTGAATCGTGTCCCACTGACTTAACTTATCTATAATCGTGCCTATATGATTCTGTTCATATTTTGATTCTATCGTGCGGAAATTTTTCATCGTGCCTGAATAAATGTGAATTGATTATCTTAATCGTGCAAACTTGTCATTCTATGATCGTGCCTAAGTTTTGCCTAAAACTTTCTATCTTGTTTTACCCCTACTACAACCTTAATTTCGAGGACGAAATTTCTATAAGGTGGGTAGGATGTAAGCCCCCTAAATTTCTCGAATTATTTTTCGAATTTTTCAATGAATTATTTTCAATAATTCATTTCTATATAATTAATTTCGATTTGATTAATTTTGATTTAATGCTCTTTACCGTGACTTGGATTTCTAGAGCATCAGGGATGCCAGTCTCTGGAAACTTCCTTCTTGGAGTTTGTAGTAGACGAGATTATCTTCACAGTGATATTTCGTGTCCCACTCGAACTTGTTCCCTTGTGCTCCATTTGCTTCGCGCAACTTCGGGTCAATTTAGACCAATTTATCGTCTGCCGTAATTCGTGACTTAACTTCCAACTTAATTTCCGGGCCCGACATCAGTCCAATCCGGTCGACCCAATATATGGCCCTGGCCTGTTTTGAGCCTACTATGCAAGCGCCACTTGCGCGCTATCAAATTGATCTCTCTTGTGCCCCCAATTCATCCATGAATTAATTGGTTTAATTTATAAATTAATTAAATCTTGGCTTCGACTTTGTCCAAGCTTGGCCAAACGTCCGACCCAGTTTGGCATGGACCCTACCATGACAGCCCGTACACCCCACTGATATTTTCTCATTTTTCCCTACTCAAAAATATCTTTTTCTCTCTCTCTTTGTATATATATATATATATAATATATAATATATGCCTCTCTCTCTCTCATCACTCACACACACAAATATCTCACCCCCTCACATCACCTTCTCTCTCCCCCTTGTACCCGACCAGCACACTCCCCCCCCCATTTCTAACTCTCTTTCTCTCTTAATATCTCTCTCTCTCTCTTTCTTTATATAATATATGTACATACATATATATTATATATACATATAATCTCTCCTCACATTAACTCCCCTCTCCCCCATAACCAGCCACAAACACCCCCCCTCACTCCTAGGTTCTCTCTCCTCTCTCTAACTCTATTTCTATAATTAAACAACACACAACCCATCCCCATCACTTCTCACACTCTCTCTAATTTAATAACACACACCCTCACCATCCCTCTCTCTCACTCCAACACTCCCCCCCCCTACTCGACAGGAGAACCCCCCCCCTCTCTCAACCGACTACTCTCTCTCTCTCTTAACCTTCTCTCTCTTTCTTTTCTAAAAATCTCTTTCTCTCTCTCCCTTTATAACATATAACTCTCTCTCTCTTTCACTCAACTCACACACACCATACCAACAACAACACCATCACCTACACCCCATCACCAGCTCAGCCAACCCATGGTCGAGCCCCTGGCCGACGGCCAAGCCCCACCTCCCTGGCCGAGTCGGCCACCACCGAGCTCATCTCCTCCTCCTCTTTCTTCACACATCATCACCACCATCAAAACCATCTCCACACACTACCACCCACCACCGCAACGGCCGACCACCACCCCCGACCGCTGCCATGCCCCGCTGTGCCGCCACCGCTGCCACCTGGATGCGCTGCCGCGGCCAGCAGCAGCAGCCAGCGCGCTTGCAACAGCAGCGAGCGGCAGTTGCGCGCGCACACAGCGGCGACGGCGCCGCCCCGGCCACCGCCGCCGCATGGCCGGTCGCCCCCACGTCAGCGAGCCCCCCCTTGGCCGGACGACCCCTAGGCACCACCCTGTGGCGGCCAACGTCCTCCGGGACGCGCCGTCTAGGCGATTTCAACGTTTTTCTCGGAGTTCCGTCGACGCGCGCGCGGAGAAATTCCAGAATTCGTGCTCCGTCGCAGCGACTTCGTGCCGATTTTCTGGGAGATCCGACCGTTGGATCGGCGAACTCCTTGCTCCGACTCAATCTCGGTATATACCTCTTCGCTCACCTCAAATTTCATCCGTTAATTTTAGCGTTTGATACATCAAAACTGGCCACCAAGTTGACGTTTTAATTGTACTATTTTTGGACAGTTTCGCGACGCCAACTTCGCGGGTTCGTATCTTCGTCGTCGCAGCTCCGTTTTGTGCGCCACCAGTTCCAGTGCACAGCTGGTATAACCCTCTTCCTGCCCTCTTTAGATTTCATTTCAGTTTGAGCTTGTTAGGTCGGTCGAATTCGACGCCAAAGTTGGCCGTTCGAATTCTTAGTGTTGCACTTGTTAAATTCTATTTTTGAACCCGGGACTCCGGATTCAATTTCTGACACCACCAGTAGACTCGTGGCGTCGTTCTGGCATGTTTTCATATAAAGTTTGCTTGATTTGGAGAACGTGGGCCCTGGCACGCATTTCGGTGCAAAGCGGGTCCCACTTTCTGGGTCAACGGGTCATTTTGAGTTCGGCTCATCGGAATCCAATTCCGGATATACCGTTGAGTTCGTATCGTCATTCTGGACTCGTTGACATATAATTTGCTGAGTTTTGAGGACATTAGCTCCGACACGCTTTTTCGTGCAAATTAGAATTTCAATGTCCTAGTCAACGGACCAATTTGAGATCGGGTCAACGGAATCCAATTCTGGAAATACCGTTGGGTTCGTATCGTCATTCTGAATTCGTGGACATATAATTTGTTAGGTTTTGTGCACTTTTATTTCGGCACGTTTTTCGGTGCAAAGTGTGTCCAACGGCGGACATTATTTTGGCCCGAAATTACCGTTTTGCCCCTGTGTCGAAATTGGACTTTTGGACAGGCTATCCTAGCTGATTTGACCATTCTGGACACGTTGGTGATATTTATTTTATCATCCGACAACATCTGTAGGTTTTTACCCTATTATTATAATCCTTCTCCTTTTGTGGTATTTTGAGTTCCATCGATTCCGGTGATTTCACAATCACTGAAATTGATGTGTTGACCTTGTAGATGTTTGTAGAGACTAGCTTTGACCCAGTTTGACCATGGTTGACTGCTTTGACTGAACGTCGAAGTAGAGTCAACATTTGACCTAGGTTAGACTAGTTTGACCTTGGTTGACCAGTTGACCAAAAGTCAACTGTAAGTCAACCATTGACCCAGTTTAACCTAGTTTGACTTGGGTTGACTTCTTGTGACCTAGTTTGACTTAGTTGGACTGAGATTGACCTAGATTACATAGCTTATACTATAGAATCAAGCCTAACACTGTTGAACCCTAATTAGCTTATATATATCTTATCTTTAGGTCTGTGGCATCACTCTGAGCATCGACCCCATTTGACAGCTCAGGACCGCAGGCGAGTACATTCACTGATAGTTTTTATTGTCTTGATATCTGCTATATCCGATTCAGTCGTAGTGTCTTACTTGATTCCTAGTCACGATAGTTCACGGACTAGTATATGTTGGATCATGACATGAGATGTTGTTCCTGGATTTCTTGGTATATATGTACATTTCCTGCCTTGTTCCATATACTTGTATAGACACCGATTCCTGAGAGGGAGTAGCTATCCTCTTAGGGAATCCCGTGTCATGACGTGTCATGTCCAGGTCCATTATACTATTCGGGGATGGAGAATTATTAGGGGTTATGTGATCAGAGCCACCCTGTCACTATTCATGTGCTCGCGCCACTCTTCCCTCACGAAGGGTGTTGCGAGATCCTCTTGCCTTGTGCTCGTTATCCAGGTTGGCCGGCATGACTTTCCGTTGAGGTCACCGCGGATTGCCGGGCCAAGTGGATAGCCTGTCCTGTCACTTATCCTAAGCCGATCACATATCGCTCTAATAATTCAAGGCACATTTTATATTTACTTTATCTTATCATATATCCTGTTCTGTTCTACATTCAGTACTTTCTCACCATGCTATGATATTCAGATTACTCACATGTTCTACATGCCATTATATTGTACCTTAATTGGAGACTAAGCTCTGTTCGGGAGAAGAGTTACAACCCCGGTCCTTGTTTGGTTTAAGGGTTGTAACTCAGATTTCGAACGGTTCCCAAGTCTTCATATATCTTTGTTTTGTAGTTCATTATACTGTCTCTTATAGAATTTGTCAATTCACATGGAACTGCTGTTAGTGTTTGTACTTGCTCATTTTCCTGACAGGATACCGTTGATAATATTTTAGGAGTAGTTGTGCCATTTTTGGACATCATGATGTTGCTAGCTGGGGTAGATCTCACTATTATTCTATGTGAGTTGCCTGGGAGTTATCCTTAGTTAGTCTTGTTGTTCCTTCTTTATTTTCCTGTCTTATGATCATTATAGATTCTAGTTGTTCTAGTGATATTGCTATTAATTCTTGTCTTATCTTCCTTAGTTTTCGTGATGTGACATGAGTACATTTCTAGTTATGGATTCTTAGATGTTGTAGTTAGTATAGTATACTTGACAGCGTTCTACCGCCGATACTGCGGCGTAGGCTGGGCGTGGCCCACGTATCCGTATCCGTATATCCGGGTGCGGGTCGTGACACATATTCTTAACTCTGGAGAATTGGCCGTACAGGTATATACCGAGCTCTCTTTTCGTTACAAGCAGGACCAGGTCGGTGGAAGTTACAACGATCTTCTCACCACTTGGGGTAAAGCCTCGCACGACTACAAGATCATTACAGCCGCTATCACGTGGGTTATGTGGAAAAATAGTAACAAATTCAGATACGAGGGACACCAATATACAGCCACCCAACTGATCCGGGAGTGTTTGCCATTAAATATTAAGAACAAAAATTATAGAGGAATTGAACTTGATTGCAAACTCGCTTGTACAAAAGAAAGCCAAGAAAGAAACTCTAGGAAACAATCGAAGTATAATTGTTTAGTTTTTGATTCTGGAGGGTGACGATGGAGGCTCGAGAAAGTATAGCAACTCTACCTTACTCCTTGGACTATCGGACACAGTTTTTGCTCTCGAAAAAATTGTTCTTCGTAGGTTGCCAGCCTTTTGTATGGGTGTGGTACCCAGCTATTTATAGCGATAGATATCTTGAGCTGCATGGATGGCCGTGTGACCACGTGGCTACAACAGCACACAAAGACTCGCTCTTTGGCCACCAGCTGGTGACTTGTTGAGATTTTGTTGTAGCAAATCTGGGTGGTTGAGACTTGGTCAGCCTGCCACGTGTCCTATCGCAGGATAGGATCAATCTGCTTAAGTCATTTTAAGCCGCATAGGTCTTTTAGTTAGCCAGAGCAGCTATTGAAATAGCTGCATGCAAAATGCGTATACGAACTCAATTTATTATTTCAGGATAGAGATGTAAAACTAAACAAAAGGGGTATTAAGGATTAAAAAATAACCACACTTTACTTATTTCTTTTCTAGTTTCTAGACAAATACTATTTCTTTTTTTCTCATTCTTTGCATTGAAATAACGGATTCAAATAAAAAAGATATGATTCAACCTCAGACTCTTTTGAATGTAGCGGATAATAGCGAAGCTCGAAAATTGATATGTATTCGAATCATAGGGGCTGGTAATCACTGATATGCTCATATTGGTGACGTTATTGTTGCTGTAATAAAAGAAGCAGTGCCCAATATGCCTCTAGAAAGATTCGGCCATGTTGGGCCGCATAAGACTTATGCGGCTTAGGTCGCAGTCTCCCTTAGTCTGCATGTAGCTTAGGGACTTTTGAGCCGTATAGATTCTATATTCTGGGTCGCATAAAGCTCATGCAGCTCAGGTTGTAGTCACCCTTAGCCGCATGAAGCACATAGATTGAGCCGCATAAGGTTCATGCGGCTCGGGTCGTATTCCTTCTGGCAGCATGACCATGTCCAGGCATATGGACCCTGTGTCACGTCTTATCTTTTTTTTTCAGAGTGTCAGAGCTGTCAGTTTTGACAGAGTTTGTCAGCTTTATCATAAGGGCTGATCAGCTTGGCCGCCTAAGTAACTTTTTCTTTTGCGGCTCAAATCAGTCTGGTTGCTTTTGATATATAATTCGAGATAGTAAAGATGGGCCGTAGGGGGATTGCGGAGTCTGTCATACGGCTCTTCTTTATGCGGACCAATTTGGCCCAAAGTACTGATGCGGTCAGTTGTGATCCGCATGAACCCCATATTTTCCATGCTTCTACAAGACCCCCTTCAAAGTTTTCAAATTATAAATTTGGAATACTTTGAATAAGAAGCAAGGAGATATGTCAAACCGCAGGAGAGACCTTGAACCACAGGGAAATTTTAAGCCGCAGGGAAATCTTTAGCCGTATTAAGATCTTGAGCCGCAGGAAGATCCCATCCCGACTGCCAGCTGTCACTGCTGCACTTAATGTCTTGATTTAGTTTTGGATTTGGGTTCTCTTTTTGAGATAAAGCTGACGGTTACTAAGGATAAAGTCTCCAAACGTCATTATTATCTTTAATGGACTCGAGAATCGAAACGAAGCTCTTTCGAAAACCTTATAAATATAGATCATTCGGAGAGAAATTTTTCTCTTACACCTTCTTCTCCTTCGTCTTCATCATCTTTGTCATCCTTTTTGTCCCAGTTTAGCCATGGCTCCAAAGCTTCCAAGTTGACTGGTGTTGCAGCCAAAGAAAAGGGACTTGCGTCTCCGTCGAGAGCTGTGGACTCTCCTTCCATTCATTACGACGTGCAACCCCTATCAAGGGTAAGGACGACGACTTAATTTTGAATGGCCATATCGCATATTTTATGCACAGGCCTGTCATGTATCGCCTCTGTGCTTTAGGCATGATCGATGCATGCCCTATCTCATTGGACCGCATGTGTTCTGTATGATGGGGCCGCATGGCTAAAGAATGAACTTTGTTTTCTTCTGACTGTTAACCCCTTTTCCCTCTTTTTATTTTTTGTAGGGGTCTGGCTAGCAAATTTCTCCAGGACCGATATTGGCATATTTGGGCATGGTGAAGATGCAACACTTGACACACACATCAGAGAGCTGAGAACTCTTCATGCTTTAGAAGGGTTTTCCTCAGATGGTTGGAAGAACCTTTATACATCGGAGAGTCAGACGGTGGTTGGGCGTCATCGTGAAAGTTTTGTTTTTATGTCTCTCCAAGTAGGCACAAGCAATATAGGGACATGTTTTTGAAGGTATGGTCTTCTCGAAGATTCAACAGCCTTTTTTGCTTCTCACCAGTAAACCATGACTTCTTTCGAGGGCTACGAAACTACTTTTTGATGAAGGCGAAGTTCTACCAAACTGACCAGACTATGTGTTGCTAGATTTTTCTTTCTTTTCTTTTTGCTGCTGATGTAGTCCTATAAATATAACTGATTTTGAATAAACAGAATACATTCACTCCATTCTTTGCTTGTGGTATTTGTGGTGGTTGTACTAGAGGGCCTAATATAGCATTTGTGTTTTGATAAAGGGCATCGCACTGGAGGACTTTTTGTGGACCTATTGCCCTTTTGTGCATCTGGAGATGCGAGCAATAGATTTGAATAATATTTTGTGGACCTATTACTTTTTTTGTGCACCGATGTTGCGAGTAATAGATTAGGATAACTTCTGTGGACCTATTATCCTTTTGTGCACTGGTGCGGGTAATAGATTTGAAACGAAACCTAACACAGGTAATATGGACGTGATAGGTTTTGTGGTCTTAACACCATGTCTTTTATTCCAGGTTGGGTACAGGTGGTAAGTCAAGAGACCATCGGTATTAGAGGTAATATGGACGTGACATACGATAATCATTAAATTTTTTGGTGGACCTATTACTCTTCTGTGCACTGGTGGTGCGAGTAATAAATTTTGAGGCAAAACCTAACAGAGGTAATATGGACGTTATAGGTTTTGTGGTCTTAACACCATGTCTTTTATCCCGAGTTGGGTATAGGTGTTAAGTCAAGAGACCATCGGTATCAGAGGTAATATGGACATGATACACGATAATCAGGAATAATCTTTGGTGAACCTATTACTCTTCTGCGTACTGGTGGTACGAGTAATAGATTTTGAGACAAAATCCAACAGAGGTAATATGGACGTGATAGATTTTGTTGTCTTAACACCATGTCTTTTATCCCAAGTTGGGTACAGGTGTTGAGTCAAGAGACCATCGGTATCAGAGGTAATATGGACGTAATACATGATAATCAGGACCAAGAAGTCCGCTCAGAGATGGCGATAAGCTTGGCAGACTCCTGTGTGATAAAGCATTAGAGTGGACGTTCAGAGGTATTAGCATACATGACTCGCCACTCAGGAAGATGTGATGTAAATCCACTCGGAGCAAATAGAGTGTGAGCTCAGAGGTACTTGGTGTACATAACTCGATAGCTTGGGAGATTTGGTAGTTTGAGGGAGTACCAGCATGTCCTTAGACATAGTATTTCTTCAGGAATTTGCTGTTTATGGACATCATGAGCAAGTCTCCGTTCTGCTTCGTGAGTCGGTATGCGCCATTGGAAAATACGGTCTCGATGATGTATGGACCCTCCCACTTGGGCTAGAATTTGCCGACGGTTTTGTGAGTCATGACCATCAGTCTGCGAATGATTAAGACGAGATCGCCTATTTGGAATGTCCTCTACTTGACTTTCTTATTGAAGGCCCGAGAGATGCGTGCTTGATAGAGCTCGATGCTTTGTTGAGCTTGCAAATGCTTCTCGTCTAAAGCTTCCAATTCTTGTAGCCGTCGGCGGTAGTTATCATTCGACGTCAACTGGTAAATAAGGGCTACACGAAGTGAGAGGATCTGGGTCTCCAAAGGGAGAACTGTCTCGCTTCCGTACACCAGAGAGAATAGTGTATTTTCGATAGCCGTCCGACTCGTATACAGTACGCCCATAAGCATTCGCCCAACTTTTCATTCCAGCCGCATTTGTTTGAAGACACGAACTTCTTAAAAAGCTTGATTATGGTCTTATTAAAGGCTTTGGCCAGACCATTAGCTGATGGGTTGTATACGGTTGAAGCTACATTCTGAATCCAATTCTTGTCACAGAATCGATAGAAAGCATGGCTTGCAAACTGCTGACCATTGTCATGAATGATCCTCCGTGGTAGTCTAAAATGGTAAATGACGTGATATTTTATGAAACTGATCACGTTTGATGTCTTTACCTCTGCCAGTGGAACAGCTTTCGCCCAATTAGAGAAGTAGTCGGTGATTGCAAGTATAAACCGGTACCCTTTGGACGATGACGGGATGATTGGGCCAACAATGTCTATTCCCCTTGCTTCAAATGGCCCAGAGGACACTATTGGGTGTAAGAATTCGGATAAAAGATGTATAAAATCTGTGTGGATCTGACAAGCCTTACACTTCTTTCCACAATCGACTACGTCTGCTACCATCGTAGGCTAGTAATAACCCATCCGACGGAGACGGTCCTGCAACTTCGGGCTAGGTTGGTGAGTCCCGCAAACGCCATCGTGAGCCTCGTGTAAGGCTTCTTTGGCTTCTGCATATGACAGACATCTTAACAGTAGCCCATCGTAAGATCATCGATATAATATTTTTGTTTCTTTGTCATAAAAGAATCTGAGAGAACGCCTTCTGATTGAAGTTGCTTCTTTTACATTCTCAGGCAGGATTTCGTAGACTGCAAAGTCGATGAACGGAAATCTCCAGTCATGCATGTCATTGGTTATCTGGGCGGAGTAACTCGTATCCAGTTGAACGTTATTTTTGGGACAGACCAACTCATGGCCTATCACGTCGACTAGATGATGAGCATAATTTGGAACCGCTAAAGAAGCGACGAGGCCTGCTAGGGCATCGACTTCAATATTTTGGAGCCTAGGAACATGCTCTATAAAGAACCCCTCCAAGGTTGCAAGATGGCAATTGTTGTCTGATGGTAAGAAATCAGGTCCTCATTACGAACCTCGTATGAGCCTCGGATCTGATTAACAATCAGCTGTGAGTCGCCAATACGCTTTCAGGTATTTGACCCCTATCTCTTTTGCGAGGCGGAGTCCGATGACCAGAGCGTTATATTCGGCTACATTGATTGAACAGGGTTCTGTGAGAGAATATGTCCGATTAACTACCAACCCAGAGGGAGAAATTAATACTACCCGACTCCAGCGACGATATTACCTTGTGGCCCTGTTCTTGAGGTACCGTCAAAGAACATTCGCCAAACGTCATCATGCGAAGTCATGTTTGAGTTAACGACTTCGTCTGGGATTTTTTCATAGATTCTGGCTATTTTTGAGCCTGGATGGACTGCTAGAAAGTTGACCAAGGCTTGACCTTTGACAGCCTTATGCGGAACGAAGACCATGTCGTAGGGGGATAATAGTTTCGCCCATATGGCTAGGCGAGAACTGAGTGCGCTTAGCTTGGTCATGAGAACCCTGAAGGGATTAACTCGCGAGACAACATGGATGATCTGCCCTATCACATAGTATCGTATTTTCTGAATGGCGAACACCAGGGCAAGGCACTCCTTCTCGACGACGGTGTACCTATGTTCTGGCCTACCATCATCCGGATGAGATAGTAAATGGCTTGTTCATGTCCCACATCATTGTTCTGTGCTAGCAAGGTGCCGATGAAGTGTTTCATCACCCGTACATAGAGCAGGAAGGGCTTTCCGACGACCGGGGCTACCAGAACCGACAGATTCGACAGATATTCCTTAATGTCATCAAAGGCGCGTTGAGATTCTTCATTCCATATGAAAGAGACGTCTTTCTTCATGAGTTGTGTGAAGGGTTGACATCGTCCTGAGAGGTTAGATATAAACCTCCTGATGTAGGCTAGTCTTCCCTGGAGGCCACGGAGTTCACGGAGGTTCCTTGGTGGACTCATCTCCAGGATTGCTTTTGTCTTATCGGGGGTCTATGTGAATACCCTGGGAAGTGATGACAAAGCCCAAGAACTTCCTGCTGGACATGCCCAGAAAGGACTTAGTGGGATTCATCTTCAGATTATGCGCTCGCATAAGGTCGAACACTATCCTCAAATCGTGTAAATGATCATCCTTGGAGCGGCTTTTGACGGCAATATCGTCAACGTAACACTCCACCATCTTGCGTAAGTGATCTCTGAAGATGACGTTCATAGCTCGTTGATATGTAGCACCTGCGTTCTTCAGGCCGAAGGGCATGACTATGTAACAATAAACGCCGATCGGTGTTCGGAATGACGTATGCTTCTCATCGTTAGGAGACATTTTGATTTAATTGTATCCTGAAAAGCCATCCATCAAGGACATGCGTTCGAAGCCACACGTATTATCGATCATTATGTCGGTGATGGGAAGAGGGAATTCATCTTTAGGACATGCCGTATTCAGATTACCGAAGGCGATGCAGATTCTGATCTTTCTGTTCTTCTTGACGACTGGTACTATATTAGCTATCCAGTCTGGGTGCTACTCCGCGCAGATGAAACTACTAGCTATAAGCTTATTTACTTCCGCTTGGATGTAGTTTATGATGTCTGGATAGAACCACCGTTGTTGTTGTTTGACTGGTTTTGCATTCGGATGAATATTAAGCTTATGAAGTACGATCTCGGGGTTTAGCCTTGGCATATCTTTATAGCTCCAAGCAAAAACATCGATATACTCTCTGACGAGTTGCAACAATGACTCCCGCTCGCCGTTTGTCAGGCTTTTACTGACGAAGATTGGCTTTGGAGAGGATTCATCACCGAGGTCAACTTGCATGACCTCATCTTCAGTGGGAGGGTCACATAGTTTAAAACGCTTCTTCTATTGTACATCCAGTTGTTGGACCCATGGCTCCAATTCAAGAGGTTCGAGTAGATCTTCATCTTCCTCTTTAATGTCAGCGGATGCCATGTTGACAGATAATGTTTGCCTGAATATATCCCTAATGCTGTCATCAGAATCGTATGTAGGTGATTCGGATGAGTGAGAATGCCACTCGTATTCCTCATCGGAGCTCTCGAACGTTGTTGCTGGTGTAGCATAACCGAGGCCGCATTTGGACTTTTTGTAATAATCTCGAGGTTTTCCAGCCGGGGTTGACAGCTACAGAGGCGATCGCCGATCGTTGCCGTAATTCAGAGGTCCCGAGAGGAGTCCCGGGCTTTGAACATTGCTCGAAGCTCCTGAACTTCCCTCCTTGCCTCCCTGGCTTCGTCTGCAGCTAAAGGAACTGATGCTCCTAAAGGATTGTCACCCAAAGGAGGAGCGATCGTGTTAGAGTCCGCGTTGACTGCGGGTCCCAAGCTTGCTTGTCCAGGCGTCCTTGTCGGTTGAGTTGGCAAGGCAGCTTTGATTTTGTCTACTGACTTGGCCAGGAACAGGAGCATGGCTTCAAGTACTTCTAGATATTGTCGATCAGTAGGTCCTTCATGGTCGTCGCCGACCATAAATACTGTCTGCATGTCGGTAGACGTGGAAGGGACCGTAGAAGAGGTGCTCTCCGTGTCGTACCCTCATATAGAGAAATCATCGGGGAACGTCTGAATGTCCTCTTCCTCGGATTCAGAAGAGGTTCCACCCCCTGTGCAGGAAGCTGCATCGTCTTGGCGAAGGCGGTCATCCTCGGGGACGTCCAAGTCTATTGCATAATTCCAGTGGATCGCTACCCCCTGTGTATGCTCTTGGAACACCGGGTTGTTGCATATATTGAGGGGATTACTACTTCTAACTTCATCTACCCCCAGGGAGGCCGAGGGTGCATCCCCGGGTGTTGTAAACTTCTTTCTGTATCAAGCGCCTAGGTAGACGCCCCCTGCACTTGTCGGCGGTAATCCTTCAGATGAGAGTTTCCTTGTGGTGCTGGCTGAGATTGTCGGGCTGGAAGAGCCTGTCTTCTTTCCTTCCTTGCAGGGAAGAACCTTCTGAGTTGAATTACAGAAGGCGAAAGAAAATTCCTCGTCTTCCAAAATTTGCACTTGTTCCTCAATTGGTTGCCGAACAGGTACTGGTTGGTGCAGTCATTGGAAAACGGACTGCAGATCTTCAGGTGTTGCCGACTTTTCGCAGCAGCAGTTGATGATGACCTGGGTACAACGATGTCCCAAAAAGGGCTCATCACATGCCAAGGTTGCTTCTTTCTTCTTGCGTTTATGAGTAATCACCTCTCGCAAGTCGATAGCAGACTGATCTACCTTTGCATCCAATTTGTGGACTCGGGTATCCCGAGCACACGGGTGCGTAGGTATCATATTTGCTCCCTGATCCGAGGCTAGTAAAAGCACTTGCTTTCGATTGTTGGAGGGAGACTTTTGAGACCCACCCTGTCCGTAAGCCCTGGGGGACTGGTTGCGGGTGGTTCTGTATAACTTTCCATCAGCAGCTCGTATAGCAGTTAACGGTGCCCGCTGACGGTCAATAGCTTGGACAGTTGACTGGGCTTGTTGGACCCGTACTGCCCTAGACTTCTTCGATTTAGTACCTGAAGGTGCATAGTAAGAAGAGTCCAGATTAGAATATTCTATATTCTCAATGGGTCGCATGGAGTCGGGCCCGCATGAGAGACGGTCGAACACAGAGCTTCTGAAAGGGCCGCATGAGACATCCTGTCTGTGGCCAGGATTGGCTGTCCCATGGGGCATCTGCCTGTGGCCAGAGTTGGCTGCCGCATAGGCCATCTTCCTGCGGCTAGAGTTGACTACCGTATGGGCCATCTACCTGGGGCCAGAGTTCGCTGCCGCATGGGCCATCTGCCTGCTGCCAGAGTTGGCTGCCGCATGGGCCATCTGCCTGCGGCCAGAGTTGACTGTCTCATGGGCCATTTGCCTGCGGCCAGAGTTGGCTGCCACATGGGCCATCTGCCTACGGCCAGAGTTGGCTGCCGCATATGTAGACTGCTCATATCTCTTATGTGGCCTCTTCCTCGTCTGTATGGATTTCCTTTGTGTCCCAAAAAACTCAGCATCGTAGTGTTTTTCTTTGCTAGATTTGGGGACAGTGGGGTTCTCTGCGGTCAAAAGCAAGGCCGTAGAAGAGCTTTGATCACCGTCTTGGGCCGCAGAAGGAGCTTCTTCGAGAACCTAGTCGGGGGCAACAGTTTTATGCTTCGACGTCCTGCAGGTTCTCTTTGGGTTGGCTCGCTTCTGCGACGGCCTGGTGCTCCCTTCAGAGAGCATTTCTTTAAATGCTCGTTGGTCAAAATGAACCACGAGCATTTGTTGCATAGAGTCGAGCTTGGACGCGTCAGATTGCGTCACCAACTTCTCATCAAAGGAGAAGGAAGTCCCAAGCAGAGTCGCCATCGTGTTTGACATTAAATATAAAGAATAAAAATTACAGAGGAATTGAACTTGATTGCAAACTCGCTTGTACAAAAGAAAGCCTAGAAAGAAACCCTAGAAAACAATCTAAGTACAATTGTTTAGTTTTTGATTCTGGGGAGATGACGATGGAGCTCGGGAAAGTGTAGCAACTCTGCCTTACTCCTTGGACTATCGGACACAGTCTTTGCTCTCGAAGAAATTGCCCTTCGTAGGTTGCCAGCCTTTTGCATGGGTGTGGTACACAGCTATTTATAGTGATAGATATCTTGAACCGCATGGATGGCCGCATGACAACGTGGCTACAACAGCACACAAAGACCCACTCTTTGGCCGTCAGCTGGTGACTTGTTGAGATTTTGTTGCAGCAAAACTGGGTGGTTGAGACTTGGTCAGCCTGCCACGTATCCTATCGCAGGATAGGATCAATCTGCTTGAGTCATTTTGAGCCGCATAGGTCTTTTAGTGTTTGGCCATGCTGGGCCGCATAAGACTTATGCGGCTTAGGTCGCAGTCTCCCTTAGTCCGCATGTAGCTTGGGGACTTTTGAGCCGTATAGATTCTATATTCTAGGCCGCATAAAGCTCATGCGGCTCAGGTTGCAGTCACGCTTGGCCGCATGAAGCAAATATATTGAGCCGCATAAGGTTCATGCGGCTCGGGTCGCAGTCCGTATGGCCGTATAACCATGTCCAGGCACGTGGACCCTGTGTCACGTCTTATCTTCTTTTTGTCAGAGTGTCAGAGCTTTCAGTTTTGTCAGTTTTGACAGAGTTTGTCAGCTTTATCAGAAGGGCTGATCAGCTTGGCCGCATAAGTAACTCTTTCTTCTGCGACTCAAATCAGTCTGGTTGCTTTTAATATATAATCCGAGATAGTAAAGATGGGCCGTAGGGGACTTGCTGAGTCTGTCATACGGCTCTTCTTTATGCGGACCAATTTGGCTCAAAGTACTAATGCGATCAGTTGTGATCCGCATGAACCCCATATTTTCCATGCTTCTACAGTGAGGTCTTACGACAGATCTACAAAGCCAGCAAACACTGTAAACACGGTCAGGAGGTCTTCTGGTAATCCTTGCTCTCCTGATCTGGGGGCATTGAGCGGAAACCATCTTTTGTTACCTTCTTTTTCTGTCTTCCTTTTGCGCTTACTAGTAAAGGCTACGGCATTTTGCGCCTATGATGAATACAATTGGGGTATTTGAAATATATATATATATATATATATATATATATATATATATATATATATATATATATATATATATATTCGGGCACAAGTACGAAATACGAATCGTTGGACATTGAGATAGAATTAATGGGAGGAGGATATGACTGAGATTTGGACACAAATTTAAGAGACTGGAGGTAACAATTTGGGAATAGAGAATTATTTTAGTATGGATTACTTTAGATAGAACGTAGGAAGGATTTCAAGAAATGGAATGTATAATTATAGTGAGCACTGTAAAATATCAGAGTTGTATTAAAAAAACTGATGAAAATATTCGAGGGCGATATGATTTTGAGAACGTAAATATTTTTAAGTTATTGATTCCTGGGATATTATATTGAATTAAGACTAGGATACTGAAATTTGGAATCCAAATACATGGAAGAAAGATTATGATTGCATGCATTGGTGATAATAAATCGAGTAAAGGATTGGTAGGTGAATGATTGAGAACTGGTAGGACATAAGATTTCTGAGTAAAAAAATTTAAGACTTTGTGAGTCTTTTAAATTTTAGAAGAATAAATTTTCAAGGTATAAATTGAAGGATATGTGAAGGTTGATTTAAATAATGAAGAAATTTTATGTTGTAGTGGCATTAATACAAGGAGTATAGATTTGGACAATGTCCATGGATTTTATAAACCATGATACAAGGATTCAATTTTAAATTAAAGACAAGATAGAGGAATTTGGACTTCCAAGGCGACTAAGTTGAAAAGGATAAAAAAAGGGAAGTGGGAGAATCGAGGAGTTATCACAAAAATATGCTTCATGGGTAGTCATCTTTATGACTGGAAACTTTCCTTTGGTAGTAGTCGAAGCAGTGTGAAATGATTATCTTGATTTTTCTATGCAATCCTATCTTTGAATTTCCTATCCTAGTAGAAGAAATTTAATTTTTCTATCTTTAAATCATTCATTTATTTCAAGATCGCAAAATTTGATCCCCTTGATCGTGACCCATTGATTTTAGTCAACTCCTTTATCGCACCAACATCCTTGATTCTAGACTATACTCAAACAATTTAAAATTTGACCATGACTCGGATTTCAATATTTTGGTTGCTCATGTTCAGACTTCGATATCGTTCTTCATCATGCCTAAATCATTTTTGACCAAGGATCGATTGACCTTATCTTTGATCGTATCAAAATTTCAAATTATGAACGTGTTTGGATTTCAATGCCATTATCACTCGTGCCTAAACCCTTCAATTATACTGTTCATCATATCTAAATACTATTTAGACCAAGGTTAGACTGACCTTATCTGTCACGCACCAGAACCAGAATACTGGCAAGTCGGGACGGACAAGGCCAGCTACGTAATACCAATGTACGACAGTACTCTAAAATCACGTATAAGCTGTCGAGACATGGGGGTTACTTCTACAAGCCAACAGTCGATCCTAGGTCAAGCAATCCTAGACATCTCAATCACAGACAATTATACAAAGAACAAGAAGTATGATCATCAGACATACAATAGTAAAGCGTCCCAAACTATATATACATGGATGATCTTGAAGCTAGTAATACAAAATGGAGAACTAGCAAGAGCAATAGTCATACATGATAAGCTCTAGCTATAGTCTAGAATACGCACATCATGTTTAGGCCCGTAGGCTAAATGTCAAGGACCAAAATACTATCTAAACACGTGCTCGGAGGCTAAACGCCACAAAAAAAATAATGTACACATCAAGTGGGAGAATGAAACAAGAAACACACTCAGGTACTCCGGTGCTCCAGATGGTCACCGTCGAGTAGATGGTACGGAAGATCCTTCAGGCTTTTCTATCAGATCTGGCCAAACAAAACCAGTGGGGTCAGACCCCCAATAGCAAGTACCACAAAGGAAGCCAAAATTATGAACTAAAACCAGCAATACCTAACATAGCAATGGATAGAGACATAAATAAGCAAATACGGATCGAGACTCGTGCACTATCAATGCACTTATCCCAAGAATAGAAAAGACAATAAGCAAAGCAACCTAGAGCATAAAGTAAATCATATGTGACATAAAGTAAACTGTGGATATGTGAATTAAACGGAAGCATGTGAATAAGTAAGACAATCTGGACATGTCAGCATGTGAGATAAATAGACATGTTAGCATAGGAGACAACTGGGATATGTGAGCATGGGAGACAACTGGGACATGAGATCATGTGAGAACTATATAGAATGACAAATGATAAGATGAATTAGGAACTATTCCGGAACCCAAGTTACAACCCATAAACCAAACAAGGACCGGGGTTGTAATCCTTCTCCTGAACAGAACTTAGCCTTCGATCATTCATCGGCAAAAGTAAAGCATAAACAATAATGTACAAAAATAAACATACGGGCACTGCCTAGACAAAACTAAACTGGACTGGACTACATCCATCAATCACGGCCAAGCAATGAGTATGGCTTGATACTTTAACTAACTAGGGTTATCACAAGCCTAGTTACTACAAGATGCAATGAGATGTTCCAGCAGTCACAAGCCCTGCAGACTATCCAGTTATCCTTCCGCAGGTTGAAAGAGTTGTATTAGGTGACTTGGGGGTAAAACATATGACAGTGTGTTGGAAATGCGCCCTACTCGTCGGCAGGCTACAAGTGCAATTAAATCGTCCAGATAACGGGATCGCCTGTAACTGGAAAATCTCTCTATATGCACTACTTGATCAATCTAGTCATTAACCTAGTCAGATTCAGTACGAATTTCTGACCGTGGAAGGGGAAATAGTTATATTAGCAAGGGGAAATAGTTGTCGCAACAGCATCTCGATTACAAATGTCATGTTTAGATTTACTTATCATGTCAAGAGTGTGCCAGAATGGACCACTATCAAGAATTATCATGTTATGGTTTACTTGTAACGTAAAGAGTACTTGTCAGGAGTGCGGCTCGACGGTCCACTATCATGTAAAGCAAAGAAGTGACATGTAACATGAGTGCACCGTAACGGGTCACTATCTAAAATAAACAGAGAAGAGACGTGTTGTCACGCCCCGCTCCCGTAGGAGCAATCGTCCTCACTAAGGCGTGATGCCGCATGAGCCTGGATTGCGCTCGTGCAAGGCGGGTTCCATAACGGCCGATTACAGTGGCTGCGACGTGATCTTCGCACAGAAGTCCCAAGCAGAGATATTGAATATGCCAGCAGAAATTTGAAGCAAAATACAAGTCATTCAAAAGATGCATTTTATTGATATTGAAACAAGAATTACAATGGGGCACAAGGCCAAGATTATAAGTCACTCAGCTCTCTCTCTTCTCTCAATACAAGTCTTGAATCAGCGGATGCTTCGGAAGGCAACGTCCATATATTATGTCCCGTGTAAGTCTTGACTCCATGCGGCCGCACGCTTCGAATCGTCAAGAAACTCCGTGTCTCGACGCATCCAAGCGAGCTCCGTGCCACGAGCTTCTACCTGTGCCTGCACATGAAAACTATATGGGTGTCAGCACTCAACTGTACTGCTGGAATGAGCTCTTCGCCCACCCATACAAAACCGATACGTTTATTTACTTTGTGCAACATAGTCCCTTTATGATTGTCTTTCTACTCTTGCCTTAGGATCAGTTTTAGGACAGACGCCTTGGCCTATTTTTGTGTCTCTAGACCATCC
The DNA here is from genome assembly GCA_029216955.1 of Iris pallida. Lineage (NCBI taxonomy): Eukaryota > Viridiplantae > Streptophyta > Magnoliopsida > Asparagales > Iridaceae > Iris > Iris pallida. Next base: position 2,602,472 of record JANAVB010025400.1, on the reverse strand, counting down.
CGTGCTTGCGACAACAACGTTAACCTATCAAGTCATATTTGTCTTACGGCCCAAAATCAGAGATGCGACTACGCGATAGTACCCATTTTCCTTATGATCGTGCTACAAATCTATTGTGCCGTGACTCACAACTCAGTGTGACATAACTATATCGCCGCCTTGCGGCCCTTTGCTACTATAATCGCCAACTGACCCAAATCAAGACATGTGGACTAAATGTCACCCAACCGACTTTGTCTTGCGACATTTCATGACTTAAACTCGAATGACTCAAATCCAACTCATGCAAACTTAAATGTCAACAACTTAAGACTCGACGCCACATCTCGTACTGAAGCACGTCGCCTACGTTGAAGCCAAATCTTAGGCCTAATATTGTGTCCTAACTGTACACACACACACATTCATCTTGACTCAATCTAAAGGCACACATGCGGGTTGCCGCCATGCCGACTCATCTATATGAATTGGTCACTGACTCCCAGAGCCATCTTGGACTCCCTTTAGCTTTTGTTAGACGGATGCTCCTTCAGCGCGAGGTAGCGAGCCTCCCACTAACAGTCCCCGCCTAACCCGTACGATCATCCAGCAACAAGCTAATATAATATTTTTCAAGAACCGGCCCCGTTGGCCGCCTGGGTCACCGTTCGAGGAAACTCTACCATGTCGAAAAGTTGTCCATGACCATACAAGACTCGACTCAAACTGACGTCTCACACAGTCATTCTACCTCTAGTATTACCATCTCTTTCAGGGCCTAGTTCAATACTTCTCACATCTAAGACCGCCACGACGACCCATAGTCACGAGCATTCTTCTTTCTTGCCCTATCATTTCATTCAACTCAAGAGCGACTATTTGAACGCCCCCTTTTTTTCTAAACACAATGAATCAACCGTGGCCCATGCCTTAGAAATACTAAGTCTGTGACATCGTACCCTACGCCAATTGGTATTCTGGGTGACACTATAATCCAAGACATACCTATGCAATGGGCCTTACGATCGTGAAACCAAGTAATATCAACAACTGCAGAATACGCGAGACAGTGCTTAGAACTCCCTCAATCGCCTAGCATAACTTAGCCTAACTCAATCGAGCCTACAACTTAACCCGTGGGACGAGCAAAGGCTATGCCAAGCCTTGCATCGTGGAACCGTGCATACTATATCGGCATTTACGCGGGCGATTCCTATGACTTAGGCCAATTCATAGTTTGTGTCGAAGACCAACTTTTCCTTCTCCCAAACACGGAACGATGGTCTGAGTGTCATTTTCAAAGCACGTCATGCACCAACTCTAAGCCGACCGTTGGACCTTTCATATTCTAGCTCAATTCGACCCGTCGAGATTATTCCCTTATCTATGTGGATTTGTCTCTTTCATTATCAAGCCTACTTTGTTGGCCCATTGGTCATATGGTCAACCTGATTTTAATAATTGATCAAACTCTGTCTGGATATATGAATCTAGTCAGGATGTATCGGACTCTTGGACATGATCAAGAACAACTATCTATACAGTTCAAGACCGAAGCGACGTTTGCCTGTTCGAGTCTGTATTTTCTTTAAGCAATATATTTTTTATTTTATTGAGTCTAGAAATACATTGTACACCGAGTCGTACTGACAAATAGGCTATTCTAAAATGTTTTCAAAATACTTTTAAAATGACCTTTGTTTTGAAAAACATTCTTTTAAACAAATGCTTTAAAAAGTTTTTCAAAAAGGTTTTCAAAAATTATCAAAAACTATTTTTTAAAACCTAACCTAACCCTGACAGAACTCGGCCAGAGTTCAGCCAGAGTTCGGCCAGAGTTCGGTTGGTGGCCGTTTGATTTTTGAATTCTTCTGAACTTGGTCCTCCTGCAGTTGCGGATTTGACCGAGATTTTCTAATCGAGTTCTGCCCGAATTCTGTCCGAATTCTGTCAAAATTCTGTCTTTGGAATTCCTATAAATAGAGAAGGATTTCGATCATTTCAATTCACTCATTCACTTTCAATCTTCTCTCTATCTAAAGCTTTCAGTCTTCCAAAGAGTTTTCTTGAGCTTTAAATTTTAGATCCCAAGCCAATTACAATCCTCTAGTCGATTTGCCAGTACGGTACGGTCCAAAAGTTTCTGAGAGATTGTAATCAGAAGGCTTGATTGAAGAATACCTCTTCACATTTGAAGTTGGACGAGTTCTTCGTATCAAAGCTCGCATTGTAGAAGTTGCAAGGACTTCGTAAGAAAACTTGCAATTTTTCCAATAGTGGATTCAACTGGTAGCAAGAGTTCTACCGACTGGATTAGTCCTCAACAGAGGAAAACCAGTATACATCGCCGTCTTTGCGTTTGCATTCTTATCTCTGCCTTTACTTTACTTAGTTGTGATTATTATTCTGTGATCTCGCTGCTAACATTTTTTAATTAGCAATATTCCGCTGTCAACTCTATTCACCCCCCCCCCCTCTAGAGTATTGTGCTTTACGATTTCGTTCCTACAATTGGTATCAGAGCGGGTGTTACAGGTAAAGCAAGGTAACATTGCAATTATTTATTTATTTAATTAATTGTTATATAGATCACGGCACAACACATGGTAACTATGAAATTCACAAGTGAAGGCCAGGCCACAAATAGACCTCCACTGTTTGATGGTACGAACTATACCTATTGGAAAACACGGATGAGTTTCTTCTTAAAATCTTTTGACTTTGATTAATGGTCTATTGTTATTGATGGCTATCAAAAGCCACCTCGTATAAATATTGATGGAGTTTTAGTTGAAAAACCCCATAGCAGATATATAGAAGAGGAAAAGAAAAAGGCCAGTCTTGACGCACGTGCTATTAACGCTCTATTTTGTGCTTTAGACAGAACTGAATTTAACAGGGTGTCTATCTGCACAACGGCTAATGAAGTATGGAAGCTACTTGAAGTCACACATGAAGGCACGACTCAAGTCAAAGAATCTAAAGTCTGCAGACTTACTCAAGAGATGAGGTGTTCAAGATGAAGCCCAACGAAACAGTTACTCAAATGTTCGAAAGATTCTTGGATATTGTAAATCCTTTGTCCTCCCTAGGCAAAGAGTACAGTAACCATGAAAAGATTCGCAAACTCCTGCGAGCACTTACCAAGAACTGGATTCCAAAGGCTACTGCAATCATTAAAGGGAACGACCTCACAACTATGTCCCTCGAAGTACTCATGGGTAAGCTACTCACTCATGAACTGGAGCTACAAGATTTTGAAGAACCTGCACCAAAGGAGAAGACGATCGCTTTCAAGGCTCAGCACAGAAAAGCTACTGAAGGTGACTCAGACAGCAGTGAATCTGATGCTGAAGATCAAGCACTCCTAGCAAGGAAATTCAAGAGATTCATGAGACATGAGAAAAGGGCCAAAGAAAACAACAACAGCAACAACTGGTATCAAGATGATGCTGTCTGCTATGGCTGCAAGAAGAAGGGACACATGAAGAAAGATTGTCCTACAAACTCATTATCAAGCAAAAAGAGCAATAGGTATGAAAAAGGGAACCTGAAGAGATCAACATCTAGGAGATATGCCAATACCAGCATATGGCATGAAAGTGAAGCCAGCGACTCAGAAGACGAACAATCAGAAGATGCTGCAAACATATGCTTTATGGCATCTGATCAGGTACCTACTGAACCTGTAGTTGATACTTATGATGACTTCACCTTTGAGTAATTAGGAGATGCCTTCAGTGAACTGATGACTGATTACAGGAAACTGCATAGCAAATATCAGACCTCTAAGAAGGTACTCAAAGAGTACAAAGGAGAAATAGGAAGACTTACCGACCAACTAGCTGAGGTTAGAAATAATGTTAGTGAGTCTGGTGAGCTTTCCTCTATCAAGCTCTTATTACACGAGACTACCAAGTCATCTGAAGAGAAAGACAAAGTTATTGACCAACTCAAAGAAGAACTTTCTATTGAGAAGAAAAGTCTTCGATGTGCACAAATCAGAATGGAAGCACTCACTTCTGATTATACTAAGTTGTATGACACTTCCAAAAGATTGGAAATTAGGTTAGGAAAACAGTCTGAGACTGCTGCTTCCTACCCTAACATGTGTCACTTACCGAAAAATTGGAACATTCCCAAGCCAAACACTGTCAGACCTAACCCTATCAAACCTTTACCCCAAAAGGTTAAGCCCAAACATGATTATAGGTATGCTTTCTTCTATACTAGAAAACCTAAACCTACCAACCATGCACACCACTCAGCTTTCAACACTCGACATGCACAATGTCATTATTGTGGCCACATTGGTCATATTTCATCTGCATGCAGAATCAGAAAGCTTGTTGATTTAAATATTTATGCTTGGATACCAAAGGCTAACATTTCAGGACCCTACAAGAAATGTGTACCAAAAGTTTCATCTGCAAACTGTTTTGTAGGTGGAACACCTTTCACATGCTAGAAGCAAATGGATCCTCGACAGCGGTTGTTCACGACATATGACCGGTGATACGACACTATTTGCAACACTGTCGAAGAAAAAGAAGGAAGGCTATGTCTCCTTCGGTAATAACTTGAAAGGGTATATTATTGGTATCGGTGATGTTGGTAAGTCTCCCAATCCTATAATTAAGGATGTCTGTCTGGTTACCGAGTTGAAACATAATCTACTCAGCATAAGTCATTTAGCTGATCATGGTTATGGCATCAACTTTGGCAAAGACAAATATACTATAGTTGATAGCTCAACTGGTAGTACTATCTTTGAAGGTATCAGAGAAGACAACATAAATGTTTTCTATTTGTTAGAAGAAACTAACATTTCAGGTAGATGCTTAATGGCTAAAAGCGATGAGAGTCATCTGTGGCATATGAGACTCGGTCACTCAAATATAGACACAATATCAAGATTATCCACAAAGAAGCTAGTACGCGGTTTACCGGACATTACATTCAAGAAGGATTCGGTATGCAGCCAATGTGAAAAGAACAAAACTACCAGATCCATATTCAAGTCAGTAAATGCAGTATGTACTACTATACCTCTACAATTACTTCATATGGACTTATTTGGTCCTAGCAGAGTTGCTAGCCTCGGAGGTAAGCTTTATGCTTTCGTAATTGTAGATGATTTCTCTAGATACACGTGGGTATACTTCTTGACACGCAAGAATGATACATTATCCGAATTTGTCGCCTTTTATAAGAAAGTTCAGAATGAAAAAGGTTACATGATCACTCGTATAAGAAGCGATCATGGAGGCGAATTCGAGAATGCAGAGTTTGAGCATTTTTGTGACACACACGGTTTTGTACACGAGTTCTCCTACCCTAGGACTCCACAACAAAATGGAGTTGTGGAACGTAAGAACAAAAATCTATCCGAAATGGCCAGAGTAATGTTAAACCAGTTTAGTCTACCCAAATATTTCTGGGCTGAAGCTGTCATTACAGCTTGTTTTGTTCTCAATAGAGTTCTAATTCGACCCGAATCGAAGAAGACTCCATTTGAGTTATGGTTTGATAGAATTCTATCTGTTTCATATTTTAGAATATTTGGTTGTAAATGCTTTATTCTTAATACAAAAGATAATTTGGGAAAGTTTGACGAAAAGGTCGATGAAGGTATATTTTTAGGTTATGCGGCCAAGAGCAAAGGATACAGAGTCTTCAACAAACGAACCATGATCATCGAAGAGTCAATCAACGTCACTTTTGATGAACTGAATCAAATGACTATCGATGACAATGACGAAGATCCAACTGTACCAAGCTCAACAACAGCTGATTCTCAACCAAGCTCGGCACTAGCTGATCCTCCTAGAGAAGATCCAGGAACCAGCTACCTTCAGAGTCTGCCGAAAAGATTAAAATTTACGGCTGATCATCCAAAAGATTTGGTAATTGGTGATATTACCAAAGGTGTAAGTACTCGTACATCCAGTAGAGATATTGTTTCTAGTGTTGCTTTTATTTCACAGCTATAACCCAAAACTATTGATGAAGCATGTAGTGATAGTTTTTGGATAGATGCTATGCAAGAGGAATTAAACCAATTTGAACGGAATCAAGTTTGGGAACTTGTTCCCAAGCCTATTGATCGTCCGGTCATTGGCACCCGTTGGGTATTCCGAAATAAACTGAACGAGAATGGTTTAGTGACTCGTAATAAGGCTTGACTCGTAGCTCAAGGATACAATCAGGAAGAAGGTATCGACTACGATGAGACTTATGCCCCAGTTGCGAGATTAGAATCCATTCGTATGTTATGTGCATTTGTATGTTTTCATAATTTTAAATTATTTCAAATGGATGTCAAGAGTGCATTTTTAAATGGTTTTATAAAAGAAGAAGTTTTTGTAGCACAACCTCCAGGTTTCACAGATTTTAAAAACCCTGATCATGTTTTCAAATTGAAGAAAGCTTTATACGGTTTGAAACAAGCCCCTCGTGCTTGGTATGATCGTCTAAGCTCTTTTCTACTTGACAACGGTTTTTTCAAAAGGCAAGGTTGACACTACACTTTTTATTAAGTCCTTTAATGGTAAACTTCTTTTAATACAAGTCTTTGTAGATGATATCATATTTGGATCTACTGATGAATCTCTGTGTCAAGAATTTTCTAAGTGTATGCAGAATGAGTTTGAGATGAGCATGATGGGAGAGCTAAAATTCTTTCTCGGACTGCAAATCAAACAAACTGACAATGGGACGTTCATAAATCAAGCCAAATACACAAAAGATTTGCTAAAGAAGTTTGATCTGGACAATGTCAAACCTATTGGCACTCCGATGGCAACTTCAACAAAGCTTGATATTGATGAACAAGGCAAGCCGGTCGACACACGTAAGTATCGAGGTATGATCGGTAGTTTACTTTATTTAACTGCTAGTCGTCCAGATATAATGTTTAGTGTTTGCCTGTGTGCACGTTTTCAAGCAAATCCAAAGGAATCACATCTGTGCGCAGTTAAGCGTATCTTTCGATACCCTAAGGGCACTTCTTCTGTTGGCTTATGGTATCCCAAAACTAAGTCCTTTGACCTTATTGGTTATTCGGATGCAGATTTTGTCGGATGCAAAGTTGATAGAAAAAGTACCAGTGGTACATGTCATTTCTTAGGCAAAGCTTTAGTCTCATGGTTTAGTAAAAAGCAAAATTCTGTAGCCCTATCAACAACAGAGGCTGAGTATATCGCCGCAGGACGTTGTTGTGCTCAGATTTTGTGGATGAAACAAACCTTGGAAGACTATGATTTATTTTATACACATATTCCCATTTTCTGTGATAACATGAGCACTATTAATTTGACTAAGAATCCTGTATGTCATTCTCGTACAAAAAATATCGAGATTCGACATCATTTTCTTAGAGATCATCATCAAAATGGAGATATTGACCTTGTATACATAGATACTGAGAATCAATTAGCTGACATTTTCACAAAACCTCTAGCAGAAGATCGTTTCAATTATTTACGTCGAGAATTAGGAATTTTGGACGTCAATAATATTAATTGATTTTATTTTATGATTTTATTTCAATATATAAAAACTGTGCTAGAGACAAGCCAATAAAGAGTCTGTCTGTCACCACAACTACGGTTGAAGCGAAGCGGTACTTAAGAGTTCCCCGGTGAACCTCCGCCAGCTGGGACAGTACTCCTACAGCTAATCTGAAACAGTCACTGTGTAATGATATTTAATCTATAAAATAATATTAATTATGTTAATTGAAGGTTGAAATTACTAATCTTTGAATTAAATATTTGAAATGAGCCAATGAAAAAGAAAGTGTTCCAAACCAAACCCAGGCGAATTCGGCCAGACTTCGGACCGAATTCGGCCCGAGTTCGGTTGAAGGTATCAGGTTATATAACCAGAACCCGAAAGCCTTTCTTCCTCATTGCTTCCAAACCACATCAACAGCAGCAAGCAGCCGCGCGAGGAGAACCCCAAACCCTAGTTCTTCATCACTCCCTCTCCTCTAATCCAAGTGGTGAAATCAATCCAAACTTTGGATTCGTGTGGAGTTCTTCATTCTCTACAACATACTCCGATCTCGGGAGGTATAACTCCTTGTTTCCTCTTCATTCAATTTCGTGCTATTTTCTTTATTTTTCACAAATGGCACCTAAGGGATTCAACCCCTTTAAGAGGAAGAAGACAACCAACCCAAGTGAGGAAGGTTCATCTTCGGATCCATCCACTAATTCCCTATTTTTACCAGTCCAATCTAGCGACAGCACGTTCGACGGGTTTTACTTTCAAACCCTAGACCAAGCCTTACTGTGGTATGGAGACTTCTCCATGAGATCTATATGCACCGGCGCACCCATCAAGTAGACTGTATTTCCTGATCATCGCCATTTCTTTGAGGCATTAGGGTTACAGCATTTTGTTAAACTCTGTTTTCCCGTAGCAACTAATGCCATTAGACTGTTTTACTGCAATATCATATTAAACACTTTTGATGTAAGCACACGTGTTGGAGGATTAGATATCAATTTCAATGATGTTCTCTTAGCGGAGATCCTTGGTATTCCCAACGAAGGTGAACCGCTTGTTGACATCACTGAGTTTGATTTCCCCGAAGGCACGACACTTACCAGTTTCAAAGCTGAACTTTGTGCACCTGATAGAGTTCGCTCTGGAAAGTTCAAGGCAAACAACCTGAACTTGTTTAATTATGAATTGCACCATATCATTTATTCGACTCTTCTTTCGAAATCTACTTCGAAGGATGATGTCACGTCTCTTGAATTATCTGCTATGTATCACATTCTTAAGGGAATTCCATTTTCTGCCCCTAAGACCATTATTCAGATGATGGGATGTTGTCGTGCAAGAGATAGAAATCTCTCTTATGCGATGATTCTCCCACGCATCTTCCAGTATTTCGACATTGATTTATCTACTTGTGCTCAAGGCCCTGAGCCCAAGGTTCTCAAGTTATCCCGTCGTAGTATGACTGCATCTGCTCCTCCTACTGCTCCTGCTACTGCTCCACCTTCTCTACCTCCTCAGCACTATGCTATAACATTTGAGGGCATACACCAGCACCTTTCAGATTTGCACGTCTCTATGACGGACATGGCTCGCAAACGTGAGTTCCGCGACGTCACCCGTTATCAGGCGATTGTAAATTCATTAGCTGATCTTCGTTTCGCCCGACTAGACATTCAGCCGGTTCCATCCCTAGAGATCCAGCTTTCTCTGGTTACCGCTGTGAGGATAAGGCTGTTCATGCCTACTTCCAGCCCGGTAATGCATATGATTGGTACCATTCTGACCGTGCTCCTCCTCGTGATTATGTTGGTGAGTTTTACACTGGCACTCCTCCTCACCCTTCTGGCGCGGGTACCTCTGGAGTTGGTCCTTCTGGACATGCTGGTCATCATACTGATGATGATGATGATGAGGAGGAGTTGTGATATGTTAGTTGATATGAGACGTAGACATTATCTCCTGTATACTTGAAAATGCTCTGACATTCCAAGTTTTTCTATTTTCAGACTTTATTATCTGTATTTTTTGAGGACTTGTACTGGATTTGTTTTATCTTTATCTTTATGAGATTCGTACTTTATGATTCACATCAGTTTATTTACTTAGTATTTCTTTATCTGCTTCTCTACTATAAACTGCCTGTTATATAATTCTTTGTTTATTATAAACTGCCTGTGATATAATTCTTTGTTTATTATAAACTGCCTGCATACAAATACATGCCTGTGATGTCATTCAAAATTTCTTTACTATCATTTATCATGTTTATTTTCTTGTGTTTTTCCACTGTTTGTTATTTATGCATTGATTGCGGGAGAGTTTTTCCTCTTTTGTAATTATTTTGCTAAATGACAACGGGGGAGAAAATAAAGATCTAACATTTCTTTTGAGAATAATAAAGATCTAACATTTCTTTTGAGAAAATGCAGGACATGAACTATTTTTGATTTTATTTCAAGCTTAAATGTTATATCATTCATAGTTTGTCAATTATCAAAATGGGGGAGATTGTTGGCCCATTGGTCATATGGTCAACCTGATTGTAATAATTGATCAAACTCTGTCTGGATATATGAAGCTAGTCAGGATGTATCGGACTCTTATACATGATCAAGAACAGCTATCTACACACTTCAAGACCGAAGCGACGTTTGCCTGTTCGAGTCTGTATTTCCTTTAAGAAATGTATTTTTCATTTTATTGAGTCTAGGAATACGTTGTACACCGAGTCGTACTGGCAAATAGGCTATTCTAAAATGTTTTCAAAATACTTTTAAAATGTCCTTTCTTTTGAAAAACATTCTTTTAAACAAAAGTTTTAAAAAGTTTTTCAAAAAGGTTTTCAAAAATCATCAAAAACTATTTTTTAAAACCTAACCTAACCCTGACAGAACTCGGCCAGAGTTCGGCCAGAGTTCGGTTGGTGGCCGTTTGATTTTTGAATTCTTCTGAATTTGGTCCTCCTGCAGTTGCGGATTTGACCGAGATTTCCTCATCGAGTTCTGCCCGAATTCTGTCAGAATTCTGTCTTTGGAATTTCTATAAATAGAGAAGGATTTCGATCATTTCAATTCACTCATTCACTTTTAATCTTCTCTCTATCTAAAGCTTTCAGTCTTCCAAAGAGTTTTCTTGAGCTTTAAATTTCAGATCCCAAGCCAATTACAATCCTCTAGTCGATTTGCCAGTACGGTGCGGTCTAGAAGTTTCTGAGAGATTGTAACCAGAAGGCTTGATTGAAGAATACCTCTTCACATTTGAAGTCGGACGAGTTCTTCGTATCAAAGCTCGCGTTGTAGAAGTTGCAAGGACTTCGTAAGAAAACTTGCGATTTTTCCAATAGTGGATTCAACTGGTAGCAAGAGTTCTGCCGACTGGATTAGTCCTCAACAGAGGGAAACCAGTATACATCGCCGTCTTTGCGTTTGCATTCTTATCTCTGCCTTTACTTTACTTAGTTGTGATTATTATTCTGTGATCTTGCTGCTAACATTTTTTAATTAGCAATATTCCGCTGTCAACTCTATTCACCCCCCTCTAGAGTATTGTGCTTTACGATTTCGTTCCTACATACTTGTGCAAGTTAAAAACATGCAAATTATTATGTGAAGGCTAAGATGAGGCAAGTTCACCAAAACTATCCCACCTGAGCGAGGGGTCGTCTCGACCGAGCGAGTCTTCGAGCAATCGTTACAAGGCTAGGTTTGAAAGCCGCGGCATCTCGATTCCTCCGATTGACTGAGCGGGACGGGGAACTACATCATACTCCACTCAGAAAAAGTTTTGTCCTCGAAACTAACTGAGTACACTTATCGACTTATTACTTTTCACAACATTCAAGGACTTTCGCACACACTACTCATATGCGTTTCCTCAATCCGAGCCACGCTTGTGCTACTATCAATCTTTTCTTTAATACGATTTCGAAATCCTTGACACTTTTTCATTCCTCAAGTCTCACTTGATTCAACGTATCACTTAGTTGGATCGTGCACATATTCCAGGCGTCCCTAAAATACATACATTTCAGCCAAGTCTCGTGATAGAGAATCTACCATCACCACTCGAGTCGGATCGTACACATATTCGGGCGTCCCTAATATATGTGCATGTTAACCGAGCCTCATGAGTGGTGCCTCCATAATTTCTCTTACTCTGCATCGGGACGTCTGCCTAACCGCTAGGCTATGTCTTTAGGTTAAGGTCATCCGTCAGTATTAGAATCATAGTTCCCAAACAACAATATCAACACTGACCCCATCCTACAGGATTTTCTACCCAAGCTCGCATCACTCCAATTTCTAAACTTCGTGCATAGATTTCCTAAACACATTCCGACATTCGTCACACGGGGTCTGAGTCATCCAGCAAAGCCATCCTATCGTAAGTTTACTCAACTAAATCTTCGACACATCAATATCACTCGACCAACAAGCCATTTTGTATAGTCTATCTCTTCGAACACGTTCGACATAATCCACCTATCAATCTTTCTCAAGTCAAACACGCTACGATTCATTTCTAAACCATAATTCACTTTCATATTTCCTAAGTCGTTCATCACAATTCACATATTCGATCATAAGGTCGTCTAGCTTAACAATATGTTGTGCCCCGATCTCATGCGAGTCAGATTATCTACGGTGGACATGAATCACCATACACGCTCCCGCGGGATAATCATCCTCATCGGGATATAACTCTTATTTTGAGTCCATACTAATTCATTCTCGATATGCAGATTGGACCTACTCAATCTTCGAGTTTACTCAATCATCAATCGTAAGTCCAAACATCCTCGAATTTTCCTTTGTATCAAACTAATAAGTTAAGACAATCAAAGTTATCGTGTCCTAATTTTTTGAGGTCGATCATTCCCGTGACATGAATCACCATGTCAGCGCTCACGCAGAATGATCGCCCCAAATCCGACGCGACGCATGTGCAAGGCTAGAGTTGCGCTCGCGCAAAACAAAATCGTCGACGTTGTGGTTATCAACGTAACCATCCAGACACGATCATTTTCGTCTAACATTCATTTCAATCAAAATCCTAATTATAGCATCCGTCAGAACAATAACACTTGTACGATCATCATTCCTCAAATTAGAGTGCCCCCGAGTTATCGCACATCGATCTTTGATACACCTCAATACCATCGATGTTATGCGTAACCTGACGATCTTCCTTTGCAACAAATTTCTAGTCGTGTGAATGATGCTATCGTCCGACTGGATAATCTCCTCGACATTCAAGCTCGATCATTATCCCTTGAATCATTCGCAACATCAATTTTCTCAAACCCAAATTCGCGTGTTGTTCTTCCGTCTATCTCAAGTCATTGAGCAACATTTTTCTTCAAATCACATCATTTCTTGCTAACTCAAATTATCTAACAACATTCATTCCAATTCTTAGAGTTATTTTTGTAACTTCAAAATCAAACCTTTCATGCACGCTATCTTCCCATCGTGCTAACTTTTTCAAAATGATCCATATCAATTTCTTCGATCGATTCATCAATTCGTTACCTTAACTTTTCTTCAATTCGATTTATCTACTCAATCATCTTCGTATTTCAACTCGCGCAATCCTTAATCCCGTGCACATTTCGTGCGCGTCAATTTCTAGGTTGTTCGAATCAACTCGTCAAATCTCAAGACTACAACTTATTCAACGATACTCAATCTACGGCTTTGCATACACGCGACGCTTGCTGATAGACTCATCGATATCCCGTATCCTCAATCGATCGATCGACATCCCTGAGGCTATCGCATACACCACTCAGGGATGAAGTCATTCAACAAATCTTTAACTTATCATTTAATTCATAATCTATTTCCTCGAATTTTTGTCCGAACGATTCCTTAAATTTCTAGCACGCTCATCTATATCGTACCGACGTTATCGTCGTTCGATAGCACCCCTATCGATAGTCATCTCACTTTACTCAATTGAGTTCAACTCATTCTCGTCCGACACAATTCGAATCCTGTACTCGACTTTTCTAAGGTCGACACAACTTTGGTGTATATGCCCAGCCCGACTTAGCCAACCGTGCTACGTGAACCATCTTTTTGTTTCTTGTCAAAAATTGTTTTCCTATATTTTGCAAATTATATAGACTTATTATATGGACATCCCGTGGGACATTTGAGAGGGAGCGCCTCAACGATATCAACTTATGGAAGCAACATTTCAGAGTTTGCGAAGACAACAGTGTTAAAGAATTCAATCGATAGTCCAAGGACGTAAAGCCGTGCTCTGATACCATTATGTCACGCCCCACTTCCGTAGGAACGATCGTCCTCGCTAAGGCTTGATGCCGCACGAGCCTGGATTGCGCTCGTACAAGACGGCTTCCATAACGGTCGATTACAGCAGCTGCGATGGGGCCGTCGCACAGAAGTCCCAAGCAGAGACATTAAATTTGCCAGCATAAATTTGAAGCAAAATACAAGTCATTCAAAAGATACATTTTATTGATATTGAAACAAGGATTACAATGGGGCACAAGGCCAAGATTACAAGTCACTCAGCTTTCTATCTTCTCTCAATACAGGTCTTGAACCAGCGGATGCTTCGAAAGGCGACGTCCATACATTATGTCCCATATAAGTCTTGACTCCATGCGTCCGTATGCTTCGAATCGCCAAGGAACTACGTGCCTCGACGCATCCAAGCAAGCTCCGTGCCACGAGCTTCTACCTGTGACTGCACATAAAAACTATGTGGGTGTCAGCACTTAACTGTACTGGTGGAATAAGCTCCTCGCCTATCTATACAAAACCGATACGTTTATTTACTTTGTGCAACATAGTCCCTTTATGATTGTCTTTCTACTCTTGCCTTAGGATCGGTTTTAGGACAGACACCTTGGCCTATTTTTGTGTCTCTAGACCATCTCGTGCTTGCAACAACAACGTTAACCTATCAAGTCATGTTTGCCTTACGGCCCAAAATCAGAGATACGACTACGCGATAGTACCCAATTTCCTTATGACCGTGCTATAAATCTATTGTGTCGTGTCTCGCAACTCAATGTGACATAACCATATGGCCACCTCGCAGCCATTTTCTACTCTAACCACCAACTGACCCAAATCAAGACTTGTGGACTAAATGTCACCCAACCGACTTCGCCTTGTGGCGTTTCCTGACTTAAACTCGAACGACTCAAATCCAACTCATGCAAACTTATATGTCAACAACTTAAGACTCGACGTCACATCTCGTGCTGAAGCACGTCGCCTACGTTGAAGCCAAATCTTAGGCCCAATATTGTGTCCTAACTGCACACACACACATTCATCTTGACTCAATCCAAAGGCACACATGCGGGTTGCCGCCATGCCGACTCCTCTATATGAATTGGTCACTGACTCCCAGAGCCATCTTGGAGTCCCTTTAGCTTTTGTTAGACGGATGCTCCTTCAGCACAAGGTAGCGAGCCTCCGGTGACAGTCCCCACCTAACCCGTGCGGTCATCCAGCAACAAGCTAATATAATGTTTCTCAAGAACCGGCCCCGTTGGC
The DNA here is from genome assembly GCA_029216955.1 of Iris pallida. NCBI lineage: Eukaryota > Viridiplantae > Streptophyta > Magnoliopsida > Asparagales > Iridaceae > Iris > Iris pallida. Next base: position 2,587,440 of record JANAVB010025400.1, on the reverse strand, counting down.
TGTCTGGGTCACCGTTCGAGGAAACTCTACCTTATCGACAAGTTGTCCATGACCATGCAAGACTCGACTCAAACTAATGTCTCACACAGTCATTCTACCTCTAGTATTACCATCTCTTTCAGGGCCTAGTTCAATACTTCTCACATCTAAGACCGCCTCGACGACCCATAGTCGCGAGCATTCTTCTTTCTCGCCCAATCATTTCATTCAACTCAAGAGCGACTATTTGAAAGCCCCCTTTTTTCCAAACACAATAAATCAACCATGGCCCGTGCCTTAGAAATACTAAGTCCGTGATATCGTGTCCTACGCCAATTGGTGTTCTGGGTGAGACATACCTATGCAATGGGCCTTACGATCGTAAAACCAAGTAATATTGACAACCGCAGAATACGCGGGACAGTTCTTAGAACTCCCTCAATCGCCTAACATAACTTAGCCTAACTCAATCGAGCCTACAACTTATCCCGTGGGACGAGCAAAGGCTGTACCAAGTCTTGCATCGTGGAACCGTACATGCTTTATCGAGCATTTATGCGGGTGACGCCTATGACTTAGGCTAATTCATAGTTTGTGTCGAAGACCAACTTTTCCTTCTCCTATGCCATGGGACGAAGGTCCGTACTACAACAAAAATACCTTTTAATGATGGCTAAAAACCGTCATTAATTAAGAACCATGACGCTTTTTTTCTTAATCCAAGCGTTATGAAATCGGATGTTATCAATATTTTTCAAAGCGTTATAGATAATTCTTTCGAAAGCGTCATTAATAGGTTGAATTTCTGCTATGTTTTATTTTCAAAGCGTTATGGATAGTTATGTAAAACTGTTATGAATAGTTAATATGGTTTAGAAGTCAGGACATTTTGAAAGCGTTATGAATGGTCATTGTATCACATTTATAACGCTCTATACTGCATTTTATACATTCTAAACACTGCTCAATTCAATTCGAAAACAACCACTTTGAACCATATTCACAACAAAACATTGAAACGTAATATAAAGTACCATTAATCTCCATTTCATTGTCTCAAAATAGGGTACATCAATATCTCATAGATATAGAGAACTTTATCTAGCTACATTCCATTGTCTCAAAATAGAGTACTTTAACTATCATTCTACATTTCTCAGGCCATATACATCTTCTCAAAATATATAGAGTATCCAATATAGAGTATATTGGCCCATTGGTCATGGTCAAACCTAATTTTAATAATTGATCAAACTCTTTCTCGATATAAATGCAAGTCAATTCAGATGTTTATCTACGACGTTTTAGATACTGCTCAACGATGGATATCTACTTTGTTCAAGACCGAAGCTGTTTGCCACTCAGAATGTATTTTCTTCAAAGCAATGTAATTTTTTATTTTATTGAGTCTAGGAATACATTGTACACCAAGTCGTACTGGCAAATAGGCTGTTCGGAATCATTTTTCAAAATCACCCTATCCTTTTAAAAATGACCTATGTTTTAAAAAACATCCTTTTTACAAAAAGCTTCTGAAGGACTTTTCAAAAAGCCAAAATGATTTCTCTCAAAATCAACTGGCAGAACCCTAGCAGAACTCGGCCAGAGTTCAGCCAAGTTGAACGTTATGTGAATATTTGATTTTGAACTTGGTCACCCGTCAGTTGCGGTTTGTTACTAAGAGTTTTGTCTGAATTCTGCACAAATTCTGTCAGAGTTCTGTCTTTGGAAAAACTATAAATAGAGAAGGATTCCGATCATTTTAAATCACCAATTCACTTTCAATCACTTCTCTTCTAAAGCTTACATTTTTTCCAAAGAGTTCTCAAAAGCTTACATTTTCAAATCCCAAGCCAGTTACAATCCTCTAGTCGATTTGCCAGTACAGTACGGTCTAGAAGTTTTAGAGTGGTTGTAATCAGAGGCTTGATTGAAGAAACAACTCTTCACAATTGAAGTTGGTCGAGTTATTCGTATCAAAGCTCACGTCTGTAGAAGTTGCAAGGACTTCATAAGAAAAATTGTAGGATTTTCCAATAGTGGATTCAACTGGAAGCTAGAGTTCTTCCGACTGGACTAGTCCTCACAAGAGGAAAACCAGTATAAATCTCGGTGTTTGCGTTTGCCTTCTGATCACTTTTTATTACTATCATTTACTTTGTAATTATTTTTATATCTGTGATCTAACTGCTAACGAGATTTTTAATTAGCAATATTCCGCTGCCTACTCTATTCACCCCTCCCTCTAGAGTATTCTGCTTTACGATTTCGTTCCTACAATTGATATCAGAGCAAGCTCTCCATCTAGAGTTATTATATTCTGATCCCAATTGTTCCTACAATTGGTATCAGAGCAGGTTATACAGGTAAAGAAAGGTAAAATTGCAGTGATATTCAAGTGTTATATAGATCACAGCATTACACATGGCAACTATGAAATTCACAAGTGAAGGCCAAGCCACAAACAGACCTCCACTATTTGATGGCACAAATTATACTTAATGGAAAACACGTATGAGTTTCTTTTTGAAATCTCTAGATTTTGACTTATGGTCTGTAGTTATTGATGGCTATAAAAAGCCCCCTCGTATTAATATTGATGGAGTTTTAGTTGAAAAACCCCATAAAAAATATACAGAGGATGAAAAAAAAGGCCAGTCTTGACGCACGTGCTATTAACGCTCTATTTTGTGCTTTAGACAGAACTGAATTCAACAGGGTGTCTACCTGCACAACATCAAACGAAGTATGGAAACGTCTCGAAGTAACCCACGAAGGAACAACACAAGTCAAGGAGTCAAAGATCAGCAGACTTACTCAGGAGTACGAAGCGTTCAAAATAAAGCCAAGTGAATCAGTCACTCAGATGTTTACAAGATTCTTGAATATTGTAAATCCTTTGTCTTCACTAGGCAAGGATTACAATAACCATGAGAAGATTTTTAAACTTCTACGAGCTCTTACAAAGAACTGGATTCCAAAGGCTACAGCAATCATTGAAGGGAACGACCTCTCAATAATGTCTCTAAAAACACTCATGGGTAAGCTACTCACTCATGAGTTAAAACTTCAAGACTTTGAAGATGATACACCAAAGGAGAAGTCAGAGAAGTCGATCGCTCTCAAGGCTCAACATAGAAGAACTGTCGAAGATGACTCTGATGACAGCGACTCCGACTCTGAATATCAAGCTCTTCTGGTAAAAAATTCAAGAAGTTCATGAGATTTAACATGAGAACAAAAGACAGCAACAACAACAACAAGGAAGATCCTATTTGCTACGGATGCAAGAAGAAAGGACACATAAAGAAAGACTGTCTAACAGCATCATCATCAAAGAAAAACAGCAAATATGACAAAGGCTACCTGAAGAAATCTACATCAAGGAAGTACCCCAACACAAGCATATGGCATGAAAATGAAGCCAGCGACTCGGAAGACGAACAATCAGATGACGCTGTAAATGTATGCTTGATGGCTTGCGATTAGGTGGGATGTCCTTCACATACTAGGAGTAAATGGATCCTCGACAGCGGTTGCTCACGGCACATGACCGGTGACGCTTCATTATTTGCAACACTGTCGAAGAGGAATAAAGAAAGATACATCTCCTTCGATAATAATTTAAGAGGGTACATAATCGGTATCGATGACATTGGTAAGGCTCCCTATCCAGTGATTAAAGATGTTTGTCTAGTTACCGAGTTAAAACATAATCTGCTCAGTATAAGCCATTTAGCTGATCACGGTTATGGTATTAACTTCGTAAAAGATAAATGTACTATTGTTGATAGTTCAAATGGTAGAACTATATTTGAAGGTATTAGGGAAGACTACATATATATTTTCTATTTGTTGGAAGATGCTAACAAAGCAGGTAGATGTTTGATGGCCAAAAGCGTTGAGAGTCAACTATGGCATATGAGACTCGGTCATGCAAACATGGATACAATTTCAAGACTATCTACAAAGAAGTTGGTACGCGACTTACCGAATATTTCTTTCAAGAAGGATACGGTATGTAGTGAATGTGAAAAGAACAAAGCTACCAAATCCGTATTCAAATCCAAGAATGCTGTAAGTACCACTAGACCTTTACAACTGTTGCATATGGACTTATTTGGACCAAGTAGAATTGCTAGTCTAGGTGGTAAGTTATATGCATTTGTCATTGTAGATGATTTTTCTAGATATACATGGGTTTATTTTCTTGCACACAAGAACGATGCATTATCAGAATTCGTCACCTTTCGCAAGAAAGTACAGAATGAAAAAAGGGTTCATGATTACTCGCATTCGTAGTGATCATGGCGACGAATTTGAGATTGCTGAATTCAAGCAATTTTGTGACACACACGGTTATCTGCATGAATTTTCTTGTCCTAGGACTCCGCAACAAAATAAAGTTGTGGAACGTAAGAATAGAACTCTATCTGAAATGGCTAGAGTAATGTTAAATTAGTTTAGTCTACCTAGATACTTATGGGCTGAAGCTGTCAATACAGCGTGCTATATTCTCAATAGGGTTCTAATTCGACCTATATCGAAGAAGACTCCCTATGAACTATGGTTTGATAGAACACCAAATGTTTTATATTTCAAGATTATTGGTTGTAAATCTTTTATTCTTAATACTAAAGATAGCTTGAGTAAATTTGATGAAAAGGCCGATGAAGGTATATTTTTAGGTTATGCAGCAAAGAGCAAACGATACAAAGTCTACAACAAAAGAACCATGATCATCGAAGAATCTATCAATGTCAAGTTTGATGAGCTAAATCAACACTTAGACGTTGATGACAATGAAGACATAATCACACCAAGTACAGCTACTGTAAAACCTTCACACAAAGATGCAGAACCTTCACATCAGGCATCAGATGAACCTCCAAGCAAAGAAGCCAGAACTAGCAATCTTGAGACTATACCAAAAGAGATGAGATTCTTGGCTAATCATCCAAAGGACTTGATAATTGGTGAGATTACCAAGGGTGTAAGTACTCGTTCCTCGAATAAAGATATAGCTTCTTGTGTTGCTTTTGTTTTACAGTTTGAACCCAAAAATATTGATGAAGTATGTAGTGATAATTTTTGGTTAGATGCTATACAAAAGGAATTAAACCAATTAGAACGGAATCAAGTATGGGAAGTTGTTCCCAAGCCCATTGATCATCCGGTCATTGGCACCCGATGGGTATTCTGAAATAAACTGAACGAGAATGGTTTAGTGACTCGTAATAAGGCTCGACTCGTAGCTCAAGGATACAATCAAGAAGAAGGTATCGACTATGATGAGACTTATGCCCCAGTTGCGAGATTAGAATCCATTCACATGTTATGTGCATTTGCATGTTTTCATAATTTTAAGTTATTTCAAATGGATGTCAAAAGCGCATTTTTAAATGGTTTTATAAAAGAAGACATTTATGTAGCTCAACCTCCTAGTTTTATTGATTTCAAATTTCCTGAATATGTTTTCAAGTTGAAGAAATTTTTATACGGTTTGAAACAAGCCCCTCGTGCTTGGTACGATCGTCTAAGCTCTTTTCTACTTGAAAAATATTTTTCAAAGGGAAAGGTTGACACTATATTATTTATAAAATCTTTGAATAATAATATTCTTTTGATTCAAGTCTATGTAGATGATATTATTTTTGGATCTACTGATGAATCTTTTTGTCAAGAATTTTCAAAGTTTATGCAGAATGAGTTTGAGATGAGCATGATGGGAGAGCTGAAATTCTTTCTCGGACTACAAATCAAACAAACCAACAATGGGACGTTCATAAATCAAGCAAAGTACACAAAGGATCTATTAAAGAAGTTCGACATGGAAGCAGCAAAGCCACTTAGCACTCCAATGGCGACTTCAACCAAGCTTGATATTGATGAACAAGGTAAACCTGTCGACATACGTAAGTATCGAGGTATGATCGGTAGCTTACTATATTTAACTGCTAGTCGACCAGACATTATGTTTAGTGTTTGTCTATGTGCACGCTTTCAAGATAATCCTAAGGAATCACATCATTGTGCAGTTAAGCTTATCTTCCGATATCTTAAAGGCACTTCTTATGTCGGCTTATGGTATCCTAAAACCACGTTGTTTGACCTGACCGGTTATTCTGATACTGATTTTGTCGGATGCAAAGTAGATAGAAAAAGCACTAGCGGCACATATCATTTCCTAGGAAAAGCTCTAGTCTCTTGGTTTAGTAAGAAGCAAAATTCTGTTGCATTATCAACAACCGAGGCTGAGTATATCACCGCAGGACGTTGTTGTGCACAAATTTTGTGGATGAAACAAACTTTAGAAGACTATGGATTGTATTTTACACACATATCCATTTTTTGTAACAACACTAGTTCTATTAATTTGACTAAGAATTCAGTATGTCACTCTCGTACTAAACATATCGAGATTAGACATCACTTTCTTAGAGATCATCAATAAAATGGAGATATAGACCTTGTATACATAGACACACAGAATCAATTAGCTGACATACTCACAAAACCTCTAGCGGAAGATCGTTTTAATTATTTACGTCGAGAATTAGAAATTTTAGATATCAATAATATTTATTAATTTTGTTTATTAATTAATTTATTCGATACTCAAAAATTATTTTTGAGACAAGCCTAAAAAGAGTCTATCTGTCACCACGATTACGGTCGAAGCGAAGCGGTACTTAAGAGTTCCCCGGTGAACCTCCGTTAGCTGGGACAGTATTCCTACAGCTAATCTGAGACAGATGCTGAGTAAAGAATATTAATTTATAAAATAATATTAATTATATTATTTTGATATTTAAAATTATTAAACTCTGAATTAAATATTTAAAACGAATTAATGAAAAAGATGTAGCCCATTGTTATTTTTCTTACATATATATAGCCAGGCAACCCTTGGCGAATTCGGCCCGAGTTCGGTCTAAATTCGGCCAGAGTTCGGCTGGGTATATATATGTACCAGCCAGAACCCGAGACCCCCATCTTCTTCATTCTTCCAAACTACATCAAACAGCAGCAGCAGCGCCCCAAAAACCCTAGCTCTTTTCCACCTTTGTTTTTCCAATCCGCGTTGAGATCTTCGTCCAAACTTTGGATTCGTGCGAAGAATTTCGTCCTCTACAATATATCCAATTCTCGGAAGGTATAATTCCTTCTCTCCTCCACTTTCCAATTATTAGGGTTTCTAGATTTTGGAATAGAATGCCTAAGGGATTCAATCCTTTCAAGAGGAAGAAGACCAATGCAGTGAAGAGGCATCATCTTCGGATTCGCATACGGATTCCCTCTTTTCTCCGGTCCAATCGGATGACGGTGCATCGGACGAGTTTACTTCAAAACTCCCGACTAAGTCCTATTGTGGTATGCCGATTTCATTATGCGTACTATTTGTACCGGATCTCCGATGAAGTGGACTGTCTTTTTCGACTACCGTCCTTACTTTGAGGCATTAGGGTTACAACACTTTATTTCTTTATAATTTCCTATAGCTACTAATGCCATTAGATTATTTTACTGTAATTTCATGTTAGACACTTTTACCGCGAGAACACGTATCGGAGGGATAGATATCGAGTTTACTGATGAAACGTTAGCGGAAATCTTTGGTATTCCAAACGAAGGTGCCCCGCTCGATGAAATCACTGATTTCAATTTTCCCGATGGTACGACTCTCGTTAGTTTCAAGAATGAGCTTTGTGCGCCCGTACGTGCTCGTCCTGGAAAGTTCAAGGCCAATAACTTGAACTTGTTTAACTACGAATTACATCGCATCATCTATTCTACTTTACTTCCAAAATCCACTTCCAAAGATGATGTCACTGCACTTGAGCTTTCTGCTCTATATCACATTCTTAAGGAGATTCTTTTTTCTGCCCCTAAGACTATCATTCAGATGATGGGTAGATGTCGCAGAAGAGACCGCAACCTCTCTTAAGCGATGATTATCCCATACATCTTTCAGAGATTTGACATTGACCTATCCACTTGTGCTCTAGACCCTGAGCCCAAGTTCCTCAAACTCTCTCGTCGTAGCATTGCCACTGTTCCTCCACCTACTGCACTTGCTCCTCCTGGACCTACTCCCATAGCACCTGGTCCTCCTCAGTCCTACCCTATGACATTTGAGGGTATTCATCAGCACCTATCAGATCTGCAGTCATTCTATGTTGACACTTTCAGGAAACATGAGTTCCGTGACGTGACTCAGTTCCAGGCTATTGCCAACTCCTTCGTCGATCTGAGATTTATGCAGACGGGTCACTCGGCTAGCTCTCTACCTCGAGACCTTTCTGTTTCTGGCTACTGCATTGATGATGAGGCGGTTCACTCTCTGTTCCAGCCAGGAAACGCTTACGATTGGTATCGTACTTCTGGTGCCACTCCTCATACTTCTGGAGCTGGTCCATCTGGACATGCTGGCGCTGCAGCCGATGACGATGATGATGAGGATGATGATTTTTGAGATGTTATTCTTATTGAGGCTGATATTTTGTCTTATGTTTACTTGGGAAATGCTTCGACATTCCAAGATATTATCAGCACTCTTTATTTTAGTTATTATCTGTGACACTTCATAGACATGGTTTTATTATGCCTCAGTTTGGCATATGTTTCACTTAGTTTATTATTCAATATTTTATTTGTTTCACCTTTAGTATAGCTTTATCTCTTTTTTATGCTTCCATATAAACTGCTTTTGACAAATACTATGCCTATTTTGTCTATATAATATCTTTTTTTACTGTTTATACCATGCCTGTGATGAATGTTTTATACATATTTCTTGTATTTCTTCACTGTTTGCTACTTATGCATTTATTGCGGGAGAGCTTTCTCTTTTGCAATTATTTTGCTAAGTGACAACGGGAGAGAAATAGGATCTAACATCTTCATGAATGCAGGTTATGAACAATTTTTTGTTGTCTCTGGTATTACACATTTTTTAATTGATCCATACTTAGATGTTATATCGGCAAGGCTCGTCAATTATCAAAATGGGGGAGATTGTTGGCCCGTTGGTCATGGTCAAACCTGATTTTAATAATTGATCAAACTCTGTCTCGATATAAATGCAAGTCAATTCAGATATTTACCTACGACATTTTGGACACTGCTCAACGATGGATATCTACTCTGTTCAAGACCGAAACTGTTTGCCACTCAGAATGTATTTCCTTCAAAGCAATATAATTTTTCATTTTATTGAGTCTAGAAATACATTGTACACCAAGTCGTACTGGTAAATAGGCTGTCCGGAATCGTTTTTCAAAATCACCCTATCCTTTTAAAAATGACCTATGTTTTAAAAAAACATCCTTTTTACAAAAGCTTCTAAAGGACTTTTCAAAAAGCCAAAATAATTTCTCTCAAAATCAACTGGCAGAACCCTAGCAGAACTCGACCAGAGTTCGGCCAGAGTTCGGCCAAGTTGAACGTTATGTGAACGTTTGATTTTGAACTTGGTCACCCTTTAGTTGTGGTTTGTTACTAAGAGTTTTGTCCGAATTCTGCCAGAATTCTGTCAGAGTTCTGTCTTTAGAAACACTATAAATATAGAAGGATTTCGATCATTTCAAATCACTAATTCACTTTCAATCTCTTCTATTCTAAAGCTTACATTTTCTCCAAAGAGTTCTCAAAAGCTTACATTTTCAAATCCCAAGCCAGTTACAATCCTCTAGTCGATTTGCCAGTGCGGTACGGTCTAGAAGTTTCGGAGTGGTTGTAATCAGAGGCTTGATTGGAGAAACAACTCTTCACAATTGAAGTTGGTCGAGTTCTTCGTATCAAAGCTCCCGTCTGTAGAAGTTTCAAGGACTTCATAAGAAAACTTGCAGGATTTTTCAATAGTGGATTCAACTGGAAGCTAGAGTTCTTCCGACTGGACTAGTCCTCACAAGAGAAAAACCAGTATAAATCTCGGTGTTTGCGTTTGCCTTCTGATCACTTTTCACTACTGTCATTTACTTTGTGATTATTTTTATATCTGTGATCTAACTGCTAACGAGATTTTTAATTAGCAATATTCCGCTGCCTACTCTATTCACCCCCATTTAGAGTATTCTGTTTTACGATTTCGTTCCTACAGAGTACACTTTAGCTACATCAAAACTATCCACATGAAAACATCCCACACTTTAGCTTCAACTTAGTCACATGAAGACCTGTGTCCACAGCACATGTACCATGCAAAAGATAAAACAAGGTTTAATAAATGTGATATAATAATGTATATATATGTAACTATCGGGTCTTGAATGATGTATAAGTCCTGATTAAAAACACACATTAAGATCACAATTCAACATATGTTGTAGGAAACTGTTGTGTGGAGTTTCTATCAGATTCATCTATGTGTATATATATGTAACTATCAGAAAGAACTACACTAGTGAGCAAAGGTTAATTAAGGACCCAATTAGTAAGAGAGCATGAACAAGAAAGATATCATAAGCTGAAAATCATGTGCTCTTTGTGTTGCATTAGTGTCCTCTTTTTGTTTGTCATATGTTCGAACCAAATGACATCGAAAGATATCATAAGCGAACCTTGTTGGCTTGCTTACATTGGAGTTGAACCAAAAACTTCAATTTTCACTAAGGTACCGTTCCTCTCAAAATAAGCCTTTGTATCAGAGTTCAGTATCTATTAGCACATTGTTACAAACTGATACATACATCACTATGTAGAAAGATATCTACCTTAGCCATGAATTCCTCGCACTTATTCACATGATATGGGCTATAAGAGCCAGAATCTTAGAGCACGGGTGCTATTTAAATCAGTATCTGCGTCTTATCTGATTGTGTAATCTAATTCAGTATCGCTTAAATGTTAAACCAAACCAGATCAACCGCAAAGCTGATTGTGTAATCTGATTCAGTATCTGCGTCTAACATCCGATTGCAACAGTTGGTAGTTTTGAACTGCAGAAAACCTGTGGCATAAGGAATCAAGAACATAAGTGATAGCACTTAGTAATGTACATACGAATCTAGAACATAAGAGATCTACATATAGAAAATGGCTCAAGTAATGTATTAAAGATTTTTCATGTCTGCAAACTCAGTTGTTCCTAGCTTTAGTGGGCTACGAGGACAGTAAGCATCATCGGCGGTTGAAGAACCCAAATCAGAGGAAGCTGGAGAAGGAGTCTCACCCATAAAAAAAGAACGTAGCCGTCCATGGCTATAGGACGAGAGGTTAGAACATTTCATTGCTGAATTCGCTTAGAGAAGGGTCGACATCTTCCGGAGAGATTGGAAATGAATCTTCTAATATTGGCAAGACGTCCTTGAAGTCCTTTCATTTCAACTCTCTTATATTCTGCCTTTGATCCATGTCGTTCCCAGTTCAGCCAGGTCTTTCTTTGATTACTGTAGGGTCGTCGTTTTTGAGTGAACCAGGTCCCGTCCCAAAATTCCTTCTTCTTGATAGCACAAGAATATGACCCTGATTCTTTCTTTCTTTGTTAAACTATCCTTACTCTGAAAAGTCGTATGGTGATACACCAAAATTCAACCTGCTCTCGAATTGAACAAGTAAATTCCTCTATTTGACACTCTTACCACTAGAACGAGTAAATCATCCGTTGGGAAATCTTACCATAACTTCGGTGAATGGTGGGTCCATATGGACGGTGATCAGTAAGTTATATGCGTATAACTTGCTGGCGGTCAACATAGGAACACCGCTACGCCCAGGGTCAAGGGTAAGGCGAGCAAACCCACGGGGCGGTGACGGAAGCTAATAGAAGAAGCGGTAAACCCGAAAATGAAACGAAGCGTCTCGTTCCCTTTCAGCTACTGTAAAAGCTTCTTCTCTGCCCACTGGTTTTGGAAATGGTCAATCCCTTGACTTTCCCAGCGTCTCATCGCAGTTCCTAAATAAAATAGGAAGATTTTGGATTTGTTTTCAAATATGATACCGATCTGGAACAATACGTATGTCAGTCCTTGGAACGAAGGAACGTATGAAGTTATCAATACTGCTGGTATTAGTGGTAAGAACGAATCTTATGACTAAGCATCGTACTATAAAAGCAGATTCCTCTACTTTTGTTGGACGTGGTGAACAGGGAGATTCGTATCTTTCAAAGATATTGGATGGGACATAAAGCTAAAGATTCCCCAAAAAGTGTATAATTGACTCTTTATCTAGAGCATAATCTTCCCCAGCCAGGCTATAAAAAAGGTAGCCCTGCTTTAGATGGTATCAGTTGTTCCCCCTCTTGCTTCAAGAACCTAGTCTCATACTCGGAAAAATGCCTTTAAGGCCCGATACTCTCTCTCAACTGCAACATAACATCCACCACAAGATCCGATGGAACAAAAGCAGTTCCTTCTCCAGATAAGGGAGTTTTTCCGGATTCAGTTGATGATTCTCTTTCAGTGTAATCTCTGTTTGAAAGACCTTTCCGTTGTCAATTAGTCGGTTCCCACCTCCAGGATCTTAGAAATCCTCTCAGTCTGTTTATACTTAACCTTGGGCTGGGGACAGGCTAATCATTGACGAACCTTTGCCCACGTCTATCTCCGAGTCAACTCGCAAACGGCGTAGGAGGCTTTCAGCCCCTCTGTTTTTCTCCAACCCGGAGGGTCACAGGGGGATGTTCCAAGCTCTTGAAAGATATAAACAACGGACCTCCGCTATGGTAGAAAAAAAAGTGGACATCAATGGCGGAACTTGAAGTGAACCTAGAATCGTTCAAAGAGGCACGTCATTCACACCAGTAGAACAAGAAAGAATGAATTTCAAAAGACATACATAGAAATGGGAGCCTAGTGATGGGAAAGAAACGCGGAAACCTTTCCCCAAACCGGAGAGTACCTGCGAGAGGACCGAGCAAACAACGCACGAACCCAAAAACAAGCACACACAACAATCACGCAGACACAGAGAATTTTTGACGTGGAAACCCTTGCGGGAAAAAACCACGGGACGATCGGAGTCCAACCCTGAGAAGCCTCCACTAATGGAATAGAAGAATTACACCCTCTACAAACTCCTCCCGATCCAAAACGGATCCCCACAACACTCAGAGACAAGAACAATGATCACAAGGCTACGAAGAACGAGAACGACGAGTAGAGATTACCCGAAACACGATCTCCTTCGAAAAACGACCTTCGATCCTCCGTCTTCTTCTCCGAAGTTGCAATGGCACTCTTGCCTCCTTCTCGCTGATACTTTGTGTTGTCCAATACTTGCGATAATGAATTAGGGTTGAGAAAACTCAATATAACTCCCCAATCCTGCAACCAACCTGGACCGTTGGATTAGATCCAATGATGAAAACTCATCCTAAAATCTGCTTCAGCCCCCGACGACACAGAGTTCGGCCAGAACTCTGTGTCAAGCATCCAGAACCTCACCCCACAGTACTGGAGTGGCCAGACCGAGTTCGGCCCGAACTCGCCATGGGACCGAGTTCGGCCCGAACTCGGATCCCCTGTTCCAGAATCTCCCCCTGGGCAGCAACAGCAGCAGCGACTCTACGTCGCCCACTTCCCGAGCTTCTTCGACACACGAACGGCGCTCGTCGCACTCCGGGGTCTTCTCCACATAGGTTGGGAACCCCACCCACTCCAACAAATCTCCCCCTTCACAACTATGGGGAGGACGTCGTCATCCCGACGATCTGCCTGCAGTACTCAAACTTCCCCCTTGGTAGAATCTTCGTAAACATATCAGCTCCGTTGTCGTCTGTATGCACCTTCTCAAGCTCCGCGTCCTTCTTCTCAACCACATCCCGTATCCAATGATACCGGGTCTCGATGTGCTTGGACCGGCTATGAAACGTCTGATTCTTCACAAGGTGGATAGCACTCTGACTGTCGCAAAGCAAAGTATACTGCTCTTGCTTCAGTCCCATTTCCTGCAACAGCTTCTTCATCCATAACAGCTCCTTGTAAGCCTCCGTCGCCGCAATGTATTCCGCCTCCGTCGTCGACAAGGCAACACACTTCTGCAACCGCGACTGCCACGATACTGCTCCTCCCGCAAACATCATCACGTAGCCCGAAGTCGACCGCCTCGTGTCTACATCTCCAGCCATATCAGCATCGGTATACCCGACCAGCTTCGACTCGTCACCACCAAAGGAAAGTCTCCAACCGGCAGTGCCCTGAAGGTATCGTAGAATCCACTTGACCGCACTCCAGTGTACCCTTCCAGGATTCGAAAGATACCTGCTAACCGTACCAACTGCATGAGCAATATCTGGCCTCGTACACACCATAGCATACATCAGGCTTCCCACAGCTGAAGCATATGGAACCCGCTCCATATCTTCCTTTTCGTCCTCGGTAGATGGACACTGCTCCTCAGTGAACTTAAAGTGAGCCGCGAGGGGGGAACTCACTTTCTTCGACCCGTCCATCCCGAAACGCTGAAGTACCCGGTGAATGTACTTCGTTTGGGACAAGTGTAGCAGCTTGGACTCTCTCTCTCGGCTGATCTCCATCCCAAGAATAGTCTTCGCTGCGCCCAAATCCTTCATAGAGAAGGCCGCGCCCAGTTGGCGCTTCAACTCCGCTATCCTAGTGGCATTTCGACCCACTAATAGCATATCATCTACATAGAGCAATAAAATGATGAAATCATCCTCGGCAAAATACCTCACAAATGCACAATGGTCCGACGTCGTCCGTGCATAACCATGCTCCCCCATAAACGACTCGAACTTTCTGTACCACTGCCTCGGAGCCTGCTTCAGACCATACAAGCTCTTCCTCAACCGGCAGACCAAATGTGACTTGCCCTTCTCACAGAATCCCTCCGGCTGCTCCATGTACAACTCCTCCTCAAGATCACCGTGGAGGAACGCCGTCTTCACATCCATCTGCTCGACCTCCAAGTCGAAACTGGCTGCTAATGCTAGCACCACCCGAATAGACGAATGCTTGACGACAGGCGAAAAGATCTCATCATAATCCACGCCTTTCCGCTGACCGTAGCCCTTGACTACCAGCCTCGCTTTGTATCGAGGGCGAGTAGCATCATCCGTCTGCTTCACTCTGAACACCCATCGATTCTTCAAAGCCTTCTTGCCCTTTGGCAACCGCACCAGATCATAAGTAGAATTGGTGTGCAAGGAACTCATCTCCTCCTGCATAGCCACCATCCACTCCTGCCTGTGTTCGTCTTCCATAGCCTCTGCGAAACTTTCGGGCTCTCCCCCGTCAGTCAGTAGCACATACTCATCCGGCGAGTATCTCGTAGATGGTCGACGATCCCTGTTGCTCCTTCTCAGTGGAGCCACTGGTGCTGGCTGTATACCGACAGCCTCCTCCCCTTCAGGAACTACCTCTCCGGCATGCTCATCCTCCTGAGGGACACCCTGACCACCATCAGCAGGCTGATGATCAAGGTTGGGAGCAACTCCATGTACCGGCTCCCCCATAACTGGATCCTCCGCGATGTCCTCTGGAAACTGCTCGAAGCGAAATGACTCTAACTCAGGCAATTCCTCAGCCTCAGAAGGCGTCTCGGAGTCCTGAGTGTTGGTCATGGTCTGATCCTCGACGAACACCACGTCCCTGCTTCTGTAGAGCTTTCCTTCCACTGGGTCGTAGAGTCTATAGCCAAACTCATCCCGACCGTAGCCGACAAAGACGCATCGCCTCGTCTTCGGCTCAAGTTTGGTCCTCTCGTCCTTCGGTACATGGACGAAGGCTTTACAACCAAACGCCCGCAGGTGACTGTATGACGGCTCTTTACCGTACCATACTTTATCAGGCACATCACCCTGCAAAGGAGCACTAGGAGACAAATTAATAATATAAGCAGCTGTGAGAAGAGCCTCACCCCAATAACTGCCCGGCAAGTTTGCTTCTGACAGCAAACACCGCACCCTCTCCATCAGTGTCCTGTTCATGCGCTCCGCTACACCATTGAGCTGAGGTGTCTTTGGCGGAGTCTTCTGGTATCGTATCCCTTGCTCTCTGCAATACGCATCAAAGGGACCGATGTATTCGCCGCCATTGTCGGACCGAACACACAACAACTTCTTGCCCGTCTCCCTTTCAACGGAGGCCTGAAACTCCTTGAAAGTAGGCAGCACCTGATCCTTGGTCTTTAAGGCATAGACCCAAACCTTCCTGGAACAGTCATCAATAAAAGTCACAAAGTAAGAAGCACCACCAAGAGTTTTTACCTTCATAGGACCGCAGACATCCGAGTGAATCAACTCGAGCAACGCCGGCTTCCTCGAACTTGGGTGACTCTGGAAAGACACCCTATTTTGCTTCCCAGCCAAACAGTGCGTGCATTTCTCCAACTTTGTAGACTTGAGCCCCGGAATCACCTTCCTGTTCACCAAGTAGCTCATCCCCTTCTCGCTGATATGGCCGAGCCGCCTGTGCCACAACTCGGTAGACGCATCACTGACTGCGTTCACCTCCTGTGCCCCATGTGCGCTCCCCTCCATATAGTAGAGACCGGACTTCTTGCTTCCTCTGGCAATCACCAACGAACCTCTGGAAAGCTTCCACTGACTATTCCCGAAGAGACTGAAGAATCCCTCGTCATCCAACCTTCCAACCGACACCAGGTTGAAACGGATATCAGGGACATGACGAACATCCTTGAGAACAAGAACCGCACCCGTCTTCGTTCTCAAATGCACATCTCCAATGGCAACCGCCTTCGACACATCTCCGTTGCCCATCTTCAACACGCCACAGTCGCCTGTCGTGTAAGTGGCAAACAGTGCCCTATTGTGAGATACATGTGCTGAAGCCCCTGAGTCCACCAGCCAAGAATTGTCATCGCTGGCGAGGTTAGTAATGACCTCATCACCTACGACGATCACATCGCCTCCATGCGTCGAGGCCGCCGCTGTAGTGTTCTCTTCTTGCTTCCCCTTGTCGCCCTTCTTCTCTCTCTTCCAAGCGAAACAGTTCCGCTTGATATGGCCCTTCTTACCGCAATGATAACACTCTGAGTCCTCGTACCGACCCTTGGACTTTCCCCTGCTCTTGTCTCTGCCACCACCTGGACCCCTGCTTTTGCCCCTTCCGCGGCTCTCTGAAACCAATGCCTCTGAGTGGTGGGATGTGGATGAAGTGCCCTGAGAACGTCTCCGCATCTCTTCATTCAACACCCCGCTCTTAGCAAACTCCAGACTGACCACGCCCTCTGGAGCAGAAGCGATCATAGATACTCGTACGGTCTCCCACGAGTCTGGCAAGGTACACAGCAGCCACAGTCCCTGAACTTCGTCGTCGAACTTGACTCCCATAGAAGATAACTGGTCAACCACGCCCTGGAAATCACTCAAGTGATCCGTAATAGACGCCCCATCCTTGTACCGCAGACCCATCATCGTTCGGATCAGGAACAACTTGTTTACCCCGGTCTTCTTCGCATACAAGGATTCCAGCTTATCCCATAACGTCTTCGCGTGCTCAATATTGGCAACGTGATTGTACACGTTCTCATCAACAAACTGCCGTATGTACCCACACACCTGTATGTGCTCGAACTTCCAGTCCTCCTCGGATTTATCACTGGGCCTCTCGGATGCAAACACAGGTAGATGCAGCTTCTTGACAAATAGCAAATCCTTCATCTTGCTCCGCCAATAATGATAGTTTGTGCCATTAAGGTTCACCATGCGCACCGGCTTCGCGTCCATCTCTCCTCTCTGGTTCCTCTGTCAACTCCTGACACCCTTTGAACCCAAAGCTCTGATACCACTCTGATGGGAAAGAAACGCGGAAACCTTTCCCCAAACCGGAGAGTACCTGCGAGAGGACCGAGCAAACAACGCACGAACCCAAAAACAAGCACACACAACAATCACGCAGACACAGAGAATTTTTGACGTGGAAACCCTTGCGGGAAAAAACCACGGGACGATCGGAGTCCAACCCTGAGAAGCCTCCACTAATGGAATAGAAGAATTACACCCTCTACAAACTCCTCCCGATCCAAAACGGATCCCCACAACACTCAGAGACAAGAACAATGATCACAAGGCTACGAAGAACGAGAACGACGAGTAGAGATTACCCGAAACACGATCTCCTTCGAAAAACGACCTTCGATCCTCCGTCTTCTTCTCCGAAGTTGCAATGGCACTCTTGCCTCCTTCTCGCTGATACTTTGTGTTGTCCAATACTTGCGATAATGAATTAGGGTTGAGAAAACTCAATATAACTCCCCAATCCTGCAACCAACCTGGACCGTTGGATTAGATCCAATGATGAAAACTCATCCTAAAATCTGCTTCAGCCCCCGACGACACAGAGTTCGGCCAGAACTCTGTGTCAAGCATCCAGAACCTCACCCCACAGTACTGGAGTGGCCAGACCGAGTTCGGCCCGAACTCGCCATGGGACCGAGTTCGGCCCGAACTCGGATCCCCTGTTCCAGAATCTCCCCCTGGGCAGCAACAGCAGCAGCGACTCTACGTCGCCCACTTCCCGAGCTTCTTCGACACACGAACGGCGCTCGTCGCACTCCGGGGTCTTCTCCACATAGGTTGGGAACCCCACCCACTCCAACAAATCTCCCCCTTCACAACTATGGGGAGGACGTCGTCATCCCGACGATCTGCCTGCAGTACTCAAACTTCCCCCTTGGTAGAATCTTCGTAAACATATCAGCTCCGTTGTCAGATGCAAAGCCCCGTGCCTCATTAAGATCATATTGGCATACTCTCCCAAAAAAAAGAGCAGACCCATTGAAGACGGGAGTTGGGCTAAAAAGGATGGTGTTTGGCCCAGGATCTCACTATCACCTATGCATGTGCGAAGTTGCGATGCTGTAGAGACCGACTTTGCAGAGGTTGTCTTGCTCTCACAGTCTTGAATAACAATGTCAGCTAATTAGCCAAGATCAAGCGAACTCACTCTACCGTGGTTTATCTATTAAGTCAATCGGTAATCGTTTTAAGCATCTTCGTCTTTCTCACATCAATCAGTCTGAGACTTCCTTTGAAGAAGAATCAGATTCGGTTGTGTTTCCCAAGTGAAGAAAAAGGATGCTTTCATAGTCTCGCACCATGGTTCCGAGCATCTCTTAATTCACATTGCTCAACCTTCCAGGCTTTGAAAGACTATGTTTCGCTTCTTGGGACGAAGTCGAGCTCCCTCCCTATGGTTTTGGGTTCGATCCCGTAAGTAATCCATAAGCACCAGTAGAAGCAGAAGCATATCCAGAAGCCGGTACCAACAGCAGTAGAGAAAGACCCCCCGCTAATAGAAAAAGAGGCATATCCGCCGATGATAACGAGAGCAGTACTGATAGCACCAATAGCATCCCTTCCAGATCCCTTGACTAGTCAGGGGAGCCATCACCAGGGCCGATGATCCAACCCCCATACCGAGATGTCCTTATGATGATGGGCGTTATACATAGCCGATGTTGGATTGCATCATATAGAGATTTTCTAACTCCAAAAATGGGTTAGCGAAGACTTTTTCTACTTGTTTGCTTACGAAAACGAGACCTCTGCCCCCTAGAGGCCTACGATTTGCTTGAATCATATTCCAGCTACCAATTTCATATGTTCCCATTTACTTCATAAGCTAAGTAATCATAATAGCAGGAAGAAAATATGTCAATCTATCAAACTGATAAGAATTCGCTCTTAAGCACAAGAAACTACATAAAAACTAACATTAGCCACCAACCATACATTGTGAAAGGCCAGTTTTGGTTCCTCGGCACCATTGAAACTGGAAATAGTAGATGAAACTACAACAGCATCATACCCCAAAATTACGCGTGCTAACAAGAGAGAGGGTCTTCAGAAGCAACTTGCAAGCACACGCATAATAGTATCAGTTCAGACTACTCTACTATAGGAAAGACAAATGTGGCCCTATCTATCTTGGTCGAGCATGATTATAGTATAGCTAGCGAACAATAATATGATTTTCATAAGCAACTAACGAGGCCAAGGCATGAAGCAAATGATATCAATGGACAGTGACTGTATGCTAACTACAACATCCTGAAAGTGCAAACAATGGTAGCTGATGTCCTAAAAAAGATTAATAGCTGCAAGCACGAAATTTAGTGTTATATTATACCAAAAAATTAAAGGATAAATATATAATGTGATATAGAAACTGAGACGAGAGTAATTTTTTTCCAGGTACCTGCCAATATCGTTGGGGATCAAGCATGTGAAATGGCATTGCTAAGCATCTAGAAGAAGTTTAAGACTATAGAAAACCCAATCATGGCCTAGGGCAGAGTTAATACGATAATACAAATTCCAAGAATAATCAAAGCTTTGAGATAATATTATAATTATTACTTGATATTTTAATGTATCAAATTCATATAAAATTGAATCATTTTGAATTATGAGATATTAACATTAGGACATCATTAGTACGTAGATGGAAATATGTTATCTATAGGCTTTGGACTATCAGTTTAAACGAATGCTCCCACACAATTGCAAGAGGGTGAGGCTGCAAGATACAACGTCCAATGGGATCATATAAGAGCCATTATTTCTTAGTAAAAATAATAATAGCATAGGTATCTTGACATTTCTAACTTGATCCTGTCACTCATAATTGGCTCCAATATAAAGACATGATGTGAAAGTTCCCAATTTCATAAAGAGCCATAACACAAGACGTCTAATGATCAAAAATAATTATCTAAAGAATATTACCAATATATTTTTTTAAATCCTGTTGAATACTAAACTCGGTAGGCACCAACCAGGACTGACCTACCTGATACTCAAATAAACCATGGAAACTAGTACATCTTCAAATTCCCAACTAAAGGTCTCAAAATACCCAAGTAACAAACTACCTATTACACTACAAAAGGCTTAAATAGAGCCATACAATATAGCAAAGGGTTCCACAAATATTACACCTGCTGTTAAAGGAAAAAAAAAAGAAAAAGAAAATGGAAACCTTCAGTCACCATACCCGCTAATGAAGAGATTTCTTCCTTCCTCCCAGTTTGGCACTGCTTCACTAAGCAGCAACACATGGGAACTTTGAGAGCGTCTTTGGGATGAACGAGAGTTCACCTACACTGTTGATGTCCTCTTCAAAGCATCAAGTATTGGTGCAGAGAGTATGCCTGAAAAGTAAGCAAGTATCAAGAATATATTCCACATGCACTTTGAAACCCTTGAATCAATAGTTTGAACCACTTGGCTCCATGCATTAATAATTTCATCTTAAAATTGTTGTGATTTGAAAGCCTTTCTTTACAAACCTTAAATTATGTCGAGCTTTTGAAGAAGGGCAGTCGTATCGAGAACGTGATCGGGATTTTGTACGAGACAGGGAGCGACCTGATACAAATTCATCATGCCTTGTGGCAGTTATTTTGAATAGACTAGTGGAAATGGCTTTAGATAACAAGTAAAGATCTCAATGCTTCCTGTACTTTCAAAGAAACATCCGAAAGAGAAGAAAATAGAACAAGAGATGTTCCAAGTAACAGGGCTATCAGTGATACCCAATAACCCTAGAACAAGAAAAGTTCCCTAGTGACAGGACCATCAACAACACCAAATAACCCAACATATGAATCCCCTGTTGGTAAGCCCCATGGTGTTGGATCTGTTATTTGAATACTAACAAACAGCTAATAGGCTATTACTGAAGCCTGTAACCCAATAATCAACCAAGAAGCAAGAACAAAGGATAATAACTAAATATACAACCAAGTAGCAGCAACTCCTATATAGGCATGGACGTCGAGTATGTATTGCAAAAGATGTGGTTCATCCGCTAACCTCTTGTAGGATTGTCAACTAAATTGTGTAGGACAACCAATATTTGTTGGTAGTCCTACACTATGGTAGGAATATCAACTTTGTTGACAGTCCTAAAGCAAAAAAATTAGGCTGTCCTATAATTTTTGACGTGTATATAGAATTTCCATAAATAAATGGCCATGTTTCTACATGAAACTGTTCATTTTTTTATTTCCTTCACCCTCACTTTTCACCAAACCAAACACAGTTCTAAAAGAGACGACATCACTTCCAATTTGATTTGAGAGCACTAGTTTTCATCTTTAAGGTTAGCTTGGATAGATGAATTAGGATCAAAGTGAAGAGTATTTGTTCATACTTGAGCATTACAACATGGCATTTCTGATAAAACCTTCGTGATTCATCGCAAACGTGTGATTTCAGCTAGGTCGTAGAATGTGAAAGTGAGTAATTAGCTTCATAATATGTATAAATGCAGGTAGGCACGGACTCTCCAAAATGTTTGCTCATACTGGACACGTTAGAAAATATTTGCCATATCCATTTTCATATTATTGCATATTCGTGTCCGGGCAAGGGTCCATCTGTTAATTTAGCATACCTTGGTAGAAGCCTGGGTTGTCATTGCCGCAATACATCCGTCACCCAAAGTCAACTCGACCGATACACAGTCTCCCTAAATTACAGAAAATAACATAATAGGTCAGCAAAGCAAATGCAGTTAAAATAGAAATTTGCAGGGACTAAAGTGAAAATAAAAGTAAAAAAGGGTGATATCGAGACGATGCCACCGGCATAAGAGAGGGTGTAGATCCAGATGGCGTCCGATGCGGAGGAGGATCCGACCTGAAAGAGAAGGGGGGAGAGGCTTAGATGGACGGCTGAGATGGAGCGGGGAGGGGCATATCAGACGGACGGAGGAGACAACACCTTCTTTGGGGTGATGAGCTTGAGCGGGAACTTGAAGAAGAAACGGGTGACCGTTGACTTGTCGTCGACCTTCTCTATTGCTATGGAACCACTCGCTATCTCTCTCCTTTTAGTACTTTCACATGGGAATCGCTATGGCTGGAGCTTTGTCGCACCTTCCTTTTTCTTTCTTCTCTGGATTGAGGAGAGCATGATGGGGGAAGAAATTAGGGTTTACCGAGAATTTTGTGTGGTTATACATTATAACGTATTTGAGGGGGAGAGCATATGTGAATCTAAGGAAAGTTCGGGAGCGGAGAGAGGGCTGAGGGGAGTTCGGAAGCGGGGAGCGGGCTGAAGGGAGTTGGGGAGCGGGAGGAGAAAGAGAGAAGGAGAAAGAGAGAAGGAGAAGGGGTTTAGACTTTTCCTTAAGTGCGAGAGTAAGTGCGGGAGAGTCGAGGTTTCGACTTAAAATTTGGTGTTTTTTCATAACGCTCGTATCACTGAGAGACAATCAATAAGGTTTATATAGAAAACCGTCATAGAATATAGTCTTGCTAAACTTTGATGAAGCTTCTTTATCAGCCGTCATGAAATCCACTTATCAAGCGTCATTAATAGGGCTTTTTGTTGTAGTGCCGAGTGTCATTTTTAAAGCACGTCGTGCACCAACTCTAAGCCGACCGTTGGACCTTTCATATTCTAGCTCAATTCGACCCGTCGGGATTATTCCCTTATCTATGTGGATTCGTCTCTTTCATTATCAAGCCTACTTGTGCAAGTTGAAAACATGCGAATTATTATGTGAAGGCTAAGATGAGGCAAGTTTACTGAAACTTCCCCACCTGAGCGAGGGGTCGCCTCGCCCGAGCGAGTCTTAGAGCAACCGTCGCAAGGCTAGGTTTGAACGCAGTCGGCGTCTCGATTCCTCCGATTGACTGAGCGGGACGGGGAACTACATCATATACCACTCAGAAAAAGTTTTATTCTCGAAACTAACTGAGTACACTTATCGACTTATTACTTTTATCAACATTCAAGGACTCTCGCACACACTACTCCTATGTGTTTCCTCAATCCGAGCCACGCTTGTGCTACTATCAATCTTACCTTTAATACGATTTCAAAATCCTTGACACTTTTCCATTCCTCAAGTCTCACTTGATTCAACGTATCACTTAGTTGGATCGTGCACATATTTCAGACGTCCCTAAAATACATACATTTTAGCCAAGTTTTGTGATAGAGAATCCGCCATCACCACTCAAGTCGGATCGTGCACATATTCGGGCGTCCCTGATATACGTGCATGTCAACCGAACCTCATGAGTGGTGCCTCCACAATTTCTTTTGCTCTGTACCGGGACGTCTACCTAACCGCTAGGCTATGTCTTTAGGTTAAGGCCATCCGTCAGTATTAGAATCATAGTTCCCAGACAACAATATCAACACTGACCCCATCCTACAGAGTTTTCTACCCAAGCTTGCATCACTCCGATTTCTAAACTTCGTGCATAGATTTTCTACACACATCCCGACATTCGTCACACGGGGTCTGAGTCATCCAGCAAAGCCATCATACGTAAGTTCATTCAAACAAATCATCGACACATCAATATCACTCGACCAACAAGCCATTTTGCATAGTCTATCTCTTCGAACACGTTCGACATAATCCACCTATCAATCCTTTTGAAGTTGCACGCAAGCACGGAGCACGTTGCACGACAGAAAATCCCGCGTGGTGCACAGTGCACAAGTTGTGCTGCACGCAATGGCAAAAGTTCCCACGGCGCACGTTGCGCGCAAGCACTGCGCACGTTACACAGGAGAAAAATGCACGGGCACGTGGCGCGCAGGTTGCACTAGGCGCGAGGGCAAAAGTGCCTACGGCGCACATTGCGCACAAGCATGGCGTACGACATGCAAGCAGCAAAAATGCTGCGCGCGACATTGTTCATCGTCCTGACAGCACCAAAAGGTGTGGGAAACCCATTAACACGAAAATGGCATAACTTCCTCAAAATAAATCGAAATCAAGTTGGTCAAAAGCCAAAATTGGGTAGAATGAAATTTTCCACAACATGGAACCATTAGATTTCAAAAATATCAAACTTTAAGATATCAAAACCAAAAAAAAAATCTTAAAACTTAAATCTATAAAAATGTAACCATCAAAACCAAAAACTCCATGTTCTAAAGAGGCTTAGAATCATGAAAGTAAGAGAATAAAACAAACAAAAATAACATTGTTCAAAATTTGGCAAGATGTACTTGCCTAGGATTTGGAGGAGGAGCAAATAGAGAAGAATGAGTAAATGAAATGAATGGAGGAGAGAGAAAGAGAGAGAGAGAAGTTGGTTTTTATACAAAATCCTTCTAATCTCAACCCAACCCAAACCAACTCATGCCAAGTTGAACCAAACCAAAATAAACCAAGTACAAGATTAAACCAAGGCAGGCTAAGAAAGATAAGTCAAAACACGGGTCACCTGATAAATGTCAGAAATCTGTATACGTACACTGAAAATATGTATAATAGAAAACGGGAGTGACAGGTATGTTGTCGGTATATACTGGTATACTGGCGGTATGTCGGTCAAGGAGAAAATCTATAAGTTGGAAAGAATTTAAAGCGTTCCAAAAATCATGAAAATACAAAACACAGTACAAAATACGTATCCGTATATAAATACCGATACAGTGAGACTAGTCTCACAACTCTCCCATCCTTAGAAAAATTATGTCCTCAGAATTTCCTAAAGCTAGTCGAGCATGATAACCAAAACAAAAGTTTTAAAAAAATACAACTATCTCAATCAAACAAGGCATGGCATATAAATAAATGAAGGCAACAGTGATATAAATAAATGCATAAGCAATAACACAACCACAATCAAGAAGGGCTGGAGGCATATGAATAGATATGTATCCTGAGTCGGTAGAGTAGGGACCAACGTCCTCGCTGGCCTACGCTGACTTCAAAAATAGATAGGGGTCAAGTCTCAAAGTAAGTCGATACCAATGAGTTAGTCTAAGACATGACTCTACCTAGGACGTATCTTCGTAGTCGAGACATGTGATAGATATCATGTAACTCAAGATACGAAGACAGAAGAGTGGGACGAAAAACTCATATTCATTCATCGAATAAGTCATGCCGACCGTTGTACCCCATATATAGATAGAATACCAAGTTACCGACAAAAACACAAGATATACTACCACTACCTGGCCTGCTACTGAAAGACGGATCGAAAGGTCGTAACTGAATGAAGACCATGAAGATGGTACCTGAGACTCCCAAGGTATTATCTTCATGCCGATACTACAGCTGCTCCTGGTACTGCAAATTCAATTACGCTCTGAGCTGCCTGACCCTCTGAGCACATGATGGCGGTAGGTACTGTGCCAATGGTTGAACATCTAGTATTGGCCCCAACTACTCATCCACTGTTGGAGGTGATGACTGAGGTAACTGAAAGGACTGTAGTAGATATCCGGTGTAGATGGTCCTCCTCGAGATGTTGGATATGGGCAAGTGCTAAATGAATGGTCCTTTGCTCCACAGCGGAAGCATCGCCTATTGGCCGTGCAATAAACTGATCTAGAATGCCCTGACTTTCCATAATAGGTACATGCTTGTTCTGCCCGATACTGCTGCTAGTTTCTCTACCTTTGAGCTTGCTACTGCTGAACCGATGCTGGTGCCTACTGGTTGGAAGGCTGGAAGGATGACGATCCACCTTGACTCCTCCGGGAAGAAATTCCTATCATGTGGTCAGGTGAACCGTATGATAAACATAGAAAGTTAGCCCTTCGATAAGTAAGATGAGTGTGCCCTTCTTTTCTACAGAAGGAACATAAGACTGGTAACTCCTGGTGCTGGTATGGACATTGGTCTGCTGGTACTGGTGATGGACGTTGGGGTGAAAAGCCTGATACGGGTGAATGGTACCTCTTACGACCCTCAGTTCTATATTCGATCCTCATAGCTATATACTCATGCTCTCGCACTGCCTCTACAGTAGTTCGGGGTCGATATGCTGACTGACTAAATGATTGGTACTGCTTGGCTCCACCTTATGGCTGCAAGTCCTCGTCATGAAATTCCTTTGGTTTTCCTTGCCCACTACGATCTATCAACATCTGTATACTTTGCTGGAGAACGAGATCTCATTGTTGCTGTGATTCCATCATTTCCTTAATAATCCCTATGAGTACAGGTACATCGGGCTGATCTGGAACTACCTCTGCTCGGACTGCTGACTGTACGGGCATAGCTGGATGATCGGGATGGACTGACATCTCTGCCCTCGAGTCAACTCTTGACTCTACATTAAAATGCAGAGAATGATCCTCCACAACTGGCCTAACAAAAGATTACAGACCTGCCATCGGCCGAACCCAAACAAGATAATCGAAAGGATTAGGAACAGTGCCCCTGAAAGTTAATGGACACAACGATCAAATCGAGGGAATAGAAGAGAACAACAATCAAGGCAGATATCAGGTCAAACGATCAGAGATAGAGAATAATATGAAGGATATCAATAAAGGATAATTATGATTGAGATAACTAAACATCAGTAACCCCCACATATATGATAAATCAGACTTGCATGGGCCACCACTAAAACATGTGTCATGCCCCAGAACCAGAATACTGTCAAGTGGGGACGGACAAGGCCAACTACGTAATACCAAAGTATGCCAATACTCTAAAATCATGTATAAGGTGTCAAGATATGGGGGTTACTTCTGCAAGCCAACAGTCGATCCTAGGTCAAGCATTCTTAGGCATCTCAATCACATGCAATTATACAAAGAACAATAAGTATTATCATCAGACATATAATAGTAAAGCGTCCCAAACCATATATACATGGATGATCATGAAGCTAGTAATACAAAATGGGGAACTAGCAAGAGCAATAGTCATACATGATAAGCACTAGCTATAGTCTAGAATACGCACATCATGTTTAGGCCCATAGGCTAAATGTCAAGGACCAAAACATGAGCTAAACACGTGCTCGAAGGCTAAATGCACAAAAAAATAATGTACATATCAAGTGAGGGAATGAAACAAGAAACCCACTCAAGTACTCTGGTGCTCCGGATGGTCACCGTCGAGTAGATGGTACGGAAGATCATTCGGACTTCTCTATCAGATCTGGTCAAACAAAACCAGTGGGGTCAGACCCCCAATAGCAAGTACTACAAAGGAAGCCAAACTTATGAACTAAAACCAGCAATAACTAACATAGCAATGGATAGAGACATAAATAATCAAATGCGGATCGAGACTCGTGCACGACCAATGCACTTATCTCGAGAATAGAAAATACAATAAGCAAAGCAACCTAGAGCATAAAGTAAATCATATGTGACATAAAGTAAATGGTGGAAATGTGAATTAAACGGAAGCATGTGAACATGTAAGACAAACTGGACATGTGAGTATGTAAGATAATTGGACATGTGAGCATAGGAGACAACTAGGATATGTGAGCATGGGAGACAACTGGGACATGAGAGCATGTGAGAACTATATAGAATGACAAGTGGTAAGATGACTTAGGAACTATTCTAGAACCCATGTTATAACCCATAAACCAAACAAGGACGGGGTTGTAACCCTTCTCCTGAACAGAACTTAGCCTCCGATCATTCATCGGCAAAAGTAAAGCATAAACAATAATGTACTGAAATAAACATACGGACACTTCCTAGACAAAACTAAACTGGACTGGACTACATCCATCAATCACGGCCAAGCAATGAGTACGGCTTGATACTTTAACTAACTAGGGTTATCACAAGCCTAGTTACTACAAGATGCAATGAGATATTCCAGCAGTCACAAGCCCTACAGACTATCCAGTTATCCTTTCGCAGGTTGAGAGAGTTGTATTAGGTGACTTAGGGGGTGTAATACATGACAGTGTGCTGGAAATGTGCCCTACTCGTCGGCAGGCTTTAAGTCCAATTAAAGCGCCCAGATAACAGGATCGCCTGTGACTGGAAAATCTCTCTATATGAACTACTTGATCAATCTAGTCATTAACCTAGTCAGGTTCAGTACGAATTCTTGACCGAGGTAACCAGGAATTCATGTCCTAGACATGATGCAGACGAGACATGTAGCCTGTTCATGCAAACACAAAGAATTCAAACACGATGTCCAAAAGAGTTACATTAGCAAGGGAAAATAGTTGTCGCAACAGTATCTCGATTATACATGTCATGTTTAGATTTACTTATCATGTCAGGAGTGCACCACAACGGACCACTATCAAGAATTAGCATGTTAAGGTTTACTTGTCATGTAAAGAGTACTTGTCAAGAGTGTGCCTCGACGGGCCACTATCATGTAAAGCAAATAAGTGACATGTAACATGAGTGTACCTCAACGGATCACTATCTAAAGTAAACAAAGAAAAGATGTGTAGCATGAGTGCACCACGACGGGCCACTATCTAGTAAGCAAAGAAGGTACGTGCATCATGAGTGCACCACGACGGGCCACTATCTAGATTAAGCAAAGAAGAGACATGTAGCATGAGTGCACCACGATGGGCCACTATCTAGATTAAACAAAAAAGAGACATAAATCATGAGTGCACCCCGACGGGCCACTATCTAAGAATAAGCAAACATGATAATAAGGATCGCATGTAGAAAGAATTAGATAAAAGACGTATCAACATGAGAGAACAAATAAATAAAAGTGCTACTTGACATAAAACAATAATTGAATCTGTGCTATTGTTAAGAATATAAGGGGGTACAATCATTCTCTAACTATACAAAATCATCTAATTATGATAAGAATTTATTACAGTCAAAGAAAACCTCAAAAACGTCGAGTATAGAAAATATGCCAAAAAGATCAAAATTATGATTGAAATTATCAATCGTATATGAACTCCAATTAAAAGGGAAAAAAAGATTCTTCAAGCCAAGACAAAGATCTATAACTTTTATGTTTTGAGTTTTTCAAGATTTTAGCTACAAAATAACTCAAATAGGCAAAATAGTCATTTGGAGTCACGTTGCGCACAAGCACGACGCACGGCAGAAAAATACGCGGGCGCACGGTGCGCAAGTTGCACTGCATGCGAGGGCAAAAGTGCCCACGACGCACGTTGCGCGGTAGGAAATCTCGCGCGACACGCGGTGCGCAAGTTGCGCTGCACGCAAGGGCAAAAGTGCCCAAGGCGCACGTTGTGCGCAAGTACACGTTGTGCTGCAAAAAAATATGCGGGTGCACGGCGCGCAAGTTTCGCTACGCACGAGGGCAAAAGTGCCCACGGTGCATGTTGCGCACAAGCACGACGCACGGCGCACAAGCAGCAAAAATACTGCGTGCGGCACTGTTCATCGTCCCGATAGCACCAAAAGGTATATGGAATCCATGAACACGAAAATGGTATAACTTTCTCAAAATAAATCGAAATCAAGTGGATCAAAAGCCAAATTTTGGTAGAATAAAATTCCCCATAACATAGAACCATTAGATTTCGAAAATATCAAACTTTAAGAGATAAAAAACCTAGAAAAATAAGAAAATCTTAAAACTTAGATCTACAAAAATATAACCATCAAAACAAAAAAACTCCAAGTTCTAAAGAGGCTTAGAATCATGAAAGGAAGAGAGTAGATCAAACAAAAATAACATTGTTAAAGATTTGACAAGATGTACTTTTCTAGGTTTTGGAGGAGGAGCAAATGGAGAAGGAATAAATGAAATGAATGGAGGAGAGAGAGAGAGAGAGAGAGAGAGAGAAGTTGGTTTTTATACAAAACCCTTCTCATCTCAACCCAACCCAAAGCAACTCATGCCAAGTTGAACCAAACCAAAATAAACTAAGTACAAGATTAAACCAAGGCAAGGCTAAGAAAGATAAGTCAAAACATGGGTTACTTGACAAATGTCAGAAATTCGTATACGTACACAGAAAATATGTATAACAAAAAACAGGAGTGACAGGTAAGCCGTTGGTATACACTGGTATACTGGCGGTATGCCGGTCAAGGAGAAAATCTATTAGTTGGAAAAATTTTAAAGCGTTCTTAAAATCAAAAAAATACAAAACACAGTACAAAATACGTATCCGTATATAAATATCGATATAGTGAGACGAGTCTCACATTATCTTTGATCGTGTCTGAATTTAAATGCTAATAACACTCGTGCTTAAACCTTCGATTTAAGTCTTACTAATTACTAAGTTCTATTCTGACCATGATTTGACTTAGCCATTATCCTTCACGTTTGGTCGTGCCTAGATGATCTGGCACGGCAAGACGACTTTGATCCCCATGATCGTGACTCAAAGGATCGTGACCATACGAATTAATTTTATCATAAATTGTGCCTAAATTTTTGATCTTCGATCACGATTGTCTGATCCGACTATGTACATAGTCGTGTCAGAATTTGGCGTGATTATGTTGGAATAATTTTCTATCGTGCCTAAATTTCGATTTTATAGTCGCTCGTGCTCAGATTTCATTCCAAATCATGTCTATGTTTAATTATTTTCCTTAGCTATATCATAAATCGTGTCTAAGTGATTTCAAATCATTTTCAAGGTCTTAAATCACATTAGAGTTTTGACTGTGATTCACGACCTAACTATGATTGTGATTTTTAGAAAATTGATCGTGTCAAATCCTTGATTATTCTTAATGATGCCCAACCGCATCGATTGAGTATTTAATCGTGCCTATATAACCTTGAAATCTAACTTATTGAGCTTAGATCCTGATGATCGTTTTATACTTAGATTTGATTCTAACTTGATTTAACTGAATGATTTTGATTTTTTTAGTCGCGACTTCTCGCTTAAATAACTTGATTTTACTTCTAAATCGTGCATATAAGAATGTGACTTCAAAATCTTGATTTTGCCTACGTTTTGCCTTCATTCATAACTAAGTTTTCATCTGAATCGTGTCTGTACGGCTTCGAGTCTGATTTTTTTCCATCAAGCCTAAACTCTGCTGATTGTTCCGTACTTGAATTTTAATTCTAACTTAGATTCTCCCAGCTGTGATTAATGTCGTACCTAAATGACTAAGTTTATTTTTTGCACGTATATAATTGGTTCATACTACGATCC
This sequence comes from Iris pallida, assembly GCA_029216955.1. Taxonomy (NCBI): domain Eukaryota; kingdom Viridiplantae; phylum Streptophyta; class Magnoliopsida; order Asparagales; family Iridaceae; genus Iris; species Iris pallida. The sequence continues at coordinate 2,555,694 of JANAVB010025400.1, read as the reverse complement.
TATTGTGCCAAAATGATTAGTCGTGCCTCAATGATTTTGAATTTGATTATCTTGGTCGCATCAAGTCATCGTTTCATGATCGTGCCTAAGATATTGACTAAACTCTCTATTGTGTTTTGACCCATCTACCAACTTAAATTTTGAGGATGAAATTTGCAAATGACTATATATATATATATATATATATATATATATATATATATATATATATATATATATATATATTTTATGTATATATATATATATATATATTATATATATATATATAAAATATATATATATTATATATATATATATATATATATATATAAATATATATATGTATATATAAAAATATATATATATATTGAAAGACACCTCCATTTTATTCAGTAAAGGCTCAAAATGTCCAAGCCTGTACAAGTATACCTAAGGCCAAAATGCCGACGCCTATATAAGTATACCACTCAAAACACAAAACCAAACAGGAAGTCTAAACGAGGATATACTCCCAAAGACTTTACTGTCCATGTGAGTGTAGAAGCATGAAATTTCAGGCGCATCTATAGGCCAGAACTCCTATGCGCTTAACAATACGTGACTAGACTCAAACATGCGCCAGGGAGCTCAACGAAGTACTTGGCACAGCAAAGGACAGCAAAAATATGGACATCAAAAGAAGATTTTTATTTCATATGAAAGTCTATTACATGTCTAAAGAAAAGCTTTACAATGGAGAACTTCTACAAAATGAAAGATCCTAAAACTACAGCCCTGTGCAGCAACTGCTATGCACCCCATGCCGGGCGCATCATCCGTCAGGCGCATCTTTTCAGCGTCTCTGTCAGGCGCATCTCCTCAGCGTCACAGTTAGGCGCATCATGAAGTCTCAGCATATGCGCTCTGCTTCGACCCGATCAAGTGCTTCGGCTAATAAAGCATTTACTGAGTAGAACAAGGGTGGGCAACCAACCCCACTCTAGCTGGAGGAAGAGCTCTCCAAAGCCCAAGGAAGAGGAGAGCACCGCAATTCCGATCTGGAACTCTTCCAGTATAACGAAGACGGGACCCGAATGTCCCGATATTTGGATGCAACAGGCACCTTCGGCCCGCATCGGGACCCCTTGATCCCGACTTTTGGATGTAACAGTCACCTTCACGAGTGTGCGTATGCGAAGACAACTCGACACATCTTTACCCTCAGGAGCGTCTTGTCAACGGAATCTACTCGAGCGAAGAAGTTCATCTCCATTCCGAAAGACGGGAGAGAACGAAAAACAAACTCTCTCCTTACTGCTACTTATAGGCCGGGTAATCAACCCATGCGCCAAGTGGCGGGCTCTCCGAATTTCATGCAATGAATTTACATTTATTGTGATGAACCTATCCATTCGAAATCTGCTCAGTCAATATGCACAATCAAAACATTGGAAATCCAACAGTCGGACCAATGAAGATACGCCATGCAACGAACGTGCCTGTCAGATCCCGTGCATCATACAGATGCGCCCATCAGTACCAAGCACCCCGTAAGGATGTCCCCCACGCGTCCCTATGCGCCTAGTAGAACGTAGAGCAATGCGCCCACTCAAAAGCTCATCGTCCATCAAGAAGCATTAAATGCTGAAGTCTGATACGACAACAGCCATGCCTCGATGACAGAGCAGCAACAGCTTTTTCAGAAAAGGAAGCGCCGCTGACGTCAACGTCATCATTACTCCATTCTGTCGGTTACAAGCCACGTGCTAGGGGTGGGCACTGGCCGGGCCGTGCCCAAATTATATAGATCCGAACCTGACCCGTTTTTTGACGGGGCGGGACGGGGCGGGCCTAAAATTCTTTAGAACCGAATTGGACCCGGCCCGTTTGAAACGGGCCAATCCGGGTCAACCCGCGGGTCCAAACGGGTCATGTACATTTGTTTAACATGTACATCAGTACAAAAATCCAACTAAAATGTTATAACTTACATGAAACAAGAATCATTTTATACAAGAATCACTTTATTCCATTCCCCAGTATTAGTATATTACATATGAGCTGTAGTAAAATCCAACTGATTAATCCAACTGAAATGTAACAAGAATCACTTTATATAAGAATCACTGGATAATCCAACTGAAATGTTATATGAAACATTAAAATAATAGATTTTCACATATCATAATATATTAATATAAGACAAGATAACTGAAGCCTTCACATATCAGTCTGAAGGAAGACACAAGGAAAATAAATAACTGAAGCCTTCCCTTTCTTTTCACATATCAGTCTGAAGGATCACATATGCAAAAACCTTGAGTTTCAAAAACTTCCAAAGCAATATACAATTCACTTTTACACTTTCCATTCCAATATTTGATGAAGTGCTTTGCTTCAGCCTGCAGGTAATGAAGTGCTAAGTGCTTTGCTGCAGCTAATGAGCAGACTAGCAGAGGCTAACTTGCACCAGCTTCAGAATTCAGTCATTCATGATTCACCTATTGAGCAGTTAATATCTATCAAAGCTTTGTCATCAACACAACACTCCAGAACCTGATATGGCATGGGATAATAGCACAATTCAGAAGATAGAGATATTGTATCAAAGCTTTGTCATCAACACTCCTATCCTCAGATATTTGTTTATATAACTTTGATGTAACAATACAAAGAGAACAGTAATTAAGCACAGTAACTTGGAATGATATGATATGAACTTGAATGTTTTTGGTTCTAATGAGCAATGTAAACTTGAATGTTTTTGTGATGAGTATACACAGGAATGAAACATTTACCAATTTAGAAGTCAGAATCCAGGAAGTTGTGCATCTTTATGAGCTTTTTTAAGTAAATTGAAGTTGAATAGTTCCTTTGCCATAAGGATTTGGATGACCACAACCAGAGCCGAAATACACAGGTGACCCATGTAAACAACCAATGAGAAAACTGCTAACATCCAGCTAACATCCATAAAGAGGAATGTGCTCGGATGTGCATTGATCTATACTTGTTATTGTCATTGACAAGTAAGTTAGCTTCATTTGAACCATATGGATCTGGAAGAACCTGGAAAGAAAGAGAAAGAAAAAAAGAATAATTTTATCAAAAATGAAACAAATAACTGCACCCACACACACCAAACATGTCATAGAACTAATTCTGACAAGAACCAACTACTAGGAGTAGGAGACAAATGGGGGCTTAGTCCAAGCAATCCCGCCAGGTCTCCCTTGAACCCTTCCCATCATTTTGCTAAAAACACAAAAAACAAGACAAAGGAAGGAAAGAGCATAAATGAAAAACAAATTGATGAACAAAGCCTTTAACACAAAATTTGATGTGACCGAATATTAATAGTATAAATACGTTGCAAACAAATATCATGCAAAAATAATTTCTCAAATGATATGAACTTGAATGTTTTTGGTTCTAATGAACAATGTAAAGAGAACAATAATTAACAATAAGATGTTGGGGGTATGAAATTAGTGTACCACTAAAGAGGGAAGGCTCCCAGACTTCCAGTCCTAGTGGTGGAATCCTTTTGTTTGTCATGAAACTAGCTCCCTCTACTGCAAAAACAAAACATATGGAGATCACATTAGTATTTACATGTCCATCAATGGAACTCCATGCCCAAAAAAAGAGTACTGCCAAAGAGGAAGAAGAAAAAGAAAAAGTATGGAAAAGAAAGCCATCTTTCACTATTAGCCTTAGCTTCTAGAGGATTTCTAGCTAAGCTTTTATCAAGCCATCTTTCTTTCCTCATCTTTGCTGCTTTTTGTGAGCACTGCTTCACAGCCTTCACTTGCATGGTGATAGATATAACATCACCTATCTTCATCTTGTTAATCTTGCATCTTTGGTAAGGAATGCACAACAACACAAGATAAGTGCTTGCCACTTGCCAGATACCAAAAAGAAAACAGAACATGAAAAAAATACACAATGAAGAAGAAAATGGTTAAAAGAAGAGTGAAAAAAAACACAAGAATGATAGTTTTATGCATGTAATGTAGGTAATGTATTCCATGACACTACACTAATAAATAGTTTTATGCAGGTAATGTATTCCATTCCATGACACAACACTAAGAAATTGTCTCCTTTAATATCAATGAAAATAAAATGAAAATGTTCATGGAAAAGATAAACGAAAATTCGATACAAGCACCTACCTAGAAACTTCAAGGCATAAATTTAAAATAGATGGCATGGCAGATTGGCAGCTGGAACTGGAAGGCCAGAAGCAGTCTGTGAGCCATAACAAATGACTGAACCCATGATCTTCTCCCCAGCTGTTAATATAACCACAATCCATACATCTAAGAGCAATAATTAAAAGACATGAGAAATAAAAGCATATCCAAATCCCATGAAACATCCATATCCAAGTTACATTCAAGTATTCAGCAAGACAGATGAAAAATCACTAGTCTAACTCAAAACATAATATTAAAAACATCTTGAGAATCACAAGTTCACAACTCCTTTTCTTATGAGCTTGAGTTGTTTCGGTTTTGTGCATTTGAGCATATACTCTCCTCTTTGCCTCTTTGATACTCTACAACAAAGATAATAAATTTTTTAAAAACAAATAAATCAATAAATACATGGCTAGGGTCATAGTAAATGGAAGTAATTGAATAGCAAGTCTTACCGCTTTCACAATCTTCAAAGAATTCAAGTTCCGACGCACTTGCTTCATACTCAATGTGGCTAATATCTTCACTTTTCAACCAATTTTGAAGGCATATCAATGCCTCCACCAATTTGGGAGTGAGAGATGATCTAAATGGATCAATAACCCTCCCGCTAGTGCTAAAAGCACTCTCACTAGCAACCATCGATACTTGAATAGCCAACACATCTTTGGCTACCAAAGCAAGAGTTGGGTATGAACTCTTACCTTTTACCTTCCACCACTTCAAAATGTCAAACCGGTCATTCTTGTTATTTGGCTCCAGTCTGTCTATGAGGTAACTATCCACCTCATGTGACAACACAACATCATGAGTTGCTTCTAATTCATTCTCCCAATCCATCATCATCTCATCAAATATCACCGGAGTTTCTGTCGAGAATTTAGTAGGGGCAACTTGTCTTCAAAATGAGAAGCTACCTTCACTCATGGAATCACATGAAAACTGCATAGCAAATTGCCAAATTATGCAACAATCTTACATTGTGCTATAATCTTTCATTAGCAAATTACAATTTGCACATGCCTGTTAGAAAATTCTCTAAAGAAGGATGAATAATCATAAGACAATAAGAAGGTTGATTGGTTGATGAATTTACATTCATGCAATTGCTCTGGGACTAGAAATATTGAACTGAGTAAATCTTCTATGCTTAGTGATATTGATGAATTTACATTCAAGCAATTACATTGAAGCATTTGCTTGTTAATTGACAGGAAACAAACTTTGTTCCAGAACTTTCACAACAAGTAAACAGCCGCTTGTTTACTGTAAACTTGTTCCAGGACTGATAGTAAACATATGCTTGTTCATAAGACACTGCATAGTGAGATTTCAGTAAACATACTAATCCAGGAGTCCAGGACTAGAAATAGTGAGATTTCAGTAAACAACATATATTAATCAAACAATAAATAAATAATACTACTTGTATTGGTGTGCCACGACCCTGAGAACCATCACAAATTGTTGCCTATGCATCACACAACTCCTTCATCTGTGTCTTCACACGATTACCTTGTACTTCAACCTCTTTATCCGTGTATCCCATTTTCTTTTTGCACAAGTGCAAATAGTGTCTCAACGTGAATCTTGGGTCCAGAACAAGTGACACTATAAACAGTTGATTCATTGGCCCAACGGAACCAAAATATTTTTCATACTTTGCTTTCATGCTCACTGCCATGTCCGTAAGCACTGTCTCCACACCACCTCCAGCTTGAAAATATTGGTTATACTCGAGCACAAAAAGCCTACGAATCTCAGATTCCACAGCGATGACATCATGGACTGCCGTGTGAGATGTGGGATACTTGCTGGCACTCACCTTTATTGTCACCAAGTAGAACACCTTCAAAAAATTACAAAACATATATGCACTCTCCCAATCCTTCTCATTCGGTGGCCCGACCCTCACTTTGGTAATACCTTCCAAAATTGCATCATCTTCATGCACTTCATCCTTTTCAGTGAAATAATCCAAGTATGCATTGTCTTCATCTTCACACATTCGATCGAATGCCTTTCGATACTTCAAAACTGACTCCAACATCAAGTATGTGCTATTCCACCTTGTAGCCACATCCATAACAACAAGACCCTTTTTATCCAATTTCTCGACCTCAATGCATCTTTTGAAATATGCTAATCTCGACGGACTTGATTTCACAAACTCCACCGCTTTTCTGATTGCTGTCACACTTCGATCTAACCTCTTCAAACCATCTTTCACTATCAAGTTTATGATGTGAGCTAAACACCTCACATGCACATACTTCCCTTCCATGATAAGGGGTGAGTTACGCCATTTCTTTAGCTTTGCAACAAGCCATTCTAATGCCACCTTATTAGCCGAAGCATTGTCAACCGAGATACACATAATCTTCTCAATTTTCCACTCAACTAAACATTGCTCAATCAACTTACCAATTTCTTTTCTTTGGTGACTTGGAATTGGACAAAAATTGAGAATCCTCTTGTGCATCTTCCACTCATCATCTACAAAATGAGCCGTCAACACCATGTAGTTGTATTTTGCACACTTGACCATGTATCCGTGGTCAAACTCACGATATACTTGCTTATATCTTTCTTCAAAGCATCTTTCATGCCATCGTACATCTTCCACAATTCCATAACAATAGTTCTTCGAGAGGGAACACACAATGTAGGTTGCACTACACTCATCATCCGCTTAAACCCCTCCTTTTTTACAACACTAAACGGTTATTCATCAATAACTATGAATTTCGCAATAGCTTTCACACTTGCTTCTTGGGTCCATCCTTTACAAGTAAGCAAGCTCCTAACATCCCCATCTCCTCCAACACTAATACCAAGCACCTTTTGTTGCAAGTCTTCAGTGGGCTTGTACTTCTTACATACTTTAAGAATGTGTTTACTATAGGTACTAGTGCCACCTGCCCTAGTTTCACAAGCAAACATCTGCCCACAATAATTACACTTAGCCTTCAATACACCTTGTCACGACCCGCACCCTAGAGTAAGGGCACGAGAAGTGGGTACGTCCAGCCTACGCCGCAGTGTCGGCGGTAGAACGCTGTCCTAGGTAAGTCATCTAACAATATCAAGTACCTGTACAGTTTATACTCTCCGAGTGGAGGTGACAAACAGAAATAATCTCAATCACATCTAGGTAGAGAATGAAGAACAGATAGATAGTAACTCAAGGAGAACCATAGCATAGATGAAATAAGACTAAGTGTCTAAGATACATAACATCCAGAATGTCAACTCATAATACAAGACTAAGAGTCTATACATAACTCAACATCTCAAAATACAACTCAGATGTGAGACAAAAGTAAATATAGAAAAGACTGCCTAGGCTAAACTGGTCTAGACTACTGGAACAACATCCTCAGCTGTAGGTGGATCCTGCTGAGGGTCCACAACATAAGTATCATCTAGTCCTGCTCCATAATAGGTAGACACCAGGGCCTCCTCCTCATCCTCTGTAATATTTTCAACAGGTCCAATCAGGACGGGAACGAGCACAATACATCTCACGCAGTGCATAGAATGATAGGAGATATAAAGCATGCAATAGAGTAAAATACAGGAACTGCTGAAGGAAGATACATGTAGCAAAAGAGATAGCTGTAAAGGAAATATCTACTGTATATAGAGAACTAGCAGTGTCTAGTGAGTCAGAGTAAAATATAGACATGTGAAATGGCATAGGAGATTCATAACTACAGCTAGAAGTGATTCATGACTACAGCTACTGGGGTAATATCCACATGACTATTTCCACTCCCCCATCCCCAATCAATACACAAGGATCCATTCAGGTTACGTTAAGATTCGTGATAAGCCCATAAATGGGAGATTCATGAGAGGCTCTGTGAGCATGAGAGTACATGAGTCACAAGCGATTCGTGAATCTATGAAAGCATAGAGATACATGATGATTCGTGAAAAGCACAAACATGCCGTATCTGATGCTCCCGAGGGGGATAACATCTCATGAAAAGATCCATATAGTACCAATCCGTGATAACAATCGTGTCAGCATCAAGTAAAGTAATCTAGAGCAAGAATATAAATCCAGGCAAATATGAAACGGTCAGAGAATGTACTCGCCTGATAACTGAATGTCTGAAGAAGATATACTGCCTGAGGAGAGGTGTGTGGCTCCTAGTCAGAGCAACACAGGTCACAATGTATCCACAATGATAAAAATAAAGTATACAATGCATACTACATGATTCTAGGTCAAACTGGTCAAAAGTCAACTCTTGGTCAACTCTAATAGTCAAACTAAGTCACAGGAAGTCATACTAAGTCAAATAAGGTCAAACAAGATCAAACAAGGTCAAACAAGTTTAATCTAGGTTTAAGTCAACTCCTGGTCAACACTCTAATCAAACTAGTCAATACTAGCCAACATGATCAATCTGGATCAAGTCTAGATCAAACTTAGACCAACTAAGTCATTGGTCAAACAAAGACTAGTCAGTTAGGGTAATTAGGTCAAACATGGTCTGACTAGTTGAACTAGTCATTTATTAGGTCAATTAGGTCATGGTTTGACCAATAGTTGACTTTAGTCAACCATGGTCAACAATGGTCAACTCTAAGTCAAGGCTAGGTCAACACTAGTCCAAGTTAGGTCAAACAATGTTAAATTAGTTATTTAGGTCATTCCTAGACATTTCTAGGTTAACTAGGTCAAACTTGACCTAATGTTGACTTTGGTCAACCCTTAGTCAACAAGGGTCAACATGTTGGGTTTTTAGGTCATTAGGTCAATGGGGTTGGTCCCAAGACTATGGGCTAGTCACTTAGGCCATAGGCCATTGCTCTTGGCCATAGGCCATTGTCTAGGTTTTCACATAAACCTATAACTAAGGCTATACATATATATATATATATATATAGGCCTAACTATATATTAATATGGAAATACCTATATATAATACCCAACCCTACATATATATATATAAATAACACTATGTATATATCTAACACAAAATATATATCATATATATATATATATCATATAGAGAGAGGAAAGAGAGAGAGTGAAATAGAGAGAGAGAGAGTTAGAGATAGTGAGACAGTGAGAGAGAGAGACTGTGAGGAAGAGTGAGAGATCAGACAGGGGGGGGTTTCCAGAAATTCTGAAACCCAACATTCCCCCAACACACACACACATAACACATATACATAGATATGTATATATATACATAACTTCACACACACACACCCAAAACTCCTCAAATTCGACCTACACTTACAAATACATATATACTACCCATATACTCACTAAAATACACTAGTCTAATACCTAAAACATTAATAAAATCGAATCAAAATTCGATTTTCAAAAACCTGGAAAAATATCAAAACTGTGATAGTGCACAGTTTACACTGAAATAGGTAATTCGATTTTCATAACCCAATCGAGCTAAGACTCGATACTATCGGTTGGTAACTAACACCCCGCACATATACTAGTGTCCTAGGACACTGACACGACACCACGACACGTTTTCACGTGTCCAAACACTCAAAAACACGACTCGGGTAAATTCCTGATACACACGCACACACACAGTATCGTGCACGCGTGCACTTAGCTCTAGGACACGACACACGTGTCTAGAAGTCTCGTGCACGTGTGGGTAGGTTCGCCTAGGGTTGGTCTAGGGTTTAGGTAGCCTGTCTCGTGTCCACGTGTCCTCAGGACACGGCACGAACTCCGTATCAGTCGAAGGAAATCGACTGATACTCAGTGTTCTGCACCGCGTCGTGCAGCGATGCACTCATCTCGTGCTCGCGACACAGGACACGACGCACCTCGTGCTCGTGTCCTCGTGTACGCCAACTATAGGGCTACACTCTCGTGTCACTACGAGGTGTCATCGTGTCGTGTCCGTGCGACACGAGACACTCGAAGTTGGTGTCTGTGCGTGTGTGCGCTGACAGCCCGTGTCCAGTGCGAGTGAGATTTCTCACTCGACACGACACGAGGCGACACCAAATTTTGGGGGCATGTGCGCAGACATTGCCCCCTCGTGTCCACAAAATTTCTCGTGTCCTAGTGTCGTGTGTAGGGAGAACTAAGGGGGTGGTAGCAGGGGATTTTACAGTGTAAAAACAGTGTCTAACAGTGTTGTGTCCAGTGAGCTTTGTGTCCAGTTTTGGACACGACACAAGCTAAAATCGTGCACAGTGACACAGGGTTAGGTTTAGGTTAGCTAGGCTAAGTTTAGGCTAGAATTTAGTTCAAAAATATTTACAAACAGTGAGTGAATACCCATGTGACAGTGTGCTAAACACATTAAAACACAATGTAAATAAATTAGGACACGTGTCCGATACACACCAAACAAAACCCTAAACTCACCAAACCTTACCCACAGCTAGATTACAACTATATGCATGCAATAATGAAGAAAAACCAGTAAAATAACTAGGTTAAATATATTTACCTCTATGTGCAAAATCCTTGAAAATTCAAATAATGAGGGGGTGTGTCCAAGTCCACTTGTGGGTGTGTCCAAGTCTTGTGTCCAACTTGCTAGCCTCCCTTAGCACCCTCTAGGTTGTAGGAACCCAATGCAAGAGGTTTGAAGTGATTTGGATCACTAGGTTGAGAGTTATGGATTTTTGAAGTAAAGGGGTATTTTTCATGAATTTAATTCAATGCAAATGCAATGAATTAATCAAAATATATAGGAAGGGGGTCATGCCAAGGGGGGGGGGGTTCTTGGCAGGTCATAGCAATGGGGGGGGTGTCCTTGGGTTGCTTGCAAGCTAAGGGAAGGACTTTGTAAAAAGGTTTTAAGATATTTTGCATAATTTAAGCAAAATATCAATAAATAATATCTAGATATTTATATAGCTTAACTACCATGAATATCTAATCCCCTTAGTCATTCTAGGTTAGGGTTTAACCTATAGATTAGGGTAATTAGGTTAGGGATTAGCAAGTCACTAATCTAAAAGTCCATGAATAGTAATATCTCACTAATCCCACTAAATTCCAAATAAATTTCTAAAAATTACCAAAATACCCCTATGGCTAAAAACCACCAAAATGATGTTCTAAGCCTATGGTCAAGTTCTCATGGTCATGGCAACTTCTAGGTTAGAGAAACTAGGGTTTACACTAGGGTTTACTAACAAAGTCACAAAGTCATAAGTCATGACTTAGCATGACTTTAGAAATGGTTTATCTTAACTAAAATCACCAGAAAATCATACCATGACTAGAATACCACTAATAAATAATAAAAATAATAAATTTTCAAAAATCTCCAATTTTCAGAAACAGGGTGTTACAAGTCTACCCACCTTAAAATAATTTCGTCCTCGAAATTCAGATGGTCGTACTCCTCCTAGGTCAAACCTCCAACAATCAAGGACGAAGCCACTACCTGGGCAACATACAAGGTCAACAAGCAAAATAGGGGTAGTAGACCTATACTGGGTCCTGTCCAAGAATTGGTTGGCAGTTTTAGGTCGTAGGGTGTCCTTAATTCAAATCGAAGCCAAAAGTAACTCCATGGGGTAAATCAGGATAGAGTCTCGGGCCAGGAAAATCGTACTAAGCAAATGAAGCACACAATGGTATGCCTGAATGGCACACTAAGGTCATGGGTGTAGTATGTCATGTCTAGGTCGGGTATGTGAAGTCAGTTTTGAGAAAACAACTAGTCTTGTGCTCCAAATTTAAAAGTCACGGTAATGTGTCTACGATGATCATAATTCAGAGTGGGAAGGTCTATGGCTTAAATTAAGTCAGAAATTGTGATGCAATAGTGGTACCAGGGGGACAGGTTAAATGGGAAAGTCTGTGGTCTCATCTGGGTGCACTAGTCATTCTAGATCAGACTGTTCCTATGGTATCAAAACGTACAAGCAATCTAAGGTGTCCAAATTGGGAAGGTAAGGGAACAACAATCATCAAGGCTATAGGCCGTCTACCATCCTATATGAAAAATGGGTCATTAACAAGTAAGTGAGAAATCATTAAAAGTTACTATTCCATAAAATGGTAAAAGAAAATTGAAAATTTAGGCACAAACAATCACAAATAGATTTTAGTCTTGTCACGATCTAAGTTGATCAATTTCAGGATAAATCGAGATTTGGGCAAGATGGAAAATCAATGAAATCAAGTACGAGCATCCAATGATGAAAATCCAGGTCATGATAAATTTTAATTCAACTGGATATGAATACGAGGTTCATAGACGATAAAAATAATTTCAAGGAGAATTGTCAAGGCTGTTGCGGATAAGATTTTAGGGCAAGTTAAATTATATCTCCATCCACGTAGATTAATATACGAAAAGCGAACCAAAACGCAATAGGTTGATCAGACCATCATGCGCCGGTTCTGATTAGACAATATGTTAGTGGGTGCGCACCCAATAAAATATATCATGATCAAGCTCGAAAGGATAAGCTTGTAAAACTAAGGATAGATTTGTAGCATAAGATATAAGTAAGGGTGGAAATGATAAAAGAAGACATATAGTCCAAGATCCTTAACCAATCGGGTCAAGCTTTCAAGATAAGGTACAAGATTAAGCATTCGAGGGTTCAAGCAGAACACCATCACATGCCAGGTCGAAAGGATTGAGCCAAGGTGGATCTCTAATTGAAATATGAATTAATTTAGTATCATGGCAGAGGTTATAGTTTAGCCATTTGACCAGAAAATCATATTAAGAAAATAGAGTACAAGGAGACGGGTTTTAGTAGGACATGGAATACCTACATGAAGGTAGGCTAGTCTAGGTCTTATATGTAAAGTTTGTTGGAAGGTAACAGCTAGTATTATACTCTGGATATCTAAGTCACGGTAAAGGTCGTCCAATGATCTAGAATAGAAAGTGGTAGTTCGAGACGTGACAAATTGATGCAAAATTGGAGAAGATCAAATTAACCCATAAAATAAAATTAATCAGGAATCCAGTAAATAATTTAGGAACACAGTCCTAGGGATTTATAGGCTACTAGATGAATATAGTTAGGGTTCGATCAATCAAGGGTCAAGGTTAGAAGGTATCAAATAAAGTCTTGATTTGAGAAAATGTCAAGTAAGTCAGGTTGGGATACAGTCACATAGTTAGGTAGAAAGTGTTTAAGCAAGATGCAAAATAGAGAGCACAGTTCATTTCAATAAAAGGCAATTAGCAAGAGGATTAGATGGCTAGAAACAAATAAGAGTTTTCTCCTAATTGTGATTGAGTACCCCAAAATAAAAGATATTAATCTAACACTAAGAAATTAAAATCAACAACTACAAAATTTCAGAATCATCAACTAATACCAGGATTCAAAGTTCTACAGTGAATCCTCCAAAATTAAATTCAATTAAGGAAAAAGGAGTTTAAATCGAAATTTCAATGAGATTCTCAAGGGTCATCCCAGGAATCTCTCAAAGTATCCTAGCAGTGATTGAGTATCCATTCTCTCTAAGCCTATTCCTCAAATCCTATCGCATGCTGTAGTGATACTCTAGTTCGAATACCACTACATAAACTCGACCTGCATGGGCCACCACTAAAAACGTGTCACGACCCGCACCCTAGAGTAAGGGCACGAGAAGTGGGTACGTCCAGCCTACGCCGCAGTGTCGGCGGTAGAACGCTGTCCTAGGTAAGTCATCTAACAATATCAAGTACCTGTACAGTTTATACTCTCCGAGTGGAGGTGACAAACAGAAATAATCTCAATCACATCTAGGTAGAGAATGAAGAACAGATAGATAGTAACTCAAGGAGAACCATAGCATAGATGAAATAAGACTAAGTGTCTAAGATACATAACATCCAGAATGTCAACTCATAATACAAGACTAAGAGTCTATACATAACTCAACATCTCAAAATACAACTCAGATGTGAGACAAAAGTAAATATAGAAAAGACTGCCTAGGCTAAACTGGTCTAGACTACTGGAACAACATCCTCAGCTGTAGGTGGATCCTGCTGAGGGTCCACAACATAAGTATCATCTAGTCCTGCTCCATAATAGGTAGACACCAGGGCCTCCTCCTCATCCTCTGTAATATTTTCAACAGGTCCAATCAGGACGGGAACGAGCACAATACATCTCACGCAGTGCATAGAATGATAGGAGATATAAAGCATGCAATAGAGTAAAATACAGGAATTGCTGAAGGAAGATACATGTAGCAAAAGAGATAGCTGTAAAGGAAATATCTACTGTATATAGAGAACTAGCAGTGTCTAGTGAGTCAGAGTAAAATATAGACATGTGAAATGGCATAGAAGATTCATGACTACAGCTAGAAGTGATTCATGACTACAGCTACTGGGGTAATATCCATATGACTATTTCCACTCCCCCATCCCCAATCAATACACAAGGATCCATTCAGGTTACGTTAAGATTCGTGATAAGCCCATAAATGGGAGATTCATGAGAGGCTCTGTGAGCATGAGAGTACATGAGTCACAAGCGATTCGTGAATCTATGAAAGCATAGAGATACATGATGATTCGTGAAAAGCACAAACATGCCGTATCTGATGCTCCCGAGGGGGATAACATCTCATGAAAAGATCCATATAGTACCAATCCGTGATAACAATCGTGTCAGCATCAAGTAAAGTAATCTAGAGCAAGAATATAAATCCAGGCAAATATGAAACGGTCAGAGAATGTACTCGCCTGATAACTGAATGTCTGAAGAAGATATACTGCCTGAGGAGAGGTGTGTGGCTCCTAGTCAGAGCAACACAGGTCACAATGTATCCACAATGATAAAAATAAAGTATACAATGCATACTACATGATTCTAGGTCAAACTGGTCAAAAGTCAACTCTTGGTCAACTCTAATAGTCAAACTAAGTCACAGGAAGTCATACTAAGTCAAATAAGGTCAAACAAGATCAAACAAGGTCAAACAAGTTTAATCTAGGTTTAAGTCAACTCCTGGTCAACACTCTAATCAAACTAGTCAATACTAGCCAACATGATCAATCTGGATCAAGTCTAGATCAAACTTAGACCAACTAAGTCATTGGTCAAACAAAGACTAGTCAGTTAGGGTAATTAGGTCAAACATGGTCTGACTAGTTGAACTAGTCATTTATTAGGTCAATTAGGTCATGGTTTGACCAATAGTTGACTTTAGTCAACCATGGTCAACAATGGTCAACTCTAAGTCAAGGCTAGGTCAACACTAGTCCAAGTTAGGTCAAACAATGTTAAACTAGTTATTTAGGTCATTCCTAGACATTTCTAGGTTAACTAGGTCAAACTTGACCTAATGTTGACTTTGGTCAACCCTTAGTCAACAAGGGTCAACATGTTGGGTTTTTAGGTCATTAGGTCAATGGGGTTGGTCCCAAGACTATGGGCTAGTCACTTAGGCCATAGGCCATTGCTCTTGGCCATAGGCCATTGTCTAGGTTTTCACATAAACCTATAACTAAGGCTATACATATATATATATATATATATAGGCCTAACTATATATTAATATGGAAATACCTATATATAATACCCAACCCTACATATATATATATAAATAACACTATGTATATATCTAACACAAAATATATATCATATATATATATATATCATATATAGAGAGAGGAAAGAGAGAGAGTGAAATAGAGAGAGAGAGAGTTAGAGATAGTGAGACAGTGAGAGAGAGAGACTGTGAGGAAGAGTGAGAGATCAGACAGGGGGGGGTTTCCAGAAATTCTGAAACCCAACATTCCCCCAACACACACACACATAACACATATACATAGATATGTATATATATACATAACTTCACACACACACACCCAAAACTCCTCAAATTCGACCTACACTTACAAATACATATATACTACCCATATACTCACTAAAATACACTAGTCTAATACCTAAAACATTAATAAAATCGAATCAAAATTCGATTTTCAAAAACCTGGAAAAATATCAAAACTGTGATAGTGCACAGTTTACACTGAAATAGGAAATTCGATTTTCACAACCCAATCGAGCTAAGACTCGATACTATCGGTTGGTAACTAACACCCCGCACATATACTAGTGTCCTAGGACACTGACACGACACCACGACACGTTTTCACGTGTCCAAACACTCAAAAACACGACTCGGGTAAATTCCTGATACACACGCACACACACAGTATCGTGCACGCGTGCACTTAGCTCTAGGACACGACACACGTGTCTAGAAGTCTCGTGCACGTGTGGGTAGGTTCGCCTAGGGTTGGTCTAGGGTTTAGGTAGCCTGTCTCGTGTCCACGTGTCCTCAGGACACGGCACGAACTCCGTATCAGTCGAAGGAAATCGACTGATACTCAGTGTTCTGCACCGCGTCGTGCAGCGATGCACTCATCTCGTGCTCGCGACACAGGACACGACGCACCTCGTGCTCGTGTCCTCGTGTACGCCAACTATAGGGCTACACTCTCGTGTCACTACGAGGTGTCATCGTGTCGTGTCCGTGCGACACGAGACACTCGAAGTTGGTGTCTGTGCGTGTGTGCGCTGACAGCCCGTGTCCAGTGCGAGTGAGATTTCTCACTCGACACGACACGAGGCGACACCAAATTTTGGGGGCATGTGCGCAGACATTGCCCCCTCGTGTCCACAAAATTTCTCGTGTCCTAGTGTCGTGTGTAGGGAGAACTAAGGGGGTGGTAGCAGGGGATTTTACAGTGTAAAAACAGTGTCTAACAGTGTTGTGTCCAGTGAGCTTTGTGTCCAGTTTTGGACACGACACAAGCTAAAATCGTGCACAGTGACACAGGGTTAGGTTTAGGTTAGCTAGGCTAAGTTTAGGCTAGAATTTAGTTCAAAAATATTTACAAACAGTGAGTGAATACCCATGTGACAGTGTGCTAAACACATTAAAACACAATGTAAATAAATTAGGACACGTGTCCGATACACACCAAACAAAACCCTAAACTCACCAAACCTTACCCACAGCTAGATTACAACTATATGCATGCAATAATGAAGAAAAACCAGTAAAATAACTAGGTTAAATATATTTACCTCTATGTGCAAAATCCTTGAAAATTCAAATAATGAGGGGGTGTGTCCAAGTCCACTTGTGGGTGTGTCCAAGTCTTGTGTCCAACTTGCTAGCCTCCCTTAGCACCCTCTAGGTTGTAGGAACCCAATGCAAGAGGTTTGAAGTGATTTGGATCACTAGGTTGAGAGTTATGGATTTTTGAAGTAAAGGGGTATTTTTCATGAATTTAATTCAATGCAAATGCAATGAATTAATCAAAATATATAGGAAGGGGGTCATGCCAAGGGGGGGGGGGGTTCTTGGCTGGTCATAGCAATGGGGGGGGGTGTCCTTGGGTTGCTTGCAAGCTAAGGGAAGGACTTTGTAAAAAGGTTTTAAGATATTTTGCATAATTTAAGCAAAATATCAATAAATAATATCTAGATATTTATATAGCTTAACTACCATGAATATCTAATCCCCTTAGTCATTCTAGGTTAGGGTTTAACCTATAGATTAGGGTAATTAGGTTAGGGATTAGCAAGTCACTAATCTAAAAGTCCATGAATAGTAATATCTCACTAATCCCACTAAATTCCAAATAAATTTCTAAAAATTACCAAAATACCCCTATGGCTAAAAACCACCAAAATGATGTTCTAAGCCTATGGTCAAGTTCTCATGGTCATGGCAACTTCTAGGTTAGAGAAACTAGGGTTTACACTAGGGTTTACTAACAAAGTCACAAAGTCATAAGTCATGACTTAGCATGACTTTAGAAATGGTTTATCTTAACTAAAATCACCAGAAAATCATACCATGACTAGAATACCACTAATAAATAATAAAAATAATAAATTTTCAAAAATCCCCAATTTTCAGAAACAGGGTGTTACACACCTACCTCCACCACCACTTTCTTTCCATCCTTTTCTACTTCTTTTGTTTCTTTGATAATGCATTTGGTGATATGTGCCCACACCCAACTTCTTTCTGCAGCTTCTTTTGGTATGTCGACCTCGGGTGTTACTGAAGTAGCTTGTTTTCTTTTTTTGGAGGAGAAAGGAACAGGACACTACTCAGCACCATGTGGTCCAGGACTGGAAGGCATATTGCGATCACCCTTGTCGGGTGAAGGTGAAGTGCCAGTAGAAGAAGATGCTCTTGATGCTCCTATATTAGTTTTGTCCATAATCCTAAATAGCAGAGCATAAGTCAGAAATGAATACAATATACATACATCATACATCAAAGACCATGTCACCATATAAATGAATAGAAATAAAAATAACATGCTAAAAATGAATAACCTTGTCTTCACCAATGAATAGAAATGACAGCTCTTTTTCTGAAAAGAGGATAAAACACCCACTCTTCAATTCCTTTTTTTTCTGAAAAAGATTTAAAAATTCGTACATATTCTTAACAATGTTTGGTCTTTCAAAACATCTAAAGTGCACAAGCATGATGTATGATTTGCTACAAATTTTAAGGTTGGAAAACCAAATCAATGAAGTAACTGACTTGTAAAATGCTACATCATATAATCCATCCTATAAATTTAAAATTTATATCATAATAATAGAATCATTCCTACAGCAAGAATACAAATTACAAAATGTGTCACATAATACATCAAAACCCAAATTACAAAGGATTGACATAAGTCACATAATAAAAATGATCTAATTAAACATCTAAAGAAAATGATCTACATTTGGATGAATGATTTATTAATTTTCCTCATATATTTTCATTTTTTATTTGTAATTTTGGTACTAGATGTCTAGATCTACATAGGGGTGTTAATCTCCATTTTTTTTGTTGCAATTTAACCCCTTTTTTGGAACAAATTTGTATAATTTTTCCAGATACAAATTACAAAATGTCCAGACTTCCTACATCTCCCCAGCAGGAAGAACATGCAAAGAAAGAGGACGAGGTTCTAAGCTTACAAATTACAAAATCCAACAAAATGCCTTCCAGTCCACGAGATCTGACCCATCTAGAGTCCTAGACCAAAAACTTCACAAATCTAACAAATTTGTAACATCCTACTGGTACAAAGAAAGCTTAGACCAAAAACTTCATAAATCTAACAAAGAAAGCTTAGATCATACCTTCGGGAAAGGAGGAGAGAAAAGAGAAAGGCAAGTCCTGAAGTCCACGAGAGGGAGAGGACTCGAGTCGAGTGGAGTCGGTGTCCGGGTGTCGGCGACTCGGCGTGTCGTGGGAAATTGGAATAGGATTTTATTTTTTGGGGGCAGCTCTTCCCTCTTTCTAGTTTCAACTTTCTTGGTCTTCAGGTGACTGGTGAGTACTGATGCTAGGTTTTATTTTTTAAGTTTAGAAATTTAAGTACAATTACCATTTTACCCCTTCAAACGGGCCAGGGCGGGGCCCCGTTTGCTTGCAAATGATGACCCGCCCCAAACCATTAATATAACAGGATCCGCCCCGCCCCACACAATTTATATTTAAAAATTTTAGAACCGGCCCGTTTGGCAATTTTACGGTTCGGATCGGGTCGGAACCGCAGTTCCTCGAACCGTATGCCCACCCCTACACGTGGCCGACCAACCACTCGCATGCACCTCCGCAGCCATGCGCCCGAAGATTTGCATGCGCCTCAAAAGCCATGCGCCTTTGACTTACTTCTGATCACAGAAGTCAAGTCGCTGCATGTGCCTCCCCAGCCATGTGACCAAAACATGTGCCTCAAAAATCATGCGCCCAAACTGGTTCGTGATTCCTAAAGATTACGAGCTAAATCTCCTCATGCGCCTGATCCCAGGCACAGCTCATCAGATCCCTCTCTACCAAGTTTGAGATCTTTGAGCCACAGACATATGCCACGTGTCTTTCGACTCAGTTCAGTCCACGAAGGGGTGCTAACCACCCAAAATCTCAGCAACCGAAGAATCCTCTCAGTCGCCACGTGTCATTTCTTCCGCAGCACCATAGGCGCAACAGGAAGGATTCAATCCCCAAATCAGGGCGCATCAACCATGCGCCCCCGCCAGCATCAGCCACGTGGCGTTCCCACGACCAGGCGCATCCGACATATGCGCGTATGAGCAGCTCAACCTGCTGCTTATAAATAGAGGGATCATTTCCTTCATCAAGAGGCACACAGTCAAAGATAGACATAACGAGATCATCAGAGTTACAGAGACGCACGTCTACTCACAGAGATCGGAAGAGACACTCAACGTCTTCTTCCCCTCCGCAAGCTCCGACATCCAGAGCAACCTAGACCTTCAGAGAACCTAAAATCGTCGTCAGATCGTCAATGGAGTCAACGTACTACCACTCGCTCCATCGACACAGGACCCAGAAAAAAAAACAAAAGTGTACACCTAGGACTACATCTAAGTCCTATATTGTAACACTATTTTGTTTGTGATTGAAATTCCAAATTCACAGATTTTAATGGCAAACAAGCTGGCGACTCTGCTAGGGACCTCTTTCTTCTCCGATGAGAAAGTTGTGTCACAATCTGACGACGTGAAGGTGGGCTCCTCCAACAAGACACTAGTCATACGCCTCAATCAACAGGTGTATGAGGAGTTCATCTCTGATGGCAGCGCAAGTCCTTCGAAGCGGCTGCCGATGCCGAAGAAGACTCGCCAAGCCTGGGTGCGCAAGGTGGAGACCCCTAGCACCATCACTGAAGGGGATTCGCCGATGTAGCCTACCCTTCTCGCTGACGCCCTCAGCAGCTAGGATGTGCCCACGAGTGCAGCACATCTCTCAAGAAAACGTCGTACTGACCACATTCTCCAACCATCTCCTTCTCAGTCAAGGAAGGTTCACCGACGGAGCAGGGACGCATCTAATGCCCTGCACATGAACTCTGGTGTGCTGCAGAAGGCATCTGTCTTTGACAGACTCACTCGCTGTCATGGCAAGGATAATTTGGACTCTAAGTACTATGCGCCCCAGTGGGCTGGTACAAAGAAGTCCAAGGCAGCACGGGCCATGCGCCTCAAACGTGCTATGCCAACGTCAAACCAGAAACATGCGCTCATAATCATGCACGCTACTGATGGTAAGCTGTATAAAGTTGACTCGGGTGCTTCTGCGCCAGAAAGGAGCCGACCCTCAAAGTCTTTGTCTCATTGGGAGCATCTGCTACGTTCGCAACCAAGTCGTGCAAGGCAAATTCTGTGGTCTTGAACCCCCGTACGTATATTGGTTGTGCGTCTAAGGCTGGTTCAAGTCACTATAAATGTGGTTCCCCCACTATTGATCTGGGCGCACCTTATGCGCTGGATCAGGGGGCGCAACATTCACTTGATCACCTCGGCGCTTGGTCTTGCCATGCGCCTGATGGGGGTGTAAAGGTGGCACTCTCCTCTAACAATTTGCGTAATGTGATCATTCACAAACGCCGGTCAGGAGAGTCGATCGACAAGCACAATGCGCCCCTCACAGGACACACCTGTGCTGTGGTCACCATCAACTGTTGTTACAAGACAGCAGTCACACCACAAAGGCAGTCTGTGTTCCAGCGACTGCAATCGTCAACACCCCTCCGGCGTCGCCTCGGGAAGAAGGTGTCGATTGAAGAAGAGCCGGAACTAAAGGTTGCTTCTTGCAACGTAGTCTCTAACTCCTCATCAATCCAAAAAGCGACTAGCAACTCCTCGACCTCGTCCTCATCCAAGAGCCAGCCGAGGAAGACCAAGGTGACTGTCCCGTCCTCAGGTGTGTTTGAAGGCACCCGGGCAAGAAAGAAGATTTCGAAAGAAGTAATAGCTGGGGGTAGTCAAGCCCTTGTTGATCCTCCTCCCGAAGACGAAGATATCCTCCAGAACAAAATTGAGGGTAGCCAAGACGAAACTCCAGAAGAAGTGACTCTTCTACAAGAGAGCGAGGCTAAAAGTGAAGCTTCAATCGATCCATCCACTTCCAGTCATGTCATGACAGTATACATGACGGAAGGAGGTGATACGGAGTCAGATGCTCCGCTAGCAGACCTCGTTCAGCGCATGGATACTTTGGAAGGGGGACTCAAAACCCTCTCTGCCTCCATGCAAATACTGACTCAAGCAGTGTTCGAGATACGGTCAGCTTTGGCCAGAGCACCTTCCACCAATCCTGACCCAGGAGCTAACGGGGAATCAAGTGTGCCCCTTCAACGGCCATCCTTGAATACCGATTGCCGTGAAGCACCTCGGGTATCGGAACCTTCGAATGTACAACTCCAGACTGTTCTACCTTCTCCGACTCCCAGCTCTACGGAAGACGTGGTTCAGATGATCAGGGACTTGCGTGAGCGCTTCGAGTCAAAGAACAGACAGAAGGAGCGCCAGAAGATGGAAATCCCATAACCATACCCCCTCGAATAGAACAAAGTGGTCTATCCTCCCAAGTACAAACCACAAATGTTGACGCCATACGATGGGAAGGAGTCTCCACGCCATTATCTGACGTACTTCCAGTCTCAAACGGGACATGTCCCGAAGGAAGACGCGCTACTCACCAGCCTGTTTGTCGGGGCATTGAAAGGAGTGGCTTACGACTGGTACTGCAGTCTCCCTGACAACTCCATATCCTCCTTTGATGACTTGACACGCCACTTCCTCGATCGTTTCTACGACGGAGGGAAAGATATGACGATGGCGTCCCTTATAGAGGTACGTCAGAAGGAAAAAAAATGGTTCAAGCATTCATCGAACGATTCCGACAAGCCTGCTTCAGACTGCCCTCGGGTATGCCAGAATATGCACTCCTCTCCACCTGTAGCATAAACATGCTGCCTGCGGTTAAGCTCTGGCTCAACTCCACTCCTTCTACCGTCTGGAGCTCATTGATTATTGAGGCCGAAGTAGCTGAAAAGAAGGCATGCAATGCTCGCCTTCTGGGAGTCAGTTTCCTTGCATTTGAAGATAAGGAAAAACGTCTTGCTACCGGTAACCCTGGACGTGAGACGAAGGGAAAGCCGGCATTGACTGTCAATGCATCTAAAAGCGAACAAGCACCTACTCAGAAGCCTCCGCTTGCACCGAGGCCAAAGAAGGTCTACTCTTTCAATGATAAAGACACCTTGCAACTCTTCGAGATATTGAAGCAGGGTGATAAGATTAAATTACCGGACCCAAAGCGTCCCGACGAGGTGGGGAGAGTTGGCAATCCGAGGGACTGTCACTACCATCGGTTTGTCGTACATCCAACTCACGACTGCTACGTCCTCAAGAATTACATCCAGCGCATGATCAATGTGAATGTCATCTCCGTCGAATACAAGGAGAAAACAGTCTCGGGCAACCTGGTGTCGCTCCAATTTGGCACCTTGCCGCCAACCACAGCACAAGATGGTGTCGTTCCCATCCCAAAGGCGACAATAGAGGTGGTCAATCTACCACCTACTCGTGACAACAGGATGGACTCATACCGCTCACCACATCTCGAAAAGAGATCTTGTGGGTTCACCCAGACCTCGTCTCTGAAGTTACTCAACCGGAGGTACCCTCTGCCTCCAAAACCAAAGGCAAGAAGACCAAGTCTTGCCGCATGGTCTCTTTCTCTACAGAAGAGGCACTTCCTGTATAAACGCGTTCGCAGCAGAACGCCCAACCTGACAAAACTGCCGTCGAGGTGGTGCCTTCCTGCATCGCCCCTGCTGGCCAGGAAGAGGGTCCATCCAGACCTCCAACAGCTAATAAACAGAAGCACGTAGAGGCCCGCTTCGACAAGCTATTGCGACAAGAAAATGCTTTGGGGCTAGCCAAGCCCCACAACTTTGACATACTTGCGCAACTTGTCGGTACTCCTGCTCGCTTACCTCTGTTCGAGCTTCTTCGTCTTTCCAAAGATACCCGCGAAGCTCTCTGTGAAGCCTTGAAGGATGTTGAGTCCTTCATCAGTGTTAAGCAGCCTGAGGATCTCCCAACAATATGTGCACACTGCCATTGTGCGGAGGAAGTCATCTCCAACATAACCTTCACACAACAAGACATGCTGCTCAAGCACAACCGGCACAACAGGCCGCTGTATTTCACAGGGTATGTGGGTTCCATCAAGGTGAAGCGAATTCAGATTGATCCAGGGTCTTCCCTCAGCATCATCCCGAGGACTTTGCTCTCAACATTGGAAATCCCGATGCACCGTCTGGCGCCTTCCAACACTACAACCAGCGATTTCAATGCCAGCAAAAGTGAACTGCTGGGGAAAATCCGACTGAAATGTCATATCGGTAATCTCCGAACCGAAGCGACTTGCTATGTCGTAGACGCCGACGTCAACTACAACCTCCTGCTGGGTCGCCCGTGGCTGCACGAGTACATGGTGGTGCCGTCTATACTCCACCAATGTATAAGTATGTTTCCACTAACGACATCATCCGAATAGAGTTCACGAACATTGACCCTTTCAAGGGGGTCGAAGCCTACTTCACCGATGCTAACTTATATAAGTCGCTCGATGAAGGGGAAGCCAATTATGCTGATGACGAAGCAGAAACAGCGGTGGAGGCAGACGTGGAGGCAGAAATGATTTTCGATGCTCCTCTGAAAATTTGACTCAAAGGAAAACTGCCTCAGACGCTGCCTCCCATGGCAATCAAGTTACCTAGAAAAGCACCGACTTCTCTAGGTAGAACACCCACCGAAGCTCCTTTGAAGATACGGCTCAAGGGAAGACCTCCTCAAACGTCGGCTCCCCTTGTGGCAAAACTACAGGGGAAGGCACCGGTCACCGAAGGCGCAGTTGAGGCACCCTTGAAGGTGTGTCTTAAAGGCAAGCCTCCGCAATCTTCAGCCTCGCCCAAGCTATAAGAGAAGGCCCACATAGCCCTCTCAGATCCCAAGGTCAAGCCTGTTATGAGTTCTCCCAAACCAGCCCCAGTGCTCACGGATGAAGAGTTAGGAGAATACATATCTGCTGACATAGATGCACCTTCTCTTGACAATGTAATCCCACGAGACAAAATCTTGTATTTTATCAATAATAGAGTATCTTTCAATTATTCTAGTCTTCCACATTGGAATGCCATGTATACACTAGATAACGCTCTATGGTCATTACAAACACAAATAACGACCGTCAATCATGTAAATCAAGTAGTCCCGTCCCAAGGGGTCTGTTTTACAGTCCCACCGCGGAACCGGGACGAAAAACCCTTCATCTTCGGCAAAGTCGAGCGTCATCAAGACCTTTCGTCACTCGAGCCAGAACAGGATACCGGTAGAATACAAGTCTATCGGTACACGGACAAGGCAAAGTACCTCATCCAAAAGATGGGTTACGATCTGAAAAGCAACAAGGGCCTGAACTACGGCAAAGGCCGGCGTCTTCCCCTCCGACTCCCAACACCCAAAGGAAAGCCTCAGGACTACTATCATCGTACTCGACGGGGGGTGGGCTATGTCACGCCGCCAGCAACTCTAGAGAGTTCGAAAGCAGAAGAAGTGGAGCACTCTCATTCATCTGAAGCATCAACTTGGGATTCCGATAACAGTATCGGCTCAGTCTTTAGGAAGGTGCTATCAGTCAACATGGCATCTGCACAATCTCGAGAGGATGAAGGCGAAGACCAAACGCCAGAATTCTTCGAGGAAGAACCTTGGGCTCAACTCCTAGGAGCACAGTAGGAGTCTCATTTTGAATTATACGAACCCCCTACCGAAGACGAAGTCGCGCAGATCAACCTTGGGGATGAGTCTTCTTCTAAACCTATCTTCATCAGCAAGAGTCTAAAGGGAAGAGACCGGGAGTCTTTAGTCCAATTGGCCAAAGAATACATCGACGTCTTCGCCTGGAGCTATGAAGATATACAGGGACTTGATCCCCAGATCGCGATACATAGACTTAACATCTTACATGATGCTAAGCCTATAAAACAGCAACAATGACGTTTTTGTCCTGATATTATAAACGCTATCGATCAAAAGGTGGATAAACTCTTGAGCAGCGGGTTCATTCGTGAAGAGCAGCATCCAAATTGGGTGGCCAATGTCGTCCCTGTCACCAAAAAGAATGGAAAGATACGAGTCTGTATCGACTTCAGAGATCTCAATACTGCTTGCTCGAAAGACGAATTTTTGCTTCCAATTACTGACATGATGATCGACAATACATGTGGATTCGAATGCATGTCATTCATGGATGGGTACTCGGGTTACAACCAGATCAAAATGTTCTCCGATGACGCAAAATACACGTCATTTAGGACTCCGAAAGGGGTTTTCTGCTACACAGTGATGCCCTTTGGTTTGAAGAACGCTGGTGCTATGTACCAACGAGCTATGAGTACCATCTTCCGCCAACATCTACGCAAAATAATTGAATGCTATGTTGATGATATCGCCGTCAAGAGCCGTCTCAAAGATGATCACTTACAAGGCCTAAAGACCGTCTTCGATCTCATGCAAGTGCATCAACTCAAGATGAATCCCGCTAAATCCTTCCTTGGGGTTTCCAGCGGAACGTTCTTGGGCTTCATTATCACGGCAAAAGGCATTCATGTCGACCCCGACAAGACCAAAGCCATCCTTGACATGGACCCTCTGAAGAACCTCCGAGAACTTCGAGGCTTGCAAGGGCGTCTTGCATACATCCGAAGGTTTATAGCAAACCTTTTCGGAAAATGTCAACCCTTCACCCAGCTCATGAAGAAGGGAGTCTCCTACGTCTGGACAGAAGAATGCCAGAAAGCTTTCGATGATATCAAAGCTTACCTGACGAGCCCGCCAGTCCTGGTGGCATCCGTCACAAGCAAACCACTCCTCCTCTACGTCCGCACCATGGATTATTCCCTCGATGCTTTGTTGATACAGAACAATGATGCAGGCTACGATCAAGCTATCTACTACCTTAGTAGGACAATGATTGGGACTGAACACCGGTACAACCCCGTCGAAAAGGAATGTTTGGCTTTGGTGTTTGCCATCCAGAAGACTCGCCATTACGTTTCGGGCCAGACAATTTATGTTATCTCCCGAGGCAATCCACTCGGGGTTTTCATGACAAAGCCGGGATCCTTGAACTCCCGACTAGCTACATGGGCAATCCTGCTGACACCGTATAACATGGTATTCGTCCCACAAAAAACTGTCAAGGGCCAAGCTCTAGCCAACTTTTTGGCCGTGCACCCCATCCCAGAGTCCTCCAGACTCTATGAAGACATCCCGGATGAGGTCCAAGAATCAAACATCGCCGAAGAAAACTCTGTCTGGCAGATGTTTTTTTATGGTGCTTCGAGAACATGCCCCAAAGGCTAAATCATCGCAGGAGTGGGGGTGGTCTTAGTCTCCCCCGATCAGCTGGTCATCCAGCATGCTTATTCCTTTTCAAAGCCGTGCTCCAATAATGTTGCCGAGTACAACGCTTTCATCATGGGACTCCAGTTGGCACGACAACTGGGGGTGGATCATCTGGAAGCTTATGGCGACTGAAAACTCGTCGTTAACCAGATCCGAGGGCAGTACGAAGTTCGTCATAAAGATCTGGTTCTTTACCATGAAGTTGCATTGAATATTATCTCAACCTTCACCAAGTTCTTCTTAGAACACGTACCCTGGCTACAAAACCTGGAGGCTGACGCTCTGGCTGGCCTCGCAGCTTCATTAGCTGCACCCCTTGGGACTCAACACTACGTCACGGTAGTTAGTCGAGACTTGGTCTGTCCTAAAAATAACTTATGCACACAAATGGCCCATGCCATGACGACAAGTGCCGGTGTTAATGTTCGAGACTGGAGGTTCCCATTCATCGACTTTGCTGTCTATGGAATTCTTCCAGAAGACCCGAAAGAAGCCGTCTCGGTCAGAAGGCGTTCCCTTCGATTTTATTATGATACAGCTACTAAAACGTTGTAACGACGTTTCTACGATGGACTTCTCCTTCGATGTATATCCAACGAAGAAGCAGCCAAAGCCCTTCGGGAAGCTCATGACGGGACTTACGGGGCTCTTCAACCTGGCCCTAAGTTACAGGATCGACTGCGACACATAGGTTACTACTGGCCAACCATGGTAGCCAACGCCGTCGAGTATGCTAAAAAGTGCCATGCTTGCCAGCTTCATGCCGACTTTATCCATACACCATCGAAACCACTACATCCTACGGTCGCCTCTTGGCCCTTCGAAGCTTGGGGCATGGACATTGTGGGACCAATCAACCCTCCTTCATCGAAGGGACACCGCTTCATCCTAGCCATCACCGACTACTTCTCCAAATGGGCAGAAGCAGTTCTACTGACGGAAGTAAAAAGCTCTAGGGTGATCAGCTTCATCAAGCGTCATGTCATCTACCGTTTCGGGGTACCCGTAGGATTATCCATGACAATGGTCCACAGTTCATCAGCCATGTTTTCAGCAGATTTTGTGACAAGAATCGTATTCAGAACGTGGCATCAACCGCCTACAATCCGGCAACGAACGGATTGGCCGAGGCTTTTAACAAGACTATCATTAGGCTACTCAAAAAGGTCGTATCATCCAACAAACACGACTGGGACGAAAAGCTCGGCGAATGCCTTTGGGCCTACCGTACAACGGTACGGACTCCAATGGGCAACACACCATTCTCCTTAGTCTATAGGAGCGAAGCGGTACTGCCTCTCGAGATGCAGATACCCTCACTCCGTGTAGCGATCACAAACCAATTGACAGAAGAAGACAATCAGCGTCGTCGTCTGCGAGAATTGGAGGCACTTGACGAAAAACGTCTCATAGCTCAGCAGCGCATTGAACTCTATCAAGCCCGTATATCATAGGCTTTCAACAAAAAGGTCAAGCAGAAGACTTTCCAAGCAGGCGACCTAGTCCTGGCAGTCAGGAGGCCGATGGTGTTGACTCACAAAACACCAGGAAAGTTCGAGCCCAAGTGGAAGGGACCTTTCATCATAGAGACGGTATACTCAAACGGTGCTTACCGCCTCGCCCGACCAAACGAGAACTTGTTTATGATGCCCATCAACGACAAGTTCCTAAAGAAGTACTACTCTTGATATCTTTCAGATATGTACTTCCATTCTTACGCAGCAAGGAAGTCTGTGGACCTGATCATCAGAGCTCACATACACCTCCCTTTCACAAAATCTTATGCTTTCGGAACCAAGTTATTCCGTGGCATTCTATCCTCAGTAGAAGAACAACCACGTCCACATTACCTCTGAGTTGCTCCTCTACACCCTACAAAGAGGAATCTTACACTACGTAGGATTATGCTACTTTTCATGTTTACCATGTCCAAATTACCTCTGAGTAAATATCCCGTAAAGACAACCCCCGCGTTGCCGTACATCGATCACAGAACTTCCATGTCCATATTACCTCTGAGTAGTTCCGCGTATCCCCCCAGAGTCACTCCTACCACGTCCATAACACCTCTGAGTAGGAAGATTCCGTCATTTGAACCCCATATTTGCCAGATCCATATTACCTCTGAGCAAATATGTCGGTCCTCTCAAACTTATTATCTATAGCTAAAAACCAAGGTGTGCAACAGATAATAGGTCTACAAAAATTGCTAGTTCATGACAATAAAGATGAACACACCAGAAAATTCTTTATTTTGCATTCAAAAGTAAAGGATTACATCCCCGCAAAGTTGCCAAAAAAAGAGAGAGACTACAATCCCTAAGCATCATTGGGATTGGCAGAAAGCTCTTCGATCCGATGCTTCAAGTCTTCAGCCCGAGTCCCTACAGTCGCCAAGACTCGACGTTCAGCTTCTTGACGTATCACCTTCACAGCCTCAGGAGCAGTATCATTCTCGTACTTGGCGTCCAACTCTTACCGCTGGCAAGTCAGAGAAAGATGAAGGCGGGTAAAAGCTGCTTCTTTCTCCTTAGATGCTACGTGCTCAGCCTGGGCTCGCTCTGCATCTAGTAAAAGTTGGGCTCGCTGGTATTCAAGGAGGCGAATCTGGACAGTAACCTCCGCTATACTAGCATCCAATACGGCCCGCAGCTCCTCCTTTTTCTGCGAGGACTGAGAGAGTCTCCGCCGCAGCCTCAGCATCGGCCACCTCACAGTCCCAGATGGCCACCGTGGCCTGATAAGATGACTCAACTCCAGCTATCAATTTCTCCTTTTCCGCTTCTTTCAGAGCAGAAAAGTCATTCCGCCGAATACTCTGAAGTTCGGCAAGGTGCTGGTCAAGCTCAGCCATCGACGCCTCCAGAATCTCAGCCATATACTCACGGCCCCGGTGGGAACGTATCAGACCAATGTAAGGGAGCGCCATAGCTTTTGCCTTCGCGAAACTCCCGTTCGCATTCAGTACTGTCGATACACCTTTCTGCAACATCTTATACACCGCCTCAACGGCAAACTGCACATATTCATCTGCATCTACCAACACCTGAGGTGTCATAACAGGCATTGGAGGAGATATCGTGGAGGTTGAGGAAGATCCCCCGACAAACCGCGAAGCCGGAACCTCAATGTCAGTAGGTTCTTCCCCATCGGCAGTACGGATTCCGTCGCTAGCTGAGGAAGCTAGAGAGGGACGCAACACTGTCCCCCAAGTAGAGGGAGCAGGAGGTGTGTCCTCTATCACAGGGGCCTTACCCTTACTAGAGTCAATGACGGATGGTCCCCCAACATCCGGGTTGATGGTATTATCGCCGGCCGGGACAGAGCGGCTCTCCCTTTCATTCGAAGCGATAAGGTCCGTCCCCGACAGTTCAACCTCCCTCGGAGCCGGGCTCAAAAAATGAATCTCATCACCCGCATCAGCTCCCCCTATAGGGACGGGTGTAGGGATCGGCAGTGACGCCGACCCTACCACATCAACCCCCACTTCCGGGGCAGGGGTAGGGCTTGGCCACGAGGCCTCGTGTACGACCAGCGCCTCGGTACCACAACCGGAAAGAAGTTCGACCGATAAATTCTTGTCGGAGACGTCTCCGCTAAACGCGATCTCTCTGGCAGCTGGATCAACATCTTCCTGCGAGCCATCGTCAGAAGAAGACGAGCTCTACACTTCCTCCTCATCTAGAAGGACTTTTTCCACAACTTTCTTTGGGGCCCCGACGCTTTCAGGCACCCCCTTAACAGTCGGTTCTACTCTCGGTCGAGGCTCCATGCCGCCCTCCTGATGGACCGATCGAGAGACCTCAGCAACCTGAGGTGCTAGTACATCTTCAGTCTCCCTTCCAGCATAATCTGGAGACACCAAAATCTCCACAGAAGCGACATCATCAGCGCTCCCCTCCACGGGAGATGCTGTAAAAAGAGGAATGCGCTCGTTGGAAGAGCTCGCCACCTTCTTTGGCTTACGAATACTCGGTTTTGAAACCCGAGATTTCTTCTTCGACACCTTCTACAAAAAAGTAGGACATAAGTCACAGAAATCAAAGAATAAACCAGACTATGTTGGACGTCTTTACCTCTGCGGGAGCTGATTCCGTTGGTACTACAGGTGGCACTCCCGGAGCTCCCACCTTCGGAGTCGTCGCCTTCCTCGGCCTCTTCGGCGCAGACGAAGCGGCCTCCGCGTCAGCCTGCCTCTTTCCAGCTGGGAGCTCTTCCTGAGTACCCCTTGTTGATGCTGTAGTAGCAGCTCGATAACCTGCAACCTCTGGTGGACAATATGACCGAGCCACTGCCAGAATGTTGTTCGTTGCCTCCGGTTGAGTGCCAACGATGAAACTAGTCTCCCTGTCATATTCAGAGGACACAGTATTCATGGCGCAATACAGCTTAACAGCCGAATACAAGATCTGCGGTCGAGGGTTATGAACTGGCGTAGTAAAACGAACTCCAGTGCATCCGACGTTGTAATATTGCCAACCCCGGGCTCCATCCAGTAAACTCCCGACAAACCCCAAACTATTACTGGGATTCCTTAACATTAGCTGGGTGTAACCAAACTGACGTGCAAATCGGCTCGGCAAATACGGCTCCAGATAACACCTATTCTTGTTGCGGTAGACCAAATGGAAAGGCCGAATACTCTGCAACCAGCGAAACCCCCATGTCGGTAGGACGATCGCATCCTCACCGGAGTCTTCCAATACTTGGTCAGCCTCGAAATCTATAAAGACGGGACTGACCTTGGTGATCTTCCACCCCTGAAGATAAGACAAAACCTTCTACAGACAAGGACACCGGTGTGCAGCCACTTCCTCTTATAGAAGCGACGGATAAAGGCGTCACCTTCAACATGATCATCTTCAGGGCCTGGGCTCATCACATTTGGATGATGCAGAATCAACCATCCCATCAGATAATGGAACGGTAGCTCAGCTCGGGAAAAATTATCTTTTTTGCCCCTCTTATGGACCATATCGTCAGCAAAATCTCTCAAACCCCGCAGCAGGTTACACACCATCGCGGGAAAGAGAGCCAGAGGGCGACCAAAAACCAGTTTTACCGCAGGCAAAATGAGGTTCCTGTTCACTCTCTCTACAGATCCAGATCCGCCCGAGAACCCATAGTCTCGGAGCCATATCATTAGGTATGCAGTCAACACTGCCTTGGAAGACATCCGGTGCATACAAAGACAGAAATAACTGTATACGTCGTCACAATCTCGTTTGCACGAGGTGTTTTCTCACCTAGTCGGCTCATTTCGGAGGTTACCTCCGCGTGATTCAGTCCCTGCGGAGTCACAAACCGAATCTTGGAAGGGTCCGTCAGGTCCTGCTTGAAGATATAATCCCTCCAAGCAGTCACATGGGGCTGTGACCCGCCCTTATCCTTCCGTTGCATCAGATAATAGTGGCTCACCACCTCCTTGAAAATAGCCATCATCTCTGGGTCCTTGTCTTCCAGGACATGGATCTCTTCATTTGTCGGGAAATATACGTCATACGGCTCCGAGCCCCAGGGTAGCTTGGACACCACATAGATCTCATGGAGGGCCAATCCCAACTCCCCTACAGGAGTAAAGAAAGTGCCAGTCTGGGTGTTGAATATTTCCAGGAGAGCAAGAAACATATGTCGATTAAGGTCGATACCTGCTTGGGTGGCGCGAAGAGCGGCGGTCAGCCCAATCGCTTTGAGCTCAGTCTTGAACTTTGACAAAACCCAAAGGGTAAGCTCGTCCCACTTCGACACGTGGTGACACCAGCCCTCAACCCGAAAACCTTCTTTCGGATACATAACCATCAATGTTAGCATCCGACTTGCAAAGGTCGAAGCACCAAAGGCGAAGGTGTCAGGAGGAACGTCAGTATAAATGTTCCCAGGACGCAAAGTTTGGCAATGGTACGAGGTCCCGGCACACAAGGCGGCCAAGGTATTCCTTTGATTTGAAGTAACATCAATACGAAGGGTACCCCCCACCGCCCCTCCTTGAGAAGGAGTAAGTTTCCATGGCATCCTCCTTTTGGAAGCCAAATGGTAGAAAGCCGTCAGTGACAATTGACGCTCAAACTGCTGCATGTACAGGGCCACGTCCTTTGCCGTGAAGAACCAGTCTTCCTTGATCTTCAGTACCTTCGTCTCAGTGGAGACCAAGCGGTCACCAAACAGAAAGGCAGGCTTCAAGAAAGTCACATTCTCGGATTCAGCAGATTTTAGTTTACAGCTCTCCATCATACTCTGGAGAAAAATATACGACTGATCCCGGATTTGCAACTTTCTCTCAGGGGGCTGATTCAGCATGATAGCATCCTTCGCTGGGTTAATAACCTCCTCGTTGAAGTCAACACCCATCTGGCAAAGGGAAGCATCCAGAAGGACTTCGTTTAGCAAGGGGATAGTCATCGACACTGACACAGCAAAAACAAAAGTCAGGCAGCAAAGAAAATTTTAGAGGCTTTAAAAAAACAAAGCATCTGGGGCGCATCAGCAGCCTGGCGCATCATCAGGGCCTAAACCCATGTGCATCAGCAGCGAAGCTTCGGCGCATAATCAGGGCCTAAACCCATGCACGTCAGCAGAGAAGCTTCGGCACATAATCGGAGCCCAAGCCCATGAGCGTCAGCAGTAAAGCCTCAGCGCATAATCAGGGCCTAAACCCATGCGCGTCAGCGGAATAGCCTCAGCGCATCATCAGGACAGAAGTCCATGCACGTCAGCCACAAGGAGTTAAGGCACAGCAACATGATGCAATTCATCCGTGTGCCCCAAACTCATCTACAAAGTTGGGAACCACAAAGACAGAAGACACCCACCCGTCACCGCTGGCCGAACGTCGACGGGAGTCACAGTGACGGCGGAAGAATCCTCCTCGTCAAACTCCATCGGCTCCTTACCCCGGCCTTGTCCTCTTTCAGCGCCACCGCGAGGAGTTTTAGGAGCCATCTCTTAAAAGAAGTTAGGGTTTTTTTGAAAGAAGAACTCTAAAGGAAGGAAGCAAAGAGAGGAAGGACTCTCTCTCCATCAGACGCCTATTTATAGGCTTGGGCATACGCGAAAACGATGAAGGGTGACATCAGCCACCGCTTGGGGTTCTACGAAATGATAACTGTAGATATCCAAAAGATCATCATTAATCTTTTTTTTTACTTCGAAGCGTTATCATTTGCATTTAAAACTGAGAGGAGCGTGGGCCTCATCACAGATGCACGGATCGATCATGCGCCCTGAACAGTCATGCGCCCCATTAAAGACACCACCATGCTTCTTATTCAAAGTATTCCAAAACATAACGAAAAGTTTTGAAAACTTTGAAGGGGGTCTTGTAGAAGCATCGAATTTCAGGCGCATCTATAGGCCAGAACTCCTATGCGCTTAACACTACGTGACTAGACTCAAACATGCGCCAGGGAGCTCAAATGAAGTATTTAACACAGTAAAGGATAGCAAAAGTACGGACATCAAAAGAAGATTTTTATTTCATATGAAAGTCTATTACATGTCTATTACATGTCTAAAGAAAAGCTTTACAATGGAGAACTTCTACAAAAAGAAAGATCCTAAAACTACAGCCCGGTGCAGCAACTTCCATGTGCCCCATGCCAGGCGCATCATCCGTCAGGCGCATCTCTTCAGCGTTTCAGTTAGGTGCATCATGAAGTCTCAGCATATGCGCTCTGCTTCGACCCGATCAAGTGCTTCGGCTATTAAAGCATTTATTGAGCAGAAAAAGGGTGGGCAACCGACCCCACTCTAGCTGGAGGAAGAGATCTCCAAAATCCAAGGAAGAGGAGAGCACCGCAATTCCGATCTGGGACTCTTCCAGCATAATGAAGACGGGACCCGAATGTCCCGATCTTTGGATGCAACAGGCACCTTTGGCCCGCATCGGGACCCTTCGATCCCGACTTTTAGATGTAACAGTCACCTTCACGAGTGTGTGTACGAAGACAACTCGACGCATCTTCACCCTCAGGAGCGTCTTGTCAACGGAATGTACTCGAGCGAAGAAGTTCATCTCCATTCGGGAAGACGGGAGAGAACGAGAAACAAACTCTCGCCTTGCTGCTATTCATAGGCCGGGCAATCAACCCATGCGCCAAGTGACGGGCTCTCCAAATTCTGTGCAATGAATTTGCATTCATTGTGATGAACCTATCCCTTCGAAATCAGCTCAGTCAACATGTACAATCAAAATATTGGGAACCCAATAGTCGGACTAATAAAGATACGCCATACAACGGATACGCCGGTCAAATCCCGTGCATCATACAAACGCGCACATCAATACCAAATGCCCCGTAAGGATGCGCCCCATGCGTCCCTATGCACCTAGTAGAACGCAGAGCAATGCACCTACTCAAAAGCTTATCGCCCATCAAGAAGCATTAAATGCTGAAGTCAGATACGACAGCAGCCATGCCTCGATGACAGAGCAGCAAAAGCTTTTTCAAAACAAAGCACCGCTGACGTCAGCATTATCATTACTTCCGTCTGTCGGTTACAAGCCATGTGGCCGACCAACCACTCGCATGCGCCTCCGCAGCTATGCGCTCGAAGATTTTCATATGCCTCTGACTTACTTCTGATCACAGAAGTCAAGTCGCTGCATGTGCCTCCCCAGCCATGTGACCAAAACATGCGCCTCAAAAGCCATGCACCCAGACTGGTTCGTGATTTCTAAAGATTACGAGCTAAATCTCCTCATGCGCTGGATACCAGGCCCAGCTCATCAGATCCCTCTCCACCAAGTTCGAGATCTTTGAGCTACGGACATACGCCACGTGTCCTTCGACTCAGTTCAATCCACGAAGGGGTGCTAACCACCCAAGATCTCAGCAACCGAAGAATCCTCTCAGTCGCCACGTGTCAGCTCTTCCACAGTACTACAGGCGCAACAGGAAGGATTCAATCCCCAAATCAGGGCGAATCAACCATGCGCCCCCGCCAGCATCAGCCACGTAGCGTTCCCACGACCAGGAGCATCCGATATATGCGTGCATGAGTAGCTCAACCTGCTGCTTATAAATAGAGGGATCATTTCATTCATCAAGAGGCACACAGTCAAAGACAGACATAACAAGATCGTCAGAGTTATAGAGACGCACGTCTACTCACAGAGATCGAAAGAGACACTCAACGTCTTCTTCTCCTCTGCAAGCTCCGGTATCCAGAGCAACCTAGACCTTCAGAGAACCTAAAATTGTCGTCAGATCGTCAAAAAAGTCAATGTATTACCACTCTCTCCATCGACACAGGATCCAGATAAAAATAAAAGTGTACTCCTAGGACTACATCTAAGTCCTACATTGTAACACTGTTCTGTTTGTGACTGAAATTCCAAATTCAAAGATTTTAATGGCAAACAGCAAGCAACCGTTCCGAATCTTGCGGCACCGCCTGATAACCTACCGGATAAGCCTGTCCGCGTTGTACTGGTGGCCTTCGTACCTGGCCTTGTTCCGGTTCTTCTCTAAGACCCACGTGGCTGCAGCCGCAATGATCTGGTGGCTCTGAGAGGCGATTGCCCACCCAGCTAATAGATCGTGAAGGCTCCCGCCTACCTGATTTTGCCTACAACGCTGTGAAAGCGCGGTCCAGACCTGGGAAGATAGGTCCCCTTGACTGAAGATGTGGTCAACTGTTTTCATTTGACGTGCCGCACAACAATTCTAGGCGGAGGCTAAGCTGAATCCTATGGAGTGCATGATGTCGTCGGTCGGAAGCTTGTTTCTGATGGCTCTCCAAATCAGGATAGACCACTTCTTGGGGATGCACGTCTGCCAGAAGGCGGCACTGATCGGAGAATATATATATATATATATATATATTTATATATATATATATATTATTTTATATATATATATATATATATATATATACTAATTAAATTATTGGCTAACTGACTAATGGTTACTAGTTAGCATGAGTGTTAGTTGTTAGTGATTCCACTAAGTTACCTACGCTATTACATTTACAATCCTGCTATTAGGGTTTCTACCCTACCCTATATATTAGACAATCCCAATATTTATTACATCAAACTTTTTTCTAAAACTAAGCTCATGTAGCCGCCGGCCTTCTCCCTAAATAGTCGACCACACCATTGATCTCTGCCCATATTGCACCAGTGCCACCACCATCCTCCCGGACATTACCCTCACCACCGACGCCCCTGCCACGACAACTCGACCACCTCCCAACACCATGGCACCACCACAAGCGCCACAACACCAATGCCACTTCCGACCCCCTGTTTCGACTCCTCCACACAACCCATCCTGAACACCATCTCCACGAACGCCACACCAGCATCCCTATATTCTCCTCCACCTCCCAGCACAAGCACCACCAACACGCCCGCCCCCTGGCCACGACTGCCACATTCATCATTCTCTTCTCCAACATAGCCCCCGATACCTCTGCTCCAGCACAACCAACCACTCTGCCAACCCCGACCTCGATACTTCGTCAGCACCGCCATAACCACTGTCGCTGTAGTTTTCAGTACCCCCATCCACCACCAATACGACCACGCACCACCCCGACGCATCCGCCGACACCACCACCATAGCCACCCCTCCACCCATCACCACCATCACCACCGTAGTCCCCTACCATCACGGCCACATCCGCTACCAAAAAAACCAATCCATCAAGAGAGGAGAGGAAGAGAGAATCACCTGGCACCGCCTCCCGCCGTGCAGCCTCGTCCAGAGTCACGGCCGATCCATACTCCGAACCCCGACATGTTCGACCCCGTCCGGATCTGGCACCGCCCTAGTGCTGGCGCCTCGACGAGACCGTCTCCAGCCCGTGGACCGCCGCCCGAGCGGCCTCTGCGTTCACTCCGGCCAGCGCGCTCCCCACTGACTTGTGCGTCCCCGTCTCTCCGTCGGGCGCCACCACTTCTCGTGCCTCCGCGCGCTACCTTCTCCACCGGCAAGACCACTGGGAGTTCAGCGGAAGAATTGGTGGTTTGTTTGGATGTGAGAAATTCTGACCCCTCCCCTCTCTGTCTTCATATATAAGTTTATATATATCAGTATTGTTAGATTTATTTTTTTAGAGTCAAGTCTCTCTCCTCCCTCTCATCGTACACTCTTGGATTCCTTTAATTTGGGGTGAGTTGTCTCTCCAATTGGGAGAGCAGAGGGGATAGGCTGTTTGCACACAAAAAATTTGTGTACA
Source organism: Iris pallida (assembly GCA_029216955.1). Classification (NCBI taxonomy): domain Eukaryota; kingdom Viridiplantae; phylum Streptophyta; class Magnoliopsida; order Asparagales; family Iridaceae; genus Iris; species Iris pallida. The sequence goes on along the minus strand of JANAVB010025400.1, from coordinate 2,517,085 downwards.
GTGTTATACACACTGTTGGGAACACTGTTATAGTTTAGCATTCACTATTTTACATACTAATTTTACGTGTATAATTAGATATTGGTGTATATTATTATTGGCATTGTATAAATAGATAAATACACTGTTTGTTATTATTTCTATAGTATTATTAAATATTTATATAATAATGTTTTTTGGAAATTAGTTACAAAATGACTTTACACTTATGTAGTTTCAAAATGAGAATTTTGACATGTAAAATATTATTAAGATATTTTATCTATTTAAAACGTGATTTCTACCTATAAGTTATATTTATCAAAAATTAAATGTTTTCTATAAAAAATATATATGAAGATTTATTATCTTCAAAATACTTGTTTCAAAATTGTGACTAATAAGTTCAATTTCCAAAATATATATACATGTATTTATAAATTCTTGCAATCTCTCCTTGATTATTGTGTCAAACATAATACTTTTTAGAAATAATTTATAAATAAGTTTTAGGAAACTATTATTAAATTTTAATTCTAAATAGAATAGTAAATCTGTTAAAAAGTCTTTTACTAAAATTTATTATTAATGTGACTATGGTTATTAAAAGTATTATTTGGAGAATTATATAAAATATATATTACTACTAAATTTCGACCTAAAATCACATTTGCCAAATTAGAGTCTTATTACTGAAATGATATTTTTGGTATTTTCAAAAGACTGTCAAAATTGTTCGATTATGAAAAATAGTTTCTAAATGTTATAAATAATTTTCAAAGATGATTATATACATATTTAGTGACATTTCCATTAAAATCATAAGTCGCGACTATTATAGTCGTTTCATATTCGTTGATTTGATCATCGCCCCGAACTCTAATTTGGGCTTCGATATACAAAACTAGGCTATCTGGACTATTCTGGACTCAATGGAACTGCATGTGTAATCGTTTGGGACCATCTTATGGAGCATAGAGTATCGTTATCTATTCCGTGTAGATACGTTCGTGTCGCGTACGTCGACTCCAACCAAATTGAGGCGAGTACATTCTGTGATAGTTTTCATTATCTTGATAGTCTCTATGATACCAGTTTATAGTGTTATGCTTGATATCTGACACGAGAGTACACGGATTGGTATAGCTTAGATCCCGTCATGAGATGTTACTCCTGGTTATCCTGGTATACTGGTATATTTCTCGTTCTTGACTATTGTTCTTGTACTTGTATAGACACCGATTCATAAGGAAATTTTTTACCCTCTTAGAGAATTTCGTGTCGTAACGTGTTATGGTTGGATCCTTTATACTAGTTAGGGGATAGGGAGATATTAGGATATTATGTGATCATATCCTATTTGTTTACTCACTTGTGCATAGCTCACCCTCCCCACACGTAGGGTGTAGCCTGACCTGATACTACTTGTGCATAGCTTTCCATTGTGGCCGGCCTGATCCACTATACTCGTACTTGTGCGATTCGATCAAATATAACAACCTGATCTGGACCCAAGCCGATCACATAACACTCTAAAATTGCAAGGCACTGTTTAGTAGTATATGTTCTATTACAGACATCACCTGTTGTTACACTATACCCATAATTACTTACAGTACATCATTACCATAACATGCTTATATGATTTTTCTGCTATTCCACTGTTCAGTTCTACTTATCCATCATGTATTTAATTACTTTATGTTATTTATAGTTCTTGTCAATTTAAATGAAACTACTGTTAGTTTATGTACTTTGCTCCAATCCTGACTGGATAACCAATATTTTAGGAGTTGTTATGCCCCCACATACTTGGACCAAATGATGATGCTAGCTGAGACAGGTTCTCGATGTTCCATTTACCGTGAGCTGTCTTCTGTGAGCTCTAGGCCTTTATTCCTTATTCAGATTCATGTTTCGTTGTAGGGTTTGTCTCCGACACATTTTGATATGCATGATCACTTGTAGATTCTAGTTGATTTAGTGATACTGTCATCTCTTCTTATTCATATCTTCTTTAGATGTATGTGATTGGAGTACATGTTGTTATTGTGAATCATATAGATGTTGTAGATATTTATTGGGTTCTGGACAACGTTCTACTGTCGATACTGCGGCGTAGGCTGGGCGTGGCCCACGAACTTGTGCCCGAATATCCGGATGCGGGTCGTAATCCATGTTTATATCCGAATATATATATTAAAGGGCTTCAAAACGATTCAAGATTTAGCAGTATAATCCATGTTTATATCATCAACCATTTAATTTAAAAAAAATTAAATTATGTAAAAAAAGTTAGTTTTTTATTTATATATATTCAACATTGGGAATCAAACTCAACCAAATAAAAATAATACCTCTCATCTTAACCACATAAGTTAAAAGAAATATTTAAATATTATTGAATAATATTTTTATTATATAATATTATACGTGCAAAGCACGTGCATCTACTAGTACATATATATGTATATCAAACTATTATAAGTCAGCTTCAAAACTGCTCAAGATTGAGCCATCTAAACGGTGTGTATATCATCAACCATTTAATTTAAAAAAAATTAAATTATGTAAAAAATTGTTGAAAAAGTGTAAATTTATTATATATATTCAACATGGAGAATTGAACTCAACCAAATAAGAAGAATATCTCTCACGTTAGAAGATATGTTTGACTATAATTGAATATTTGTTTCACTATACCTTATGATACGTGCAAAGCACGTGCAATTACTAGTACTATTATAAGGGGGCTTCAAAATGGCTCAAGATTGAGTCCTCTAAGTCGTGTGTATATTATCAACTATTTAATTTTAAAAAAAATTAAATTATGTAAAATATTGTTAAAAAAGTTTAAATTTGTTATATATATTCAACATGGAAAATCGAACTCAACCGAACAAGAAGAATTTCTTCCACCTTAACCACATCAGTTAGAAGAGGCATTTGACTATAATTGGATAATATTCTTTTTATACGTTATAATACGTGCAAAGCACGTGCATTTACTAGTACACACACACACACACACACACACACACACACATATATATATATATATATATATATATATATATATATATATATATATATACATACTGCCATGCCACCCTCCCCCCTTCTTCCGGCTCCCACCCCCCCATCCCCGTCTCCGACGGGACTCTATCCTCCCTCACCGTCCACGCCCTCGCGCCGGCAGCTGGGTGTCTGACCTGCTTCCCTATCCACCCCCTCCGACGCTCGCCTATTTCTGTCTTCCAGCCGCAGGCGGAGACGACACTTCCGCTATCCTTATCTCCCCCGGCCGATGCCTCCGCGGCAGCCACCCACCCCAGTTTGCTCCCCGTCCGTCCTAGGCGCTCCACCCTCCCTCGTATGGACGAACGATCAGCTAGCCCTCATAGGGAGCTGGTGGGTTCGGTCCCACCCAAACGTCGTCCCAACGCAGGCATCGTCGCCCTCGTCTCCTCGGCACGCGCCTCCAACGGCGCTGGACACAGCGCTCACAGCCCAGTCCGCCCCTCCCATCCTCTTCGGGTCGGCCTCCTCCAGTCGGAGCAGCCGCAGCTGTATCGAAGACCCCGGTCCCCCCTCGTTTGAGCTGCGTGCGACAGTCCCTCCTACAGTCGGAGCGGATAGCTCTGTTGGCCCAGCTGTCACCAAGTCCCCAGCATCGGCCTTTGCATTGGCGCCCCGCACGAGTTGGGTCACATCCGCCACCTGCTATCCCCCTCGGGTGGCGTGATGACCCACGTTCCAGATGCTGGTATCGAGTACCTTCCATCCTTTTCCCACGATAGGCTCCAAGACTCCGGTTCCTTTTTTTCCCCCTCGGGTGCCGTACAGAGCAGCCCGGATGCAACTCCTCACCTTGCGCCTTATTCTATCAGGCTTCCTCTATGCGCGCCAGCTGGCGACCCCCTGGCGCAACCAATGGGTTGCGACCCTTGTCCCTCTCCTGACGAGGCAGGGACTCTCAAGGTGGGCCACCCCCCCCATGCAGGGACTCACGTGGTGGGCCACCCCTCGTCCCTCTCCTGCTGAGGCAGGGACTCCCGAGTGGAGTAGCCCTGGCGCAACCCCCTCCTTGTGCCATTTTATCTCATATTTCCTCGCAGTGCGCCAGCTGGCGTACCCCTAGCACAACCCATGGGTTGCGCCCTTCGTCCCACTTCCGACGAGACAGGGACCCACTCGCATCCCCTCTTGGCACATCCGGCGCATGGAGATGGTCACTTCCGCCCGTTGGCGCGCGAGTTGACCTGCGCCACCCCGCTGCTGTGTTTTTCTTCAGCGCAACCTACCTCCGATGCTAGCTACTTTCCCCCTTGGGCGCACGTGACGATTTGTGCTCCCTCTCTGGCATAACCCGTGTATGGTGGTGGACCTCCTTGCCCCTTGGCGCTCACGATCTCGCTCCCCTCTATCGAATGCCGCTACTCCCCCCGTTTTGTTGACACCGCGCCACTAAACGCCGCTCTGGCGCTTGGTGCTACCCAGTCACTCTCGTGCTCTCCCTCCTGCCTCGCACATTTTGGCGTGGGCCCGGCCCTGGCATCATCCGTCCCCTCTTCGGTGCCTACTTCTAATGGAGTGGCTCCCGTGGGCATGTCGAGCATGCTTGCCTTTGCGGTGGTATCTCCGTCCTCCAGTCGCCCGGAACAGCGCGCCAACCTAGCGACACACTTCACTTTCCCCTCCTCTAATGAGCAGGTGTCATCCCGTCTAGACTTTGCGCACACCTCTTCCGTCGGTCCTGGGCACCCCCTCACATCGGTCATTTTCTGTGCAGTGGTCCCACCCGGAGACTCCACTACCTCAGCCATCCCCAGCGTGGTGCCCCTCCTCGTGCTTTCTCTTACGCCAAGGCCCTCCGACCAGATCGCGGGAGGCACTTACCCCCTCCGGTGGTAGAGATTCAGCTTTCGAGCGTAGAATACCCGCCACCCATAGCCGGCTACCCCATCCGCGTCCCCTTCACCGAGCTGGATATCTTCTTCCTATCCTCCTCCTTCACTAAGACGTTTGTACTCAAATTTGGATCCGGATGCACGAAAATCACCATAGTAAGGAAGCGGTCGCCAGGTGGGGTCTATCCGCAGCCTACCGAGTCGCTCCACTTGACCCAAAGCACATGTTCCTACACCTTTTATCTGAACCAGACTATTCTGTAGCACGGGACAAGGGCACTTCCAGAATCGGAACACAGACCGTTAAAATCGTTAAATGGTCCCCTAACTTCAACCCCAAAGTTGACTCGACAATCATATCCACATGGATCACCCTCCACAACCTTTCCCTGATCTGTTTCCCCGTAGCTGCGCTCAAACGGATAGCCAACTCCTTTTGGACCCTCGTAGCTATCGTAGAAGAAACCCACGACCTCTCCAAGTGCAACTATGCAAAGATATGCGTGGAGTTAGATCTCGCGAATGACCCTCCCAAACTTATAGCAATCGAGCTCAGAGATCAAACTCACCGCTAACCGCTGGTCTATGACAACAAAATCATCTTTTGTAAATACTGCAAGATGGACGGTCATTTAATACAACACTGCTTCCGTGCCCACCTCGAGTTAAAGAAGTCTAGCACGCGCAACCCGCGCGTACCGACTGCTCATCGTGACCCAGACACTGTCAATCTGACTTCGCCTTCCAATCCTACCCTTCTAATTGACGGTCCGACACTACAGCCCGCTCCCCTTGACCGCCATGATTAGCTCCGCCATCGTCCCATTCAATCCTCCTGCTATCTCCCTCAACAATTCCTTTGAACTCCTCACAAGCATCACACCTGACAGTACTCCCGACAACTCAAGTGAGCTCACTTCATCCATCCCCGACGAAGACGTCCAGCCAGATTCCTCGAAGCCCAGCTGTTCTACCGAGCAGCATAACCACCCTCACACACTTCACCCAGGCGTCGAGATCGCGCCCACCGCACCACCCCCCATATCAACCAATAACTTCTCTGAGTTTATCATCCCCCTCTCCTGAGGACTCTCACTTTCCCCATCTTACCACCTGCCGCCCTCATCAGCCTAAAGAGGTTCAAACGGAGAGCCGCCCTGTACAGCTTACTGAACCCTGGATTCCCGATGCTCATCCTTCTCGTCTCACATCCGAACCGACTACAGATGTTAGGCCCCTTCGGTACCCTCCCCCTCCCAAAGCGGACGTTCAACCCAGCTTCAACCCCACTTTAACTGGCAGGTTCTGGCAAGCCAAGGAAGCGGGTTTCCTGGACCGTGCCAATCCGTTATGTGCCCTGGGGGAATATGAAAATGATTCTACTACCTCCTCGACAGATGTCAATGGAAGCAGTAAACCCGGCTGTACTAGAGTTAACGGGTCCACCATCACACCCACCAAAAAACCTCCTCCAAGAAGAATAAAAATAAACAAAAGCAACAGACAGCTATGACTATAAGGTCTACCATGAAGCTTAACTACCTCCCTCCCACTACCACTTCAAATGCTTACTCCTGGAACGTGAGAGGTCTCGGAAACAAATCGACGCGAAATAGAATCCTCAGCCTCAAGAAAACTAATCGAATTGACCTATTAATCATCATTGAACCAAAAATTCCTCAAAGAAGAATCAAAGCCACTCAAATCAAGCTCGGATTTCCTCATGCTATCACTGGATGTAATGACATCTAGATTTTTTTTCGTGCCAAAATTCAAATTTGGCATCGTTAAAGATTTGCCTCAGGCTCTATCTTGTTGGGTGGAACATTCGGATCTCAAGTCCCGCTCCATCCTTTCCGTCGTTCATGGGAGTTGTGACATACCCGAGCGAAGAAAGCTTTGGGATGACCTGTTGGAAGCTGTATTACCCTACCATGGTCTTCCATGGCTATGCATCGGAGATTTCAACACGGTGTCCTACAGAGAGGAGAAATTCGGTGGCCGTCCACCCTTCCAACCCGTGATGGACGATTTCAACAACTTCAACTTCCACGGAAACTTAACCCCCATCCCCTTCCACGGCAGCGAATTCACCTGGTACAACATGAAGGAGGGTCATTGGCGACAGTACTTCGTTTGGATCGGGCGATGATCAACGACAGTTGGTCAGACATGGGCCTAATCACAAATCTCTCTCATCTAAACTCTACTGAATCAGATCACTCCCCTCTTCTCATCATGATCAGCAACAACCACACCTTCACCAAAAAACCATTCCGCTTTCTCGACTTCTGGCGTCACCATCCCCAATTCCAGATCATCGTGGCCTCCGTTTGGAACTTCGTCTTGGATCTTGACCCCTTAGCTCGAATGGCGACTAAAATTAAAGCCACTCGTAAGGCTTTAACGTCCTAGAGCAAAGAGGCTTTCAGAGACGTCTTCCAGAAGATTAAGGCGGCGGAGGACGACGTCACCTACGCCGAGTCCTCATTTGCTACTGACAGATCCCCGGTCACCCGCACCTCGCTCAATCTTGCCAGAGCGCTTCTTAAATCTAGGCTGAAAGTGGAAACGAAATTCTGGAGGCAAAAAGCTATATTGACCTGGGACACCGATGGAGACCGGAATACCAAGTTCTTTCATGCGTGTGTCAAAGGCCGCAAAAATAAATTAAAACTTCACCGTGTTGACACAAAGTCACAGTCAACCAAATATTGACTACATTGACTAAATAATATTTGTATAAATTCAATACGACACACGACGTCTGCATTCAGTTCAGGACAGACAACAGCTCAGTTTCCGACTCTCAGTGTATTTTCGAGTCTGTACTTTTACATTTTATTGAGTCTAGAAGTATGTACTCTGAGTTATGCTGAGCTCTTGGAACTTAGTCTATAAGCCTACCCAAAATCCCAAGCTCCACCAAAACAAAAATTGCCCACAAGTCCCACTTAGAACCACTCTGTGCTCTGGAGACAGAGTTCGGGCCGAACTCTGCCTCCACACAGAGTTCGGGCCGAACTCTGTCCCCTAGAAATCAGGAACCCTAATTTTAGGGTTAGCTGGTTGCTAGCTGTCCAACGGCCAAATTTTTGAATTTTCCTACCCGAATTCTGGCCGAATTCTGCCTCTAAAAACACTATAAATAGGGCATGAATTCTCTCATTTCAATTCACTCAATCTTCTCTTCTCTTCTCTCCTACAAGCTCAATAAGCCATACCCTTCCTATCTACTAGCCACAAGCCTCCTAAGTCTCGAGTGCTCAGCATCTCTCAGTTAGGATTCTTGTGCAAGAGTGAAGAAGTCGCTTGGACAATTCCAAGCAAATCGCCACTGCGATCCTCTGTTAGAAGTTGACGTGCTTTTCTGAAGAAAAGGCACGGGTTGTAAGCTACTATTTCACAAATAGTGGATTTAATCCTGAGCTAGAGTTCTCAGGCCTGGACTAGTCCTCCACGAGGGAAACCAGGTTAAAATTGCTGTGTTTGCGTATGCTCTTCTGCTCTTCATTTATTTTCCGCACTTTACTCTGATTATTTATTGTTGGTGAAAGAGTTATTTTTAATTGGCTATTTTTCTATATAAACTCTATTCACCCCTCTCTAGAGTTGCCAAATCGTTCTTCAATTGGTATCAGAGCTCTGTTCTCTTTACAAGGACTAACATCCTAAGAGCTGATCCATGGCAACCACACAATCCTTGATTTCCAATCATGGTGAAGGTTAGTCCACTCATAGGCCTCCCCTATTTGATGGAACTAACTACACATATTGGAAAACAAGGATGAGCTTCTATCTTAAGTCTCTAGACTTTGACCTGTGGACTGTCGTCACTGACGGTTACAAAAAGCCCGCCAGGATAGTTGTCGATGGTGACCTCATTGAGAAACCACACGACAAATATTCTGTCGAGGAGAAGAAACAGGCAAGTCTAGATGCTAGGGCTATTAATGCTTTATTCTGTGCTATAGACAGGAATGAGTTCAACAGGGTCTCTACATGCACCACTGCTCATGAAGTATGGAGACTTCTAGAAGTGACGCATGAAGGAACCACACAGGTCAAGGAATCTAAAATAAGCCGTCTCACTCAAGAATACGAAGCCTTCAAGATGAAGCCAAGTGAGACGATCACTCAAATGATCACAAGATTCCTCGATATCATCAATCCTCTATCTTCGCTTGGAAAGCAGTACTCAAACCACGAGAAGATTCGTAAGCTGCTCAGAGGGCTACCAAAGATTTAGAACCCTAAGGTGACAGCCATCATAGAAGGAAACGATCTCACAACAATGTCAATGGAGACCTTGATGGGTAAGCTTATGACTCACGAGCTTGACCTCAAGGACTTCGAAGAGCCTGCTCTGAAGACCAGGGAGATCGCACTCAAAGCTCATCAACGAAGAGCTAATCATGATGAGACCGAAGAAGATAACTCGGATGATGAAGACCAAGCTCTCATGGTTCGCAACTTCAGGAAATTCCTTCGCTTCAATCGAAGGAAGAAGGAATCTCAAGAAGACGATGAAGAGGAACCAACTTGTTATGGTTGCAAGAAAACTGGACATGTCCGAAAAGACTGCCCATTCCTGAAGAAGGGCAACCGCTATGAGAAGCCATACAAAAGGAACTCATCAAAGAAATATGCCAACACAGGCATCTGGCATGAAAGTGAAGCGAGTGACTCTGAGAAAGAAAAGGACTCTGCTCAAGATACAGCAAATGTGTGCCTGATGGCAACTTCCAACAAGGTATCTAACGAAACTCTGGATGACTTCTCTTTTGATGAACTTGGCGATGCTTTCACTGATTTACTCGATGATCATAAAAAGGTCATCGGTGAATATAAACATACCAAGGACAAAATTAAAAGTCTAGAAGATGAGATACAAAGAATTTCTTTACTTCTTGATAATGTTAGAAACACATCACCCACTAATGACACTGATGAAGTATCCAAGCTTAAATTAAGCTTACATGATGCTGAAGCACGTATTGAGCAACAAACTCAAGAAATCACTACTCTCAACACGTTGCTTGCTGAAGAAAAGAGTAGACACAAGATTTCCATGACTAAGATTTATGGCTTAAATATTAAGGTTGATGAACTGCAAGCTGTTTCTAAAAGATTAGAAACCAAATTGGGTAAACAGGTTGTTCAACCTCAAACCCAATCACATGGGCACAACACCACTCCTGCTAGTCAACCACGTCATTCTCATGCAGCACATAACCATGCATTTATATACACAAACTTTCAAAAACCACGTGCACGTAAGAACAATTCTCACTCAGTACACACTCATCATGCACAAAGACACAATCAACATCACTCCACACATAAAAATCATCATGCCATGCCATATAGACAAAATCATCATACAATGCCATATAGACAAGGTCTTCATATACCATATAGACAAAATCATCTTGCCATACCATCTAGACAATATCAGCAAGTCACACATCATAGACAATACCATCATTCTATGCCTCATAGACACCATCACCATGCCACTTATTCCATGCATAATCATCTTCACCATGCTAACTCTTCACATCATGTCCATCCTCATCCTGTTGATTATAGATATTACTCTCATGCTCCTAGTATAAATAAGAATGCTATCTGTACTTATTGTGGATTACATGGACACATCTCACCACAGTGCAGAGTTAGAAGACTTGTAGATAAAAGGATATATGCTTGGTTCCCAAAGACTAACTTTTCAGGACCCTCAAGAACTCGGGTACCAAAGGTCACATCTACTCTTGATGTAGGTGGACCTTCCCTCCTCAACTGAAAGTAAGTGGATTTTCGATAGTGGATGCTCGCGACATATGATGGGAGACGCAAATCTTTTTGCATCACTATCGATGAAGAGAGAAGGATACGTATCCTTCGGTAACAATCTCAAAAGGCACATTATAGATGTCTATATGCCCACAAAGACGAACGACTACTTTGGCACCAGCGTCTTGGTCATGCCAACATGGATGCTATATCCAGGTTTTCCACCAAGAAGCTAGTGAGAGGATTGCCTGACATCGCGTTCAAAAAGGACACGGTATGTGCCGAATGTGAACTAAACAAGGCAACTAAATCCTCATTTCATTCTATCAACTCTGTAAGTACTACTAGACCCTTGCAACTACTTTATATGGATTTATTTGGTCCTAGTAGAATAGCTAGCCTTGGAGGCAAACTTTATGCATTTATTATTGTTGATGATTTTTCGAGATTTACATGGGTTTTCTTTCTCGCTAATAAGAGCGATGCTATTTCTGCTTTCAAAATTTTTGTAAAGAAAGTTCAAAATGAAAAAGGCTACATGATTACTCGAATTCGAAGTGATCATGGAGGCGAATTCGTAAATTATGATTTTGAAAGTTTTTGTAATGCAAATGGTTTTGATCATGAATTTTCTTGTCCTAGAACTCCTCAACAAAATGGTGTTGTGGAGCGGAAGAATAGGACTCTTGGCGATATGGCTAGAGTCATGTTGAATAAATTTTTTCTTCCGAAATATTTTTGGGCAGAGGCTGTAAGTACAGCATGCCACATTTTGAATAGGGTGCTTATTCGTCCCATTACGAAGAAAACACCCTATGAGCTTTGGTTTGGGAGAACCCCCAATGTTTCGTATTTTAAAGTTTTTGGTTGTAGATGTTTTATCCTTAACACCAAAGACAACTTAGGCAAATTTGATGCCAAAGCTGACGATGGTATCTTTCTTGGTTATGCCGCCAAGAGTAAGGGATATAGAGTTTTCAACAAACGCTCACTTATTGTGGAGGAGTCAACTAATGTAACTTTTGATGAAGATAACAGTGCAGTAAGCGCTCTTGATGATGATGTTGAGCCATCAATTTCTACTCCAATGAACACTTCAACTGAAACTAATTCTCTGGAGGGTTTGCCTAAGAAATTCTCTTTCAAACCTTCTCATCCAGAAAATTTAGTTATAGGAGAAGTTTCACGTGGAGTAACTACTAGATCATCACTAAGAGACTCCGTTGCTATCACTGCCTTCATTTCACAAGTAGAGCCTAAAAACATTTCTGAAGCTTTTAATGATGAATCTTGGATTTCTGCTATGCAAGAAGAACTCAACCAATTTGAGAGGAGCCAAGTATGGGAACTAGTTCCTAGACCGGCTAATCACTCAATAATTGGTACCAAATGGGTGTTTAGAAACAAAGTAAATGAAAATGGTTCAGTCACTCGTAACAAAGCCCGTCTAGTAGCTCAAGGATACAATCAAGAGGAAGGTATCGACTACGATGAGACATATGCTCCTGTTGCTAGACTAGAATCCATTCGGATGCTTTGTGCTTTTGCCAATCATCAGAACTTTAAATTATTTCAAATGGATGTTAAAAGTGCTTTCTTGAATGGCTTTATTAAGGAGGAAGTTTATGTCAAACAACCCCCTGGCTTTGAAAATCACAAATTTCCCGACCACGTGTTCAAGCTGAAGAAAGCGCTTTATGGCCTTAAACAAGCCCCCAGAGCTTGGTATGAAAGGCTAAGCAGTTTCTTGCTTGAGAAAGGTTTTTCAAAAGGGAAAATTGACACTACACTGTTTATCAAATCTTTCAGAGACACCATTCTATTAATTCAGATTTATGTTGATGATATTATTTTTGGGTCTACTGATGAAACTCTTTGTCAAGAATTTGCCAAGTGTATGCAGACGGAATTTGAGATGAGCTTGATGGGAGAGCTCAACTATTTTCTTGGTCTGCAAGTAAAACAACTGGCTAATGGAACTTTCATCTGCCAATCAAAGTACACCAAGGACATGCTAAAGAAGTTCGATCTTGACAACATCAAACCAATCAGCACGCCAATGGCTACTTCAACCAAACTCGAACCAGATGAGAGTGGCAAACCTGTTGATCAACGTAAGTATCGAGGTATGATAGGCAGCTTACTTTATTTAACTGCTAGTCGTCCCGATATCATGTTCAGTGTTTACCTATGTGCTAGATATCAAGCTAATCCCAAGGAATCACACATGACCGCGGTTAAGCGTATCTTTAGATACCTTAAGGGTACGGTTACAGTGGACCTATGGTATCCCAAGTCAACATCATTTGATCTTATTGGTTACTCCGATGCTGACTTCGCTGGATGCAAGGTCGACCGTAAAAGTACGAGCGGCACGTGTCATTTATTAGGAAAAGCTTTAGTCTCCTGGTTTAGCAAGAAGCAGAACTCTGTTGCACTATCCACAACAGAAGCTGAATACATAGCAGCTGGGCATTGTTGTGCACAAATTCTGTGGATGAAGCAAACCCTTGAAGACTATAAGTTATCTTTCATGCATATTCCTATATTCTGTGACAATACTAGTGCAATCGATTTGACTAAGAACCCTGTCTGCCACTCTCGCACTAAACACATTGAAATCAGACACCACTTTTTGCGTGATCATCAGCAAAATGGCACGATTAACTTAGAATTTATTGACACTGATCATCAGCTGGCAGATTTCTTTACTAAGCCACTATCCGAAGAGCGCTTCAATTTTCTTTGTCGTGAACTTGGAATTTTAGATGAAGCAGTTATAAATTGAAACTCACCTGCGTAAATATCGAGTATATTGTGATTCTTTTACGAAGAATTTGGTATGGGTACAAGCCGAAAGGGTCCTTCTGACAACAAGGCGTAAAAGCCTAAGCGATACGGTGCACTAGTCCTCAGGACTACCGCTAGCTGGGATCCGGCCCCTGCAGCTAACCCATGGCAAATTTGGACTATTGAACCACAGTATATGTCCTTATTTATTATATGGCTCGTTTTTTATTTAATATTGCCTAATTGATATTTTCTAAAGTTCATTCTGTTTTCTGAGTACCTCTCTATCTATTTCTTTAAATTCAACACTCTTTGTTGTCCTCAACTATCTTTTGTTTAACTCTTAAACATTTTCTTCATGTTCTTTGCTTGTTTTCAGTTCTGGACCATTGATCCAGAACTCGGGCCGAACTCTGCCCCTATCAGAGTTCGGGCCGAGTTCGGTTCTTAGGTTCCAGAGTCGGGATCTGGCTCTGCCGTTGGATCAATTCTAATCCAATGGTCAATATTTCACCCGACCAAAGACCAAGCCCTACTTTATTTCGGGATTCCCTCTCTTTCCTCCCATATTTCCTTCTTCTCCACCTTTTCCATCTTCTTCCTTCCAAACCCTAACCCTAGTTCTTGATATAGAGGGCTCTATTTCTTCTCAAAATCAAGGGAAATGGGTTTTTCAACATTCTCTTCAACTGTTTGGCATTCTTTTCAGGTATATCTCTTTTTTTCTATCATTTCCAAGTTCTCCTCTTTTATTTCAAATGGCATCTCGCTTGTCCAAACGAGGGAGAAGGACTCGACATGAGGGTGCTTCCTCTTCGGTTCCTCCTCCTCCGATTGAACAAGTAGTTGAACAACACCCCATTCATCCGTTGTTCAATCCGCCGCATTCCGATGACCCTAACACTTACGACGACCGTTTATTTGTATCGCTAGAAGCCTCAAATGAATGGTTTAGCGATTTTAGAACTCGTCCGGTGTTTGGGGGCCATCCCATAAATTTCACTATATTTTCACAATATGAGTCATTATTCCGTGATCTTTGTTTGGATGAACTTGTTGCTTCAAATTCTGTCATCTACCATAGTGCAATTCAAATGTTCTACTGTAATCTGACTCACGATGCAACCCACATCTATTCCCGGGTTGCTGGCATTAACATTGCCTTCAATGATTCTGAGTTGGGAGACTTTCTTGCTCTCCCGGATCTTGATGTGTGGGACAAGCTTGTGGAAGCACGTCAACTTCAATTTGTTGGCGATACTTCCCTTGAAGGATTCAAGGAGGATTTATGTGCTCCTAACGTAAGTCCTCGCAAGCTAAAGGCCAAGCATCTCATCCCCTACTTTTATGAACTTCATCGCATCGTGTTCAATACTATCTTGCCCAAGGCTGGCTCAACAGATGAAGTCACTTATCTTGAGATCTCCGCCTTATATCATCTCCACTATCGTATTCCATTTAACTTTCCACGGACTATGATGGATTGGATGATCAACTGTCGGAAGAAACCAAGAGCTTTGGTTTATCCTCTCTATCTTCCTTTAGTTTTTCGTGCTTTCATCATTCCTATCCATGATTGTCCGTTCCTGCCTGCACCTGCCTTTCTATCCAAAGCACGACGCCTTCAGCCTGTCGCTGCTTCTGAGTCATCTGAGCATTCTGCTGATGAGGAGCCTGACGCCCCTCCTTTTGGTCAGGATGCACCTCCTCCTCCTGCCACTCTTGAGTCTCTTCAGACTATGCTTCGCGATCGTTTTACCGTTGAGGATGATCGCTGGACGCAGCAGGATTACCGTACCACCTTGCAGATCAGTGCCCTTGGGAACTCTCTGCATGATATGCGGTATTCGCTTGCTCATCATCCTGATCTGCATGTGCCTATTGAGCGGGATCCAGATCGCGCGGGTCATCGTATAGACGTTCCGTGGGTCATGAGGTATATGGATCCTGATGATGCTTTTGTGGACCCTCGTCGCTCATTCCCTGGTCCTTCAGATGTTCCAGGACCTTCTCATGCTCCATGATGGAGATTGGCTTGATATGCTGCTGCCACTGCTGATGGTCTTAGTTGCCTTTTGATTTTAGTTATTTCAGTTTGTTATGGATTTATGTACTAAATTTATGTCTTCAAACCCTGATGATGTGCTGGTTAGTGGATAACATTTTATGCTATTTTTCGTAGTTTTACTTTATGTCAGTGACTTGTTTTATTAGTTTTATACTGTTTCTTCTCTGCTTGGTGTGGTTGGATTACTTTTCATTGTCTATACTGCTATTTCCATGCTTTTCCTTATGCAGTCTATATGATCCTTTATATTGCTAACTGCCAAAAAGGGGGAGAAATATGTATATTTCAAATGTATATCTTTCTGTGCTTGTGTTTGCTTTTGGGAAAATATTTTTATCAGGCCACAGGTTCTATGCATTATTTACGGGGGAGAGCTATTGATTCTAGCTCGGCACCGTTCACTGATTACGGGGGAGCTATCTTATTCTAGCTCGACATTGTTTATGGGGGAGCTGTGTTTTAACCAACTGTGTCCAGGTATGAATATTGAAATATACATTTATTATTTTGTCAATTATCAATATGGGGGAGATTGTTGACACAAAGTCACAGTCAACCAAATATTGACTACATTGACTAAATAATATCTGTATAAATTCAATACGACACACGACGTCTGCATTCAGTTCAGGACAGACAACAGCTCAGTTTTCGACTCTCAGTGTATTTTCGAGTCTGTACTTTTACATTTTATTGAGTCTAGAAGTATGTACTCTGAGTTATGCTGAGCTCTTGGAACTTAGTCTATAAGCCTACCCAAAATCCCAAGCTCCACCAAAACAAAAATTGCCCACAAGTCCCACTTAGAACCACTCTGTGCTCTGGAGACAGAGTTCGGGCCGAACTCTGCCTCCACACAGAGTTCGGGCCGAACTCTGTCCCCTAGAAATCAGGAACCCTAATTTTAGGGTTAGCTGGTTGCTAGCTGTCCAACGGCCAAATTTTTGAATTTTCCTACCCGAATTCTGGCCGAATTCTGCCTCTAAAAACATTATAAATAGGGCATGAATTCTCTCATTTCAATTCACTCAATCTTCTCTTCTCTTCTCTCCTACAAGCTCAATAAGCCATACCCTTCCTATCTACTAGCCACAAGCCTCCTAAGTCTCGAGTGCTCAGCATCTCTCAGTTAGGATTCTTGTGCAAGAGTGAAGAAGTCGCTTGGACAATTCCAAGCAAATCGCCACTGCGATCCTCTGTTAGAAGTTGACGTGCTCTTCTGAAGAAAAGGCACGGGTTGTAAGCTACTATTTCATAAATAGTGGATTTAATCCTGAGCTAGAGTTCTCAGGCCTGGACTAGTCCTCCACGAGGGAAACCAGGTTAAAATCGCTGTGTTTGTGTATGCTCTTCTGCTCTTCATTTATTTTCCGCACTTTACTCTGATTATTTATTGTTGGTGAAAGAATTATTTTTAATTGGCTATTTTTCTATATAAACTCTATTCACCCCCCTCTAGAGTTGCCAAACCGTTCTTCACACCGGATTTACGACGACAATGGCGCCATGGTGGACGACCAGAAAGGTATTCAGGCTGCGGCGGAGAACTTCTATTCGAACCTTTTCACTAAAGAGCCTGTCGTTAAAGATGTCGCGCTCCTTTCCGAAATCCCACCCCTCATCAGCGACAACGAGAATGAGACCATGTTGGCTACTCCATCGGAGAAGGAGGTCAAGGCGGCTATCTGGTCCACTAATGAACACAGTGCACCGGGGCAGGACGGATTCAATAGGGTCTTTTTCAGAACTTGTTGGGACATCTTAAAAATCGACTTATTGGAGGCCACTTTAGCCTTTTTTCAAGGGGCGAGATACCCCAATTCTATCTCTTGCGCCAACATTATCCTTATCCCCAAGAAAGATAACCCAAAAACCTTCAAAGACTTCCGTACTATCAGTCTTTGCTCCTTCACCAATAAGATTATATCGAAGATCGTTGCCAACCGGATGTCCAATCTCCTCCCCAAGATCATATCCGAAGAACAAAGCGGGTTTGTTAAAGGCCGAAACCTCATTGACAACATTCTCCTCGCCCAAGAGATGATCACAAGTATAAAGTTCCCGTCCAGAGGGGGGAACATTGCCATCAAACTGGACATGTAGAAGGCATACGACCACCTTGACTGGCAATTCACGATCTGGGTCTTCAGGGCTTTCGGCTTATCGGAATACTGGATCGACATCATATTCAGATCTATCAGCAATGCTTGGTTTTCCACCATTATCAATGGCCAGGCAGTAGGGTTCTTCCGATCTACTCGCGGGGTTAGACATAGGGACCCTCTCTCTTCCAAAATTTTCATCATTGCGGCAGAAGCTCTCAGCAAAAGCCTCAATAGCATGTCCAGAATGCCCAATTTCCACCACTTCCACACCACGACTGGATGTCCACTCATCACACACCTAGCGTACACTGATCACATCCTTATCTTCTCCTCTGGAGACCGCGGATCGATCGAGGTGGTTTTGTGTACGATCGCAAGATACACCACATGCATGCTCCGGCCAGTACGTCAAT
Source organism: Iris pallida (assembly GCA_029216955.1). Taxonomy (NCBI): domain Eukaryota; kingdom Viridiplantae; phylum Streptophyta; class Magnoliopsida; order Asparagales; family Iridaceae; genus Iris; species Iris pallida. Next base: position 2,499,024 of record JANAVB010025400.1, on the reverse strand, counting down.
AACAACAAGAGCATCATCTATACCCATCACAAAGCCGACACAACCCGCTCAGCCATGTTCTCCAATATAACCTCGTTCAGCACGGCTTATCCACCTTTCCTTTACTTAGGCTGCTCGCTGGTGTACGATAGGTCTAACTCGGGTATATATGAGCACCTTGTAGACAAAATCCGCAAACTGATCGCAGGTTGGCACAATGCAACTTTATCATCGGGGGGCAAGATGACCCTCATCAAACGTGTTCTCTTTTCTATTCCGTTGTACTCCCTAGCTGTCTGCTCCCCTTCCAAGAAGGTCCTCCACTCTCTCGAATCCCTCTTCGCCAAGTTCTTCTGGGGTCAACGCGACGGCAAGGACAAACACCACTGGGACGGTTGGGATACTATGGCCAAACCTACCAAAGAAGGAGGTCTGGGATTCAACAGACTTGTCCATATCGTGGACGCCTGCTCCATGAAGCTGTGGTGGAAGCTACGCACGAAAAACTCTTTATGGACGAGGTTCATGAGAGCTAGATACTCCAGATTCTCCCATCTGTCGGAGGCGGTCACCAACTAATTTTTGGCGTCATGGCGTCGCATAATTTGGGAACGTAACATCGTAGAACCTTTAATTCGTCTTCAGTTGGGCGACGATCGCTCATCGGTATGCATGGAACGGTGGTTAGGAGAAGACACCATACAGCCCAACGTGAGAACTCCGCAGGGATGCGTAATTAGGGACCTATGGGAGGGAAGTTTCGGATGGAATTAGGGGAGGGTCAGAGATTGGTTTGGTCAGCAGGCGGCCGACGACCATCTTGTCGCTAATCTATAGGTCACTGACATGACCGACACGTGGAGATGGTCCCCTAACCTGGGTGGGACTTTTACGCTAGCTTCCGCCAAAATTATGGCCAGAGGCAGAGGCGTGTCGAATACCACGTCTGCCAAGTTTTGGCAGTCTTGTATACCCATCAAATGGTCCATCCTCATCTGGCGAGCACTTCGCCGGAAGCTGCCGATGGACGACCACATTAGATCTATCGGATTTAGCCTCGCGTCCAGATGCCACTGCTGCGTGGAGCACACATTGGAATCGGCAGAGCACGTCCTTCTTTTTGGAGAGTTGGCGACTCAGATTTGGTGCAATCTACACAATAGACTAAGTCTTGTCCCCCCGACTGGGGGCTTCCATGATCTCCTGGCCAGGTAGAGCTGCTCCCACGAACATCAGATCGTCGTGGCTGCCGGTATTTGGGTTTTATGGAAGAACAAAAATAAATTTATATATGAACGCCGCCAACTCCTTCCTCCACAATTATACAAAGAGGTTATCAGACAAATTCCCAAAGCTAGGAGGCGCTACTCTCACGCCTCCAACACTTTTTGGGAGGCCCCGTCTTAGGCCATTCTCCGAGTTTTCTTGCGCCTCCTCTGTCGGCAGACGCAGAGATCGGGTTTTATTTTTTGCACTTCTCGCACTGCTCGTTTTCTGTTCCGCTTGTCGCGTTGAGCGCGCTTACTTGTATAGGCTTCGGCATTTTGTGCCTATTACTTCAATAAGATTTTGGTTTTAAATAAAATAAAATAAAATTATATATATATATATATATATATATATCTATATATATATATATATATATATATATGTATGTAAATGACCTCTAGCCTAGTGGTTAAGATAGATGCATGCGGCCCGAGTGGTCAGGAGATTGATTCCCGGTGGAAGCATTCGCCATAATTACCTTCTTTCAATATATATATATATATATATATATATATATATATATATATATATATATATATATATAGGCAAATGACCTCTAGCCTAGTGGTTAAGAGAGATGCATGTAGCCCAAGTGGTCGGGGTTCGAGCCCTAGTGGAGGCGAGTTCGCCACAATTACCCATTGATTCAATATATATATATATATATATATATATATATATATATATATATATATATATATATATAAAGAGAGAGGGAGAGAGATGGGGGTTCGGATCCGAAATTCCATCTGTATATATAGAACCGAAGAGTAGGTAACATTGAGATACAAATTTATAACATTTTTAGGAAAAAAAAAGTGTCATATATGAAGAGAACATTTATAACGCTTTTAGAAAACATTTATAACGACACGTGCGAGCTTACAAAAAAGCGTTCTAAAAATTCATTTATGACATTTTTTAGCCGTCATAAAAAGCTATTTTTGTTGTAGTGCTAGTACCTAAAAATGGCATAGGAATTAATACTACATATGCATATAGTCAATCGACCACTGTATCTAGTATCTACCCTCTTGAGTCGAAGGAACACGGAACATAGTGGATGGAGCTCTACATTATTTGTGTTTTGACGAAATGTCTTTTTTAATTCATTTAACTATTAGTATTAGGAACTTAGATAGTCGTAATTACTATATACCTATTTTATTTATTACGTTTTAATATCAGAGCAAATTCTACAATAGTTATTACTAGGCTTGTGCCTATGGCACATATTTTAAAGGATATATATATATATATATATATATATATATATATATATATGTATATATATATATATATATGGGATGTCCTGAGGGACACTCACCTTAATCACACCAACCTCCTTTGGCTCTACGTAGGTAACTTCAATGCGGTTTCAAGCAGAGAGGAGAAGTAGGGTGGATGACCCCTCCCCCCTTGATAGCCATGTAGGATTTCACCAACTTTATATTCATTGCTCACCTGTCTCCCCTTTAGTTCTCTTACAACGCTTTCACCTGGTGTAACATACAGAAAGGTGCCCGACGACAATAATCCCGTTTTGATCATGCCCTCATTAATGCTCAGTGGTTTGACATGGGGATCATCTCCAGCCTCTTGTACCTCAATGCCACCAAATCGGATAAATCCCTTCTGCACATTGAGATAAGCAGAAATTTGAACCAGATCAAGAAATTTTTTTATTTCCTGGACCTTTGGAGCCATCATCCTCAATTCAGAAACATCGTGGTCGCTGCCTAGAGTATCCCAGACGACCCCGACCCCCTTGTCCATCTGGCGGCCAAGCTGAAAGCCACAAGAAAATTTCTCTGCCTGGAGCAAGAAGGATTTTGGCGACATCTTTCAGTCCGTCCGTACTACTGAGGATGACGTTACTCGTGCAAAGATTTTGTTCGCCATCGACAGATCTTCCAGGTCCCGAGCCTCTCTCAACCTTACCAGAGCGCTGCTGAAATTTCGATTGAAAGTAGAGGCTAACTTCTGAAAATAAAAAGCTAGGCTGACCTGGGACATAGAGGGTGACATAAACTCTAGATACTTCCACTCTTGTGTTAAGGGGCACATACAACAGCTTAGCCTTCATCAGATCACTGACGAGAACGGTCACATTCTAAAAGAACAACGGGACATCCAATTGGCTGTAACGAATTTCTATTCCCGGTTGTTCACCAAAGAAGTCATCCCCAAGGATGAAGAATTCCTCACGGAGACCTCCCATTTGATCGAAGACAGAGATAATACTCAGCTGCAGCTTCTCCCATCCGAGCTCAAAGTTAAAGATGCAGTATGTTGCTGGGACATCGTCAAATCCGATATTTATGAGGTGGTTACGACCTTATTCCAAGGAGCCAAGTACCCCAGATCGATATCATATGCCAACTTGATTCTTGTCCATTAAAGGGACAGCTCAGAGGCCTTCAAAGACTTCCGTCCTTTGAGCTTGTGCATCTTCACCAACAAAATTATCTTAAAAATTATCGCCAACCACATGTCAGGGCTTCTCCCCAAGATTATTTTCTAGGAGCAAAGCGGCTTTGCTTGTGATCGAAACATATTAGACAATATCCTGCTGGCTCAGGAAATGATCACCTGCATAAAGTTTTCGTCCAGGGCTGGGAATATTGCAATCAAACTGGACATGAAAAAGTATATGACAGGCTAGACTAGCAATTCATGATATGGGTGTTCAGTGCCTTCGGGTTCTCGAAGACCTGGATAGACATCGTATGGAGACCGATCAGTAATACGTGGTTCTCCACTGTTGTTAGTGGTCAAGCAGAGGGTTTTTTTAGATTCAGTCGAGGTGACAGACAAGGGGACCCTTTATCTTCTACCATCTTCATCATAGCTGCAGAAGCTCTTAGCAGAAATCTCAACAAAATGGTTGCTACCCTCCATTTCCAGCATTTTCACACCACCAGCGGATGTCCGATCATCACCCACCTGGCATACGTCGATGACATCCTCATCTTCTCATCCGGAGACGTAGGTCGGTGGAAGTGGTTTACAATACGTTACAGAGATACAGTAGATGCTTTGGGCAACGTGTCAACCCCAACAAGAGCGTAATCTATACCCACCACTCGGCCAACAGAGACCACCCATCTACCCTGACTAATATCACTTCTTTCTCTATTGAGTATCCACCATTCTCTTACCTTGGCTGTCCACTGGTGTACGGAAGGTCCAATGCATGCATTTGTGAAGGGCTGGTGGGCAAAATAAGAAAAAAATTGAGTGATAGCACAACGCGATCTTATCACCTAGCGGGAAGATACTGATTCAGCATGTCCTCTCATCCATCCCCATTTACACCCTAGCTGCTTGCCCCCCTAAGAAGGTGCTCAATTCTATAGAAAACCTCTTCGCCAAGTTCTTATGGGGATACTATAATGGCAAGGACAAGTATCATTGGGCCAGTTGGGACTCCATGGTCAGACCTACATCAGAGGGCAGTTTGGGATTCTGCAGGCTATCGCACATCGTTGATGCTTGCTCCATGAATATATGATGGAAGCTCCGAGAGAGCCGTACTCTCTTGGCTCAGTTTATGAAGGTCAGATATTTTAGGTTCACACATCCGTCGGCTGCTGGCTTCAATAACAGATCTTCAGCATCTTGGCGTCGCATCCTTAAGGGGTGGCCTCTCGTCGAGCCTTCATTCTGCCTACAACTGGGTTCGGGCAAATCATCCCTATTCTATGAACGTTGGTCCAGAGATGACCTCCTTCCGTAGCTTTCGGATGCTCCTCCCAACAACGCGATCAGTGATCTGTGGGATTGCTAGCAAGACTGGAATTGGAAGAGGGCCCGGGAGTGGATCAGGAAGGAGGCAGCAATAGCGTTGGCTAATACTGGTTTGAAGATTAAGACGGACCCGGATGCTCTGAGGTGGTCCCTCTCGACCAACGGAGCTTTCTCGCTAGCTTTGGCGAGGAGAGTGGTTGGCGACATTGGAGCACAATCCCCCATCATCGGATCTTTCTGGCAGTCTTGTATTCCTAAAAAAATGGTCCTTTCTAACTTGGAGAGCGCTTCGCAAGAAGCTCCCCACTGATGATGCTCTAACCACCATTGCTTCAGCTTAGCTTCAGCTTATCATTTTTGCTCGATGCGACAGTCGAAAAACGTTTAACACATTATGCACTTAGGTGATCTGGCTGTGCAGGTGTGGACCGACCTCTCCAACCGGTGCAGACAACACAGGCTTTCGAGACTTCAACGATCTACTAGCCAACTGGGTTATCAATCCCCGATCCCGATATACGTATTCTTTCATGAGTCATGTACATGGTATCCTGTATTTAGCATGTGTATAATTCTATTTATTATTTATTAATGGTTGCATGTAGCCTTTAAGCATGTCATTAGTGGAATGGTTAGAGCATGTTTAGAGATTAGGATTTTCTTAAGCCAACCCAACCCCTATTTATATTTTCTTCCTCACTCTCTCTCCTCATTCACTCTTTCATTCATTTTCTTCAACCACCACCATTAGGCAAGTACAACTTGCTCAAAAGTGGAGATTTATGCATTTTTTCAACCTTGATGTTTTTTTTGATATTATTTGTCTATATTGTTCTTCTCATCATCCTCTACAAGTTTAGTACTTGGTATTTTTGGTTTTGAAGGTTGGACTCTTGCAGATATAAGTTTACGTTATTTTTGATTTTCTTTGGTTTTGATCTATTAAACTTGCTTGCTTTCAAAATCTAGTTATTCTATATGGTAGAGCATTTCTTTTACCCAAATTTGACCTTTGAAAAGTTAGATTTCATGTTGTTTTGACCGAGTTGTGACAGTTTGAAGTCCATGGATTCCATGGCCATCTTTCTCGAAAATTTAAAGAAGATGGGCAGCTCTGTCGCATGGAGTCTTGCCACATGCAGTCCTGGGGCAGTGTTGCCTTAGCCGCATGGATTCTTGCCGCATGCAGTCCTGCGACAATGTTGTCTTGGCCGTATGGAGTCTGGCCACATGGAGTCCTGCGGCAGTGTTGCCTTGGCCGAATGGAGTCTTGCCGTATGGAGTCCCACAGCAGTGTTGCCTTGGTTGCATGGAGTCTTACAGCATGCAGTCCTGCGGCAGTGTTGCCTTGGCTGTATGGATTCTTGCCGTAAGGAGTCATACGACAGTATTGCCTTGTCCGCGTGAAATTATGCGGGCTGCATATCTTGGCCGCATAAGATTTTGCCGTATGAAGTCCTGTGGACTTCATTGCTGGCCGCATGGAGTCTTGCCGCATGGAGTCCTGCGGACTGCATGCCTTGCCGCGTGGCCCCTGGCCATATGTAGTCGTGCGGATTGTATCCTTGTCCGCATGATCCTTGCCGCATAACCCCTGGTCGCATGCAGTCATGCGGACTGCATCCTTGGTCGTATGACCCTCGGTCACATGCGTCCTTGTGTCTTGGTCCTCATTTCTGATCTGACTACCTATGCGAGTGCTGGATAAACCTATGTGTGTACTATGGTACAATCTATGTGAGCACCGAGGTGCTATCCTATGTGCTAAGTGTTCCTACGTGATACCTGCCAATACATCAAAGAGTCCAATATTTACATAGCGAATGGTCGATAGCAATGATGTGGTAAGTGTTGTGTGTTATATTACACTAAGAAGGGGTACGTACGTATGACTCCATGAGCCAGTACAGATCTCTTCTTGGAGTATTCGTACATTGTACGACATCTAGGGAGTGAGCATGTGACCACGACATATGAACTCCGAGGATAACCTAGGGATTAACTAGGCAACTAACTTGGTAGATGTATTGGGTAGGAAGAATTCGAGATCGTGCCATACTAGTCACCCCAGGTCCAGTCCTGATGTGTTGGATTGGCCGCCACGGATATTGTTTCATTCGCCTTTAGCAGATGTGTTATATGTATTAGCGCGGTAGCCTACCGGGGGACCGGTGCATACTCAATGTGCTATATGTCTAATGGTTTGGCTAGCCCTGTTGGGTTGACACGATCTAAGGATTCCTTTTAATCAGTATCGAAGGGATAACTTCGCCAAATTCAGAAAGCCGTAGGAATGAATGGACGCTTGAAAAATGACTTGACCGTGCCTTGTGCCTTCCGTTATTAGTCGAGGGACATGGACTATCATGGTGCGTGGTCCAACCCATATCCTTATTTGGTTGTTGGGTTGGTCTATCGTGCTATGACAGGCTGTTAACCGAAGTTACGACCGGAAGCCCTATTTATTACTAGTATTATTATTTTATGCTTGGGTTTTATCTCACCCTTTTGTGCTCCCTTGTGGTACTTGCTATTCGGGGCTGACCCCGCTGGTTTTGTTTGGCCAGATCTCGTAGCAGTGCCTGAAGATACAGGCATTATGGCCAGTTTGCAGATTCAGTCTACTTTAGTTGAGAGGATCAGAGCAGCCCAGGCAGAGGATCCGCAGATCCGGAAGCTTCGATCAGAATGTGAATCAGGTATCAGAAAGGAGTTAGTAGTCCATGAGGATGGTACACTTAGGTTCAGAAACTGTCTTTGTGTACCAGGTGGAGACCTTCGACATGAAGTTATGTTGGAGGCTCATAGTTCTCCTTATTCCATCCATCCGAGAGGCACCAAGATGTACCAAGATATAAAGCAACACTGTAAAACCCCTAAATTTCTCCTATATTTTTATCAATTTTTGGTACTGATTTAAAATTTTTGTATTGTACGTCGCGTAGTCATATTGTACGTCGTGCACGGAAATTTTATTTTTCGTTTTGCTCGACGAGTGCGAAAATGTGCGAGCGTACATAATTTTAGAAAAATATTTTTCTATTTTTATGGTTTCAAAATAATATATGTATTAATTTAGCTATCAAAATTTCCTAAATTTATGATTTTATTTATGTAAAGCCTTTTATTTAGAATAAATAATATTCTTAGTGCATGCACATATTTCATAAATATTTTGCTAGATTATTTTAAATAAAAATGTAATTTTCAAGATTTATTAATATTAATAATTTATTATTCAAAGATATTTAAAAATATTAATGTAATTTTCGAAATTATTATTATTAATAATTTTAGAAAATATATTTTGAAATTATTGTTAAGATTTAAATTTTGATTTGATTTCATGGATACATTTAAATAGTAAACTAATATCTATATTTGAAATTGATTTGATTTTTAAACCAAAAGAATTTAATTAGATTTAAATTGGATTTGTATTGGATTTGGATTTGATTTCATTGTTTTAAATTAAGTAGTGAATTATCTAAATTGGGTTTTAAATACTCCTAATTCTTATTAAATTGGGAATTCCCACATCCTATAAATAGGCAGGTACTCCTCAAACTTTTTGTCATTCTTCACAAAATTTCTTCTACCACAAGTGCAGTGCCTCGTGTCCGTGTCCGTGTCCATGCCCAGATTCTTATTCCATTATCTACAAATACATTTATTTCTCCGTGTCGACAACCCCGACACGATATATCGAATTCCTAAATATAACCCTAAGCCCTGTCCCGGTTCACCCCGACCTTTAGCCGACCCGTCATCAACCGTCACCCGGCCACCCGCCAAGACCCCGTCAACCACCAACTCAACATCCAACACCGCCCTCGCCATCATCTGTCCCCGGCCACCATGGCCACCAACACCAATAAATTCCCATAGCCACCACTCGCCGTGGCCGTCGCCACAACCCAACCCCGCCAGCCTTCCAGTTCTCGACAAACACCACAACAGAAGAGAAACAGGAAAAATAAAAACTCCCATACCTTCGCCACCATGCCGCCTCGCCTGTCCCGAAGCAACGCCTAGCCCCACTCGCCCCGACCTAGCCAACCACCGCCTCCCGTGCCCGACTGCCGGACGCCGAGGCTGTACGGGGAAGCCGCTCCTCCGCAGCGCTTCCTAGTCGCCGGCACCGTCGCGAAAACCCAACCGCCCCTGAGACTCCGCCAGGCTCCTCCCTTCCGGACCCGTCGCCTTCTTTCCGCCGCGTCTTGCCAAACCGTCGACGCCGGAGCCGAACTTTTCGTTCCCGCTCTCCGAGACTCCCTCCACCGCCGTTAATCGCCGCATCCCGCTTCCTCTCTCTCTCTGCCCAGATCTCCCTTTCGCCTCCGTTTCCTCTCCCCACCGCCGGAGCGGTGAGCCTCTGCCTAGCCTCTACCAAAACCCCCGTCTTTCCTTTCTTTCGCCACGTACCGCCTCCGCTTCTCCGTCTCACCTTCTCCTCCGACCCGATCCGTCGCCTTACTCCGCCTACCGTCGTTCCCTTTACCCCTTCGCCTCCGCCACTCCAAATCGCCGACGCCGCCTCGAAAAATCCGACCGCACCGAGCCCACTCTCCCTGCTTCTCTCTCTCCCCCGAACTTTCTTCTCCTTTTCCTTTATTCCTTCTCACCAGTCTCTCTCCCCTTTTGGTACATGACAACTATAGTCTTACTTTATATTTTATATTTTTTTTATTTACTCTTTTATCAGTCAGTAAGATAGCACAGTAGAGTGATTTATAAAAATCATTGCTGATTGGTTATTTTAGTATTATTAATTAATAGAAACGGTAGTAGATTTTGATATTTGTATATTGGTACATTATGTATATATACTATTATAATAATTATTTTTAATATTAGCAATTATTTGTTAATTTTCCTATAGTTGTTGTTCAATAAAATATTTATATCATATTTCTCTATGTTATATTTTATCATAAAAAAATAAAAAAAATAGTATTAGGGCTTGGCCCTATAGGTACTTCAAACAAGATTTCGAAGCTTATTTTATGGTGATAAATATAGATGTAATATTTTCTACAAGCAAACTATAGTTTTGAGATAAAGATGGTATTTACGACTTTCAAGTATTTACCTAAAAGTATTTTACTAATAAAAATATATATATATATATATTTCAAACAATAAATAATTTCCAAATATATATTTATATATACAAAACTTCTTCGATTATTTATTCTTGTCCATGACTAAAACGAATCATTCCTACCCCTTGCCAAATTCTTTCCCTTCCACCTATTGACCCTAACTAATTTGATCCTTCTGGACCCAATGGAACTGTCCGTGCCACCACCCGAAGTCACCATGTATAATTGTTGCATCGAAGTTACAGTTCGTGCCACTTTGATCATTGCAGTACACCAGACGCCCTACCAGGCAAACACTTTGCCATTTGCTGTTTATTTATTTTAGCTCATATTTCATGCATTAGTATTATTTTTTTATGCAAAATAAACTGTGATACATGGCTTAACCTGTTAGAACTTACTGTTCATATTTCCTGCTATGTATTATTTTTCTTACACATTAAACCTAGATTTAAGGGACCACCTTTGTGTGTTACATTCATGGCCTTGACACGTTGAAACACGAAGTTGTGTGTCACATGTAGAACATGGAAGTGCGTGATTGGCTGGCCACCAGTACGTACAAGCCGTACGATAGGAATAACCGCTAATAGAGATTGCATGCTAGTTTGACTTAGCGGTTATAGTGTTTTGTGTTGTGGATACAATACAATAGGCATTGGGCGGGAAGGACAATTCCTTAGCGTATGGACTTCGATGCACTTTCCCTTTTGTAACCCGTGAGCTCCGTCGGAGACGCGGGTCAGATTACCCATGATTACTGACGGCCACTGACGGTTCTGTAGAACGTCATGCTCTTACTGATGGGGCCTCTGGTGCCCAAGGGGGGACTATGCCGATCCTACTTAGCCAGGGCCCATGCGTAGGAAGGATTGTTCTTAACTACATTTCACTTAGAACGGCTAGGCTACCTTATCCGTTAGGTACGAGTACTTTTGGTTTGGGTACTTGTATCTGACCGTGGCTTGGAACAATAACTTGTCGCGGATTAGTTTATCACATCTTGTCCTTGTTTGGTTGTAAGTGTGACTTACTACTTCGATGAGAGGGTATTGAACCTTGTTGGGATCCGGATACCATATTGGATTCATAGCATGGAAAGGTACGTCACCGTGAATTAGTTTACCATCCCATGTCCTTGTTTGGTTGGTGGGATGGTACGCTCGTTCAGTAGGTGCGTATTGGACCATGTTATAATTCGATTTACTTATTTATTTGAGCAATATTTATTCAGTTTATATGGCATGATATTATGTGTCTTGTTACGCCCCTCTGAGGACCTGGTTATCTCTCCAGGTGTGTGCTATTGTCTTTCGCAGGTGTTCTAGCTCTAGCCGTGATCATTGCTCTTTTTTCGAGGATGATTGCACTTGGATCGTCTTCGCTTCGCTCGCCAAAATCATTTACTCTATCATGTATTTTTTCCTTTACTTGTTGGTAGTGGATTTGTCTCCGCCTAACATATTGTATCAAGACAAATTCATTCTCATTATATGATATTTTTTATTTATTTATTCTGTGTGGATGAGATTAGTTATGGTTCTACTGTATTTTACAGCTTATGTGTTCATACGAGGATTCCATATACTGGAGTGTACATCGTATGAAGACAACTGGCATGTCTACGTTCCTAGTCCTACGTATTTTGGGACTGAGGCGTTACATGTTTTTGTGGTGGCCCATGCAGGTCAAGATAAATTGTTTGGTTACTTTACCGTACCAAGCAAGCCTGCGTATAGGATTAAAAGTCTAGGATCTCATCCACATACTTGACCACTTTCTTCAATCTATCGTTTGACTCATCAATTACATCTTGTTTGATTCCTTCTACCATAATTCCTATCTTCCCTTCGTGCTTTCTAGAGATTGACCCTACTAGTTAGATGTCCCAAACACCCTTAGCTTAATTCTTTAAGTTGGGTAGAATATCCCACACACCCTTGACCATTAAGGGAATACAAATGTTATTATCTAGACCATAGAGACTAGAGAAATTTAACCCATTTGGTCAACCAAGCCTTGGTCAATAAAACCATAGAATGACGGTATAGGAATAAACAAGACTTAGATCCTTATGACTCTTAGACTATTCATATTTTGTTCTTTATTTTAATCTTAATCTCGTGCCTATATTTTTACCACCTTGACTAATGTTGCTACTATAATCTAGTTTTGCAAACTCACCCATTTATCGAGTTTGTTCATGACTTATGCTATTGAGCGCGCTCACTAACATATTGTCTAATCAGAACCGATGCATGATGGTCTGATCAACCGAGTGCACTTTGGTTCGCTTTTGTATATTATTCTACGTGGATGGGGACATAGCTAAACTTGTCCTCTAGAATCCCATCCACAACTGCCTTGCCAATTCCTTTGAAATTTTTCGATCGCCTTTGAATCACGTATTCGTATTCGATAACGCCTCCTTCGAACTCTATATTGCTTTCGCCTTCACCTATTTTAGAAGGACGAATACGTTGTGCTAGAACTTCCTCTAGCCTTCCTATCGGCTATGGCCATTCTCACTCGATATTGCTATATCTTCACCCTAAACTACTTGGCCCTATCAAGACTCTCTAATCGCTTAATTTAAGCGAATCTATTTCGTTCTCTTAATCGTGACCCTCATTCATTACCCGTGACCATATCGTATTGTTTTTCTATGATCTAGATCGTGATATCTTCCGGTATGATTTGTTATCGATTGTTTTCCATCGATACCCCCATGTGTATTCTCATCTCCTACGAATTCTTAATTTTGAGGACGAAATTCTTTTAAGTTGGGTAGGATGTAAAACCCCTAAATTTCTACTCTATTTTTATCAATTTTTGGTACTGATTTAAAATTTTTGTATTGTACGTCGCGTAGTCGTATTGTACGTCGTGCATGAAAATTTTATTTTTCGTTTTGCTCGACGAGTGCGAATATGTGCGAGCGTACATAATTTTAGAAAAATATTTTTCTATTTTTATGGTTTCAAAATAATATATGTATTAATTTAGCTATCAAAATTTCCTAAATTTATGATTTTATTTATGTAAAGCCTTTTATTTAGAATAAATAATATTCTTAGTGCATGCACATATTTCATAAGTATTTTGCTAGATTATTTTAAATAAAAATATAATTTTCAAGATTTATTAATATTAATAATTTATTATTCAAAGATATTTAAAAATATTAATATAATTTTCAAAATTATTATTATTAATAATTTTAGAAAATATATTTCAAAATTATTGTGAAGATTTAAATTTTGATTTGATTTTATGGATACATTTAAATAGTAAACTAATATCTATATTTGAAATTGATTTGATTTTTAAACCAAAAGAATTTAAGTAGATTTAAATTGGATTTGTATTGGATTTGGATTTGATTTCATTGTTTTAAATTAAGTAGTGAATTATCTAAATTCGGTTTTAAATACTCCTAATTCTTATCCAATTGGGAATTCCCACATCCTATAAATAGGCAGGTACTCCTCCAACTTTTTATCATTCTTCACAAAATTTCTTCCACCACAAGTGCAGTGCCTCGTGTGCGTGTGCGTGTCCGTGTCCATGCCCAGATTCTTATTCCATTATCTACAAATATATTTATTTCTCCGTGTCGACAACCCCGACACGATATATCGAATTCCTAAATCTAACCCTAAGCCCTGTCCCATTTCACCCCGACCTCTGGCCGACCCCGTCATCAACCGTCACCCGGCCACCCACCAAGACCCCGTCAACCACCAACTCAACATCCAACACCGCCCTCGCCATCATCTGTCCCCGGCCACCATGGCCATCAACACCAATAAATTCTTATAGCCACCACTCGCCGTGGCCGTCGCCACAACCCAACCCCGCCAGCCTTCCAGTTCTCGACAAACACCACAACAGAAGAGAAACAGGAAAAATAAAAACTCCCATACCTCCGCCACCATGCCGCCTCGCCTGTCCCGGAGCAACGCCTAGCCCCACTCGCCCCGACCTAGCCAACCACCGCCTCCCGTGCCCGACTGCCGGACGCCGAGGCTGTACGGGGAAGCCGCTCCTCCGCAGTGCTTCCTAGTCGCCGGCGCCGCCGCGAAAACCCAACCGCCCCTGAGACTCCGCCAGGCTCCTCCCTTCCGGACCCGTCGCCTCCTTTCCGCCGCGTCTTGCCAAACCGCCGACGCCGGAGCTGACCTCTTCGTTCCCGCTCTCCGAGACTCCCTCCACCGCCGTTAATCGCCGCATCCCGCTTTCTCTCTCTCCGTCCAGATCTCCCTTCCGCCTCCGCTTCCTCTCCCCACCGCCGGAGCGGTGAGCCTCCGCCTAGTCTCCACCAAAACCCCCGTCTTCCCTTTCTTCCGCCACGCGCCGCCCCCTCTTCTCCGCCTCACCTTCTCCTCCGACCCGATCCGCCGCCTCACTCCGCCTACCGCCGTTCCCTTTACTCCTTCGCCTCCACCGCTCCAAATCGTCGACGCCGCCTCGGAAAATCCGACCGCACCGAGCCCACTCTCCCTGCTTCTCTCTCTCCCCCGAACTTTCTTCTCCTTTTCCTTTATTCCTTCTCACCAGTCTCTCTCCCCTTTTGGTACAGGACAACTATAGTCTTACTTTATATTTTATATTTTTTTATTTACTCTTTTATTAGTCAGTAAGAGAGCACAGTAGAGTGATTTATAAAAATCATTACTGATTGGTTATTTTAGTATTATTAATTAATGGAAACAGTAGTAGATTTTGATATTTGTATATTGGTACATTATGTATATATAATATTATAATAATTATTTTTAATATTAGCAATTATTTGTTAATTTTCTTGTAGTTGTTGTTCAATAAAATATTTATATAATATTTCTCTATGTTATATTTTATCATAAAAAAATAGTATTAGGGCTTGGCCCTATAGGTACTTCAAATAAGATTTCGAAGCTTATTTTATGGTGATAAATATAGATGTAATATTTTCTACAAGCAAACTATAGTTTTGAGATAAAGATGGTTTTTACGACTTTCAAGTATTTACCTAAAAGTATTTTACTAATAAAAATATATATTTCAAACAATAAATAATTTCCAAATATCTATTTATATATACAAAACTTCTTCGATTATTTATTCTTGTCCATGACTAAAACGGATCATTCCTACCCCTTGCCAAATTCTTCCCCTTCCACCTATTGACCCTAACTAATTTGATCCTTCTGGACCCAATGGAACTGTCCATGCCACCACCCGAGGTCACCATGCATAATTGTTTCACCGAAGTTACAGTTCGTGCCACTTTGATCATTGCAGTACACCAGGCGCCCTACTAGGCAAGACACCTTGCTATTTGCTGTTTATTTATTTTAGCTCATATTTCATGCATTAGTATTATTTTTTTATGCAAAATAAACTGTGATATATGGCTTAACCTGTTAGAACTTACTGTTCATATTTCCTGCTATGTATTATTTTTCTTACACGTTAAACCTAGATTTAAGGGACCACCTTTGTGTGTTGCATTCATGGCCTTGACACGTTGAAACACGAAGTTGTGTGTCGCATGTAGAACACGGAAGTGCGTGATTGGCTGGCCACCAGTACGTACAATCCATGCGATAGGAATAACCGCTAATAGAGATTGCATGCTAGTTTGACTTAGCGGTTATAGTATTTTGTATTGTGGATACAACACAATAGGCATTGGGCGGGGAGGACAATTCCTTAGCGTATGGGCTTCGATGCACTTTCCCTTTTGTAACCCGTGAGCTCCGTCGGAGACGCGGGTCGGATTATCCATGATTACTGACGGCCACTGTCGATTCTGCGGAACGTCATGCTCTTACTGATGGGGCCTCTGGTGCCCAAGGGGGGACTATGCCGTTCCTATTTAGCCAGGGCCCATGCATAGGAAGGATTGTTCTTAACTACATTTCACTTAGAACGGTTAGTGTCACGACCCACACCCTAGAATAAGGGCACGAGAAGTGGGTACGTCCAGCCTACGCCGCAGTGTCGGCGGTAGAACGCTGTCCTAGGTCTCATGCATCTAACAGTATAAGGCTAAACAGCTTATACTCCCCGAATGGGGGTGACATAGCAGATACAGACTCAATCACATCTAAGGTAGAGCATGATAAGGATAGATAAAACATGAAATCCAAAAGAGGTGCAACAGAGAGAAATCTAAGTGTCTAAGATACACAAATCCAGAAATACATCTCAAATCTCCAAACTCAGATACAGTAATCCATAAAGTAAATACAACTCCAAACAATTAAAATAACTACCTAAACAACCTCTAATGTGTCTCCTCTAGGCTAGCAGGCAACCTCCAAGCTATCTGTAAAATTTATTAATAGGTTCAGTCAGGACGGGAACGAGCACATATCTCTAAAACAGTTTATAGCAGGTTAGGAGTATAAATCATGCAATAGAGTAAAATACAGGAAGTATTGAATAGGAAGTACGAGTAAACAAGAGATATTTTGTAACTGAAAGTAAATACATGATAGTAGAGACTGTAAGTGGCTACGTGATTTAGAGCACAATGGTTATGTAAACGGCTTGGGGGCACATGAATACAAATAAGGAGGCACATGAATACAGCTACTGGGGATAGTGATCACATAACCAATTGTACTCACCCTGTCCCAATCAATACACAAGGAACCGTTCAAGTTATGTTATTAGCACATGAATACAGCTAAGATACGTGAACTCATGTAATGAGTAGTACATGAGGCACATGATAAGCACATGAAAGCACATAAAAGCACATGAAGCACATGAAGCACATGAGAACATGTAAAAACATGAACTAGTATGAGTACAAGGAGTACCTGATGCACATGATAAAGTACATGAACATGAAATACCCGATGCACCCGTAGAGGGATAACATCTCAGGAAAGGATCCATATAGTACTAATCCGTGAAGATACGTGTCAGCATCAAGTAGAGTAATCTAGAGCAAGAAAATAATCCAGGTAAGTATGAAAAGATCAGAGAATGTACTCGCCTGATATCTGAATGTCCAAGGTAAAGATACTGTCCGAGGAGAGGTGTCTGGCTCCTAATTAGAACAGCACAAGTCACAACAGGTCCAGAAGGGTAATATAAAGTACTACAATGCATTCTACATGAATCTAGGTCAAACTAGGCCAAAGTCAACCCTTGGTCAACTCTGATCAACTGCACTAGTCAAACTAGGTCAAACTAGGTCATGTCCTAACCCAGCAAGTCTTACTAGGCCTAACCAAGACTATCCTAGCAAGCACACATCAATACAAGGCTATACAAGCCAACATACATCCAACTCTATATAGCATGCAATTATTCAATACTCAAATAGGCAAGAATTCACATTGGATATACACCAGGTATTCTATTACTTTAAGCTATATATGTCTACACATATATACACATGCATATATTGGTATTCAACATTAGGTCTATAATCATGGCATTTCAAATGGTTATATAAACTTATATATTACAACACAATATGCTAACATATATAATATACATACATAGCTAAGTTAACTATATTCATAAATACTTATTTTAGAGGCTATGTGTGTGTATGTGAACATGGAAAAGGGGCAAGTGAGGGTTAAATGGAAATACATAGTGTATACATATCAAAGAGTGTCAAAGTGTAAGTGAACAAAGTGTCAAGTGTGATAGTGTCAACATAGTGTAAGGGGGTACATGAGGTAATATAAGATTTGTGTTAACATAGAATATTACATCTCATTAACTTGTATATTGCATACATTACATCTATTATTATATTACATTCATGCTTGTATTCATTCATCATTTATTTATTCTCTTGCACTACTATATGCACCATACATTACATACTATGGAACCTACATATTCATTACAAGCCATACTTATACATGCTTACATTAGATAGGATACTTACACCTCATACATCATTTATTTAACCATTTACTCATGCTTGCATTCTCTATTTAATTACATAATATATATACATTAACATGGATTAAAATCAAATAGAACATTATATTACACACAAGGGTGCACAAAATGCATATGCCAAATAGTAACTCCTACTAATAATCAATACTATACCATCTCAGCATGAATTAAATTCTAGGATTAAAGTATGTTATAGACCTATGTGTTAGCTTTCCAAAACTTCAAACGGATCGCGTTTTCATTTCCGAAAACTCCTGAAATTGCGAAAACACCGAGAACGCGTTTGTCTTTCGTACAGCTGACACTCAAATAATTTTCCAGAAAGTTACAGAAAGAATTAGGCATGTTAATACATGTTTTTGGAAATCTAACTTCAATATGCTTCTTTTAAAAAAACAGGAGATTAAATCGAGCTTTGAGCTAGAAGTTATGACATTTCTAAGTTAGGGCTGAAATTAAAAACGTGGATAAAAATCATGACAGATTTAGGTAGTTTGAGACAAAAGAACACAAGTATATAACATAATATATCAAGAACTCACTCTCTACACTAATATATATATGAGACACTATAGAACACATCTCCAATACAAAAATATGAGATTAAACATGTAATAATTCATTCATACATAACAACAACACATAGTGTGTCCAAATTTGGGATTTTCCCACATGGACACAACCACAACACAAAGGACACTCCTATGACCTCCAAATGGACACGAAATGGACACAAATGGAGATACAACCATGGGGGTCATTCCTATGGGTTCAAATAGACCTATATGCATGAGAAAATGAAAAGGAGAAGGGATTTATACCTCCCGGTAGATCGAATCGAAGAAAAGCCTTCCCGGAGCGACACCGACACGTAGAGATTCCAAAAGGACACGAACGAGCTTCGAATCCTCCCAAACTTGGGTAGCTTCCTCCTTGGCTAGAATGGAGAAGGAAAGAAGAAGATTTGGTGGCAAAATGGAAGGATTTGGTGGAGAAATTGCTAGGGATTGCTCTCTAGGAATTTGGGGAAGAACAAGAGAGAGAGTGTGGATGAGAATAATGAAATGAACTTGAGCCTATCCTCTCCCAAAGTGGCTGGCCATATGGGGCTATTTGTCCTATTATGGTAAGGTCCAAAATGCCCCCACTAACCTATTCTATGAGTATTAGGAAAGGGCTAATTGGTTGGGGCTAAATTAGTCATTCTAAAGTCTCTAATCACACTAACCTTATCCATAATAATTAGTCTAACCTCTAACTAAAATATTTTTATCATGTGGACTAAAATTAATATCATGTGGGCCATGTGTAACTAGTGTGTGGGTCCCACTAGAGTCAAACTACCCCCGGGTCCCCGTTTCAAGTCGGATTGAGTTGAAATTCGAACCCGACTCAAATAACCCCGAAAAATATCATAAATAATAAAATAATATCAAAATAATTCAAAGAGGTCAAACGCAAAAATATCCTTAGGCCAAAAATGATATTAAAATATCATAATCACATGGTTAGACTCTAGGTCAAACAGTCTCTAGGGTTTCACTAGCAAAACGTCAAAACCACAAGTCATTGATTTAAATAATTTTAAAATGATTTAAAATCACCAAAAATTATATCATGAATTAAATATCATTATTAAAATAATTATAAATACAAAATTTCAAAATTACCCTCATTTGGGAAACTGGGTGCTACAACTCTACCTAGGGGTGTGCATCAGTCGGTGGTCGACCTATTTGGTCCCAACCGAAGTCGAACCGAAATTAATCGGTTTAAAAATAAACAAAATTGAACCAAACCAACCAAATGGTCGGTTTGATTTTAAAACCGGCCGACTTGGTTCGGTTTGGATCGGTTCGACTTGGTCGGTTTTGATCACATAAAAAAATGGACTGTATGTTTTTTTTCTTTTGTGAAACCTCAGTCAACTTCCACTTTGCAACAGGAAATACAATTCAGCAGCTTCAATTCAACTTGCACTTTGCAGGTGGAGAAAAATGCCAATTATACATAAAAAAAATCATATACATTCAACCAAAAGCCCCTTTCATGTGCACATGAGCAATTAGAAAAGAATAGGAGCCGCCATCACTCCTCTTTGAGACTAGAGAGAGAGAGAGAGAGAGAGAGAGAGAGAGAGCTCTTTCAACTTTAACTTGATAAATGGTTGTGATGTGAATAAATGAACCAAACCAGTATAATACAACCTAATGAATCCATACCCAGCCGGCCAACCCTAATTATTTAACAAGGATTTGGTTCGGTTCGGTTTAGACGGTTTTTGGCATAACCAACCCGTGAACCGAATCGAACCGGTCGGTTTTGAAAAAATTGAAGCAGAACCAAACCAACCGAACCATCGGTTCGGTTTAAAACCAATCGGTTCGGTTTGGCTTGGTTCGATTTGGTCGATTTGACTTAATTGTGCACAGCCCTAACTCTACCCACCTTAGAAAAATTTCGTCCTCGAAAATTGAGATCGATAGTACTCCTTCTAGAGCCTCTAACCTACCCAATATCTAAGGTAACACTTCCTAACACTGGAATAATAAACGGACATCTAAAAAGTGTCAATCTAGGAATACCTCCAATACTGCTCTGCTGTACGGCGGTAATAAAACTTCAATAAAATATGGACTGGAACCTATATCCAAGGGACTGGACCTATTTTAAAGTAGTCTTAACTAAGGATGAAAAGGAACTGATCATAGGCTATAGGTATGCTCAAACTATTATCTTCCTATTAACCATCTATTAATACATTCTATTACCATAGGAACGATGCATTACTAAGACATATAGGCCCCTATCTCTCATAACACATTTATACTCACCAAAAGACTAGTACATTCTATCAAGGCTGATACTATAATCTCTCATAAATCTTATAAGCTACATGTTTAGAGACACACATCCCCACGTCAAGGGCTAACCTATATATATCTACAACTGATACTAATGGGGTGACGTCCCTATTTCCCAACAATCAAGGTCTGAATTTTTTTATCTAAATCATGCAATTTGAAGGAATAGTATACAAGGTCAGGACATACCGTAGCAGTTGGAAGTCTCACCTAGGTACACTAATCATTCTAGGTCAAAACAGTACTATGGTATGAACACACAAATAATCTAGGGTGTCCTAATTGGAAAGGTAAGGGAACAACAATCATCAAGGTTGTAGGGCTGTCTACCATCCTATATAAAAAATTGGTCATTAACAAGCAACTAAGAATATTATTAAAAGGTTACTATTCCATAAAATGGCAAAAATTGAAAATTTAGGCACAACAAATCACAAATAAATTTTTGTCTTGACACGATCTAAGTTGATCAATTTTGGGATAAAACGAGATTTGGACAAGAAGGAAAATCAGTGAAATCAAAGTATAAGCACGAGCATCCAATGATGGAGGTTCAAGTCATGATTAAATTTAATTCGACTGAGTACGAATACGAGGTTCATAGACGATGAAAAGATTTCAAGGAGAATTGTCAAGGCTGTCGCGAATGAGACTCTAGGGTCAAGTTTAACTATGTCTCCATTCTCGTAGATTGATACATAAAAAAGCGAACCAAAGTGCAATAGGTTGATCAGACCATCATGTACCGGTTCTGATTAGACAATATGTTAGTGGGTGGCCACCCAATAAAATATGTCATGACCAAGCTCGAAAATAGATAAGCTTGCAAAACTAAGGCCAATTTAGCAGCACAAGATATAAGGGTGGTAATGATGAAAGGAATTACATAGTCCAAGTTTCTTAACCAACTGGTCAAGTAATCAGATAAGGTACAAGGTTAAGCATCTAAGGAAACAAGCATAACACCATCACATGTCGGGTCGAAAGAATTGAGTCAAGGCTGGATTTCTAATTAAAATAAGAAAAAATTTAGTATAATGATAGAGGTTATAGTTTAGCCAGTTGACCAGAAAATCATATCAAGAAAATAGAGTACAAGAAGACGGGTTTTAGTGGGACATGATATATCTACACGAAGGTGAGCTCGTCTAGGTCTTGCATATAAGATTTGTTGGAGGGTAACAGCTAGTATTACATTCCGAATATCAAAGTCACGATAAAGAACGTCAAAGGATCTCAATTAGAAAGTGGGAGTTCAAGAGGTGGTAATTAATGCACAAAAATAATGAAGATCGAGTTAGTCATCTGCTTCTGATACTCTTAAGTTCATCTGGTCATAACTTGCCAATCATATCTTTACCTCACTAGTCTCCATATGAAAATTTAACCTTTACTTAAACCCTTACCATGACTACCGTAGGCAATTCCTAATTTCCAAACATCACTCTTGAAGCACAGCCCTCACATTTATGAATCAACATTAACCATATTTAAATTTCCAAGTTCTTTCACCTTGTCTTAAATTTGACCCAAAACCTCTAAATCCCGTTTACGAATTCCTTGAACTTGTTCAAATTGTTCTCCTCGTA
The DNA here is from genome assembly GCA_029216955.1 of Iris pallida. NCBI lineage: Eukaryota > Viridiplantae > Streptophyta > Magnoliopsida > Asparagales > Iridaceae > Iris > Iris pallida. The sequence goes on along the minus strand of JANAVB010025400.1, from coordinate 2,476,545 downwards.
TTATTTAATTTAAATCTCTAGGCCTTACAAAACTTATCTTCCATCATAAAATCAACTTCCGTATTTTCTTCGACATACACCCTTGAATATTATTTTCCTAAAAATATTTCAAAACAATCTCTAAACTTCCATAACTTTGTGCTCTCTCTATCCCTAGTCATTTCCTCGCAACATCTTGTTTAATATCCTTATTAAACACAATTAACTTCTCTTTTCCATTACTAACCTTCTACATAGCCTCAGAGTAAAAGTTTTCCCCAGAATCAATAACCAAGATTTTCTAAGTTCTCAAAACTAGGTTGACCTCTGATATCCTCATTAGTTTTGAATACACCTATAAACTATCTCATAACCCCAAAATTTCTCTAAATGTAATTGTTTCCAGATTGGCAGTATACATCTCCTTATTCTATTCGAGACCTTTACCACATTTCTATCTCAAGTTTCCATATGGAACACTCCACATTTGATTTCCTTTAGATCATCATAAAATAACCAGTTACGTCTTCTCTGAGCTACATAATTTATGTCACTTCCTTAGCCTTCCCCATGCAAAAGATACAAAGATTCAAGGGTTTCGAAGTACATCTGGTAGGGACGACAAGATATGGGTAATTAATGTAATGAGACAGACTCTAAGATAAAAGGTAAATAAGAATGCAAGGGAATAATGGCGAGAAAGAATAATGAAGATATGTTACTTCTCATCGGTTCAAACGAGAAGAACCCATCAAGCTTAAATTCAATAGCAAGGAATGAGGGTGAATCCAAACAAGAGGAAAAGGAATTCCAATTGAAGTTCAAAATGAGTTTCTCAGGGGTCCTTCCAAAAATCTCTCAAAGAATCCTAAGTGTGATTGAGTACCTTAGATTTGAAAATATTAATCTAAATACAAAATTAAATCAAAAACTACAAAATTTTATCAAAATCATCAACTAATACCAGGATTCAAAGTTCTACAATGAATCCACAAAATCAAATTCAAATCAAGGAAAAAGGTGAATCAAAACAAGGAAAAGGAGTTTAAATCGGAATTCAAAATGAGATTCTCAAGGGTCATCCCAGGAATCTCTCAAGGAATCCTAACAGTGATTGAGTATCCTCTCATCCTAACACCTTAATTTATATATCCTATAGCAGGCTCGTAGTAGTACAACTAAGTCGTTGCGCTACTACGAAATCGCACTAATGCGAATCTCGACCTGCATGGGCCACCAATAAAAACGTGTCACGACCCGCACCCTAGAATAAGGGCACGAGAAGTGGATACGTCCAGCCTACGCCACAGTGTCGGCGGTAGAACGCTGTCCTAGGTCTCATGCATCTAACAGTATAAGGCTAAACAGTTTATACTCCCCGAATAGGGATGACATAGCAGATACAGACTCAATCACATCTAAGGTAGAGCATGATAAGGATAGATAAAACATAAAATCCAAAAGAGTTGCAACAGAGAGAAATCTAAGTGTCTAAGATACACAAATCCAGAAATACATCTCAAATCTCCAAACTCAGATACAGTAATCCATAAAGTAAATACAACTCCAGACAATTAAAATAACTACCTAAACAACCTCTAATGTGTCTCCTCTAGGCTAGCAGGCAACCTCCAAGCTATCTGTAAAATTTATCAACAGGTCCAGTCAGGACGGGAACGAGCACCTATCTCTAAAACAGTTCATAGCAGATTAGGAGTATAAATCATGCAATAGAGTAAAATACAGGAAGTGCTGAATAGGAAGTACGAGTAAACAGGAGATATTTTGTAACTGAAAGTAAATACATGATAGTAGAGACTGTAAGTGGCTACGTGATTTAGAGCACAATGGTGATGTAAACGGCTTGGGGGTACATGAATACAAATAAGGAGGCACATGAATACAGCTACTGGAGATAGTAATCACATAACCAATTGTACTCACTCCGCCCCAATCAATACACAAGGATCCGTTCAAGTTATGTTATAAGCACATGAATACAGCTAAGATACGTAAACTCATATAATAAGTAGTACATGAGACACATGATAAGCACATGAAAGCACATAAAAGCACATGAAGCACATGAAGCACATGAGAACATGTAAAAACATGAACTAGTACGAGTACAAGGAGTACCTGATGCACATGATAAAGTACATGAATATGAAATACCCGATGCACCCGTAGAGGGATAATATCTCAGGAAAGGATCCATATAGTACTAATTCGTGAAGATACGTGTCAGCATCAAGTAGAGTAATCTAGAGCAAGAAAATAATCTAGGTAAGTATGAAAAGATCAGAGAATGTACTCGCCTGATATCTGAATGTCCAAGGTAAAGATACTGTCCGAGGAGAGGTGTCTCGCTCCTAATTAGAACAGCACAAGTCACAACAGGTCCAGAAGGGTAATATAAAGCACTACAATGCATTCTACATGAATCTAGGTCAAGCTAGGCCAAAGTCAACCCTTGGTCAACTCTGGTCAACTGCACTAGTCAAACTAGGTCAAACTAGGTCATGTCCTAACCCAGCAAGTTTTACTAGGCCTAACCAAGACTATCCTAGCAAGCACACATCAATACAAGGCTATACAAGCCAACATACATCCAACTCTATATAGCATGCAATTATTCAATACTCAAATAGGCAAGAATTCACATTGGATATACACCAGGTAATCTAATACTTTAAGCTATATATGTCTACACATATATACACATGCATATATTGGTATTCAACATTAGGTCTATAATCATGGCATTTCAAATGGTTATATAAACTTATATATTACAACACAATATGCTAACATATATAATATACATACATAGCTAAGTTAACTATATTCATAAATACTTATTTTAGAGGCTATGTGTGTGTATGTGAACATGAAAAAGGGGCAAGTGAGGGTTAAATGGAAATACATAGTGTATACATATCAAAGAGTGTCAAAGTGTAAGTGAACAAAGTGTCAAGTGTGATAGTGTCAACATAGTGTAAGGGGGTACATGGGGTAATATAAGATTTGTGTTAACATAGAATATTACATCTCATTAACTTGTATATTGCATACATTACATCTATTATTACATTACATTCATGCTTGCATTCATTCATCATTTATTTATTCTCTTGCACTACTATATGCACCATACATTACATACTATGGAACCTACATATTCATTACAAGCCATACTTAAACATGCTTACATTAGATAGGATACTTACACCTCATACATCATTTATTTAACCATTTACTCATGCTTGCATTCTCTATTTAATTACATAATGTATATACATTAACATGGATTAAAATCAAATAGAATATTATATTACACACAAGGGTGCATAAAATGCACATGCCGAATAGTAACTCCTACTAATAATCAATACTGTACCATCTCAGCATGAATTAAATTCTAGGATTAAAGTATGTTATAGATCTATGTGTTAGCTTTCCGAAACTTCAAACGGATCGCATTTTCGTTTCCGGAAACTCCCGAAATTGCAAAAACACCGAGAACGTATTTGTCTTTCGTACAGCTGACACTCAAATAATTCTCCAAAAAGTTACACAAAGAATTAGGCCTATTAATAAATGTTTTTGGAAAGCTAACTTCAATACGCTTCCTCTAAAAAAAATGAAAGATTAAACCGAGCTTTGAGCTAGAAGTTATGACATTTCTAAGTTAGGGCTGAAATTAAAAACGTGGATAAAAATCATGATGGATTTAGGTAGTTTGAGACAAAAGAACACAAGTATATAACATAATATATCAAGAACTCACTCTCTAAACTAATATATATATATATATGAGACACAATAGAACACATCTCCAATACAAAAATATGAGATTAAATATGTAATAATTCATTCATACATAACAACAACACATAGTGTATCCAAATTTGGGATTTTCCCACATGGACACAACCACAACACAAAGGACACTCCTATGACCTCCAACTGGACACGAAATGGACACAAATGGAGATACAACCATGGGGGTCATTCCTATAGGTTCAAAATAGACCTATATGCATAAGAAAATGAAAAGAAGAAGGGATTTATACCTCCTGGTAGATCGAATCGAAGAAAAGCCTTCCCGGAGCGACACCGACACGTAGAGATTCCAAAAGGACACGAACGAGCTTCGAATCCTCCCAAACTTGGGTAGCTTCCTCCTTGGCTAGAATGGAGAAGGAAAGAATAAGATTTGGTGGCGAAATGGAAGGATTTGGTAGAGAAATTGCTAGGGATTGCTCTCTAGGAATTTGGGGAAGAACAAGAGAGAGAGTGTGGATGAGAATAATGAAATAAACTTGAGCCTATCCTCTCCCAAAGTGGCTGGCCATATGGGGCTATTTGTCCTATTATGGTAAGGTCCAAAATGCCCCCACTAACCTATTCTATGAGTATTAGGAAAGGGCTAATTGGTTGGGGCTAAATTAGTCATTCTAAAGTCTCTAATCACACTAACCTTATCCATAATAATTAGTCTAACCTCTAACTAAAATATTTTTATCATGTGGACTAAAATTAATATCATGTGGGCCATGCCTAACTAGTGTGTGGGTCCCTCTAGAGTCAAACTACCCCCGGGTCCCCGTTTCAAGTCGGATTGAGTTGAAATTCGAACCCGACTCAAATAACCCCAAAACAATATCATAAATAATAAAATAATATCAAAATAATTCAAAGAGTTCAAATGCAAAAATATCTTTAGGCCAAAAATGACATTAAAATATCATAATCACATGGTTAGGCTCTAGGTCAAACAGTCTCTAGGGTTTCACTAGCAAAACGTCAAAACCACAAGTCATTGATTTAAATAATTTTAAAATGATTTAAAATCACCAAAAATCATATCATGAATTAAATATCATTATTAAAATAATTATAAACACGAAATTTCAAAATTACCCTCATTTGGGAAACTGTGTGCTACAGTTAGGCTACCTTATCCGTTAGGTACGAGTACTTTTGGTTTGGGTACTTGTATCTGACCGTGGCTTGGAACAATAACTTATCGCGGATTAGTTTGTCACATCTTGTCCTTGTTTGGTTGTATGTGTGACTTACTACTTCGATGAGAAGGTATTGAACCTTGTTGGGGTCCGGATACCATATTGGATTCATAGCATGGAAAGGTACGTCACCGTGAATTAGTTTACCATCTCCTGTCCTTGTTTGGTTGGTGGGATGGTATGCTCGTTCAGTAAGTACGTATTGGACCATGTTATAATTTGATTTACTTATTTATTTGAGCAGTATTTATTCAGTTTATATGGCATAATATTATGTGTCTTGTTACGTCACTCTGAGGACCTGATTATCTCTCCAGGTGTGTGCTATTGTCTTTCACAGGTGTTCGAGCTCTAGCCGTGATCATTGCTATTTCTTCGAGGATGATTGCACTTGGATCGTCTTCGCTTCTCTCGCCAAATTCATTTATTCTATCATGTATTTTTTCTTTACTTGTTGGTAGTGGATTTGTCTTCGCCTAACATATTGTATCAAGACAAATTCATTCTCATTATATGATATTTTTTATTCATTTATTCTGTGTAGATGAGATTAGTTATGGTTCTACTGCATTTTACAGCTTATGTGTTCATACGAGGATTCCATATATTGGAGTGTACATCGTATGAAGACAGCTGACATGTCTACGTTCCTAGTCCTACGTATTTTGGGACTGAGGCGTTACAAACACTTTTGGTGGAATGGCATGAAGAGGGAGATGGTGAGGTATGTTTCTAAATATTTGGTATGTCAGAAAGTGAAGACAAAGCAGCAGAGACCAGCAGGATTGTTACAGCCGCTTCTTATTCCGGAGTGAAAATAGGAGTACATCACAATGGACTTTGTGATCGGATTACCTAGATCTTCGACCGGTCGAAACGTAATTTGGGTAATCGTGGATCGACTCACGAAGGTTGTTCATTTTCTTCCTTTCAGAGTAGTGCAGTCTACTGAGCAGTTGACAAAAATGTATATGAAGCAGATGGTGAGACAGCATGGTGTTCCAGTCAGCATAGTATCAGATCGAGACACATGGTTCACCTCTCACTTTTGGCGGAGTTTGCATCAAAGTTTTGGTACCAAGTTGAGGTTCAGTACAGCCTACCATCCGCAGACGGACGGACAGTCAGAGAGAACCATTCAGACCTTGGAAGATATGTTACGGGCTTATACTTTAGACTTCGACAGAACTTGGGAAGATCATCTTTATTTAGACTTCGTAGGCCTCTAGAGTTTGGTGTTGGTGACCAAGTGTTTCTACGAATTTTGCCTACTCGGGGTATCCTCAGATTTGGAACCCGAAAGATTAATCCGAGATACGTTGGCCCGTTTGATATTCTCGCTCGGGTAGGTGATGTTGCTTATCGTCTTGCCCTTCCGCCTTCACTACGTGTTGTACATGATGTGTTTCATGTATCTCAATTGCGTAGGTATGTCCAGGATCCGAGTCACATCCTTGATCATTCTGAGCTGGTCGTCGGTATCGACCTGACTTACGAGAAACAACTCGTATCTATTTTTTATCGACGAGAGAAGGTGCTCAAGAACCGGACTATTAATCTTGTCCGCATCGCTTGGGGCCATCACTCACCGGGGGAGTCGACCTGGGAGCGCGAGGACGAGATTAGATCTCGATATCCATACTTTTTTGACTTGGAAGGTATATTTATCTTTGTGCCTTTGTAATATGTTTCCCTATTTTTATTGCACCCGCTAGGGTGGATGATTATTTTCTAATGCCCGCTAGAATTGACAGAAATTACATGTGTAGTTAGTCTTGTAATTAGTATCTTGCTTGCTTTGATTTCTCTATCTTATCTTGGCAAAAATTTTGAGGACGAAATTTTTCTAAGGAGGGTAGAGATGTCACTCCCCGATCCCGATATACGTATTCTTTCATGAGTCATGTACATGGTATCCTGTATTTAGCATGTGCGTAATTCTATTTATTATTTATTAATGGTTGCATGTAGCCTTTAAGCATGTCATTAGTGGAATAGTTAGAGCATATTTAGAGATTAGGATTTTCTTAAGCCAACCCAACCCCTATTTATATTCTCTGTTTCACTCTCTCTCCTCATTCACTCTTTCATTCATTTCTCGCAACCACTACCATTAGGCAAGTACAACTTGCTCAAAAGTGGAGATTTGTGTATTTTTTCATCCTTGATTTTTCTTTTGATATAATCTGTCTACATTGTTCTTCTAATCATCCTCTACAAGTTTAGTACTTGATATTTTTGGTTTCGAAGGATGGATTCTTCTAGATCTAAGTTTATGTTATTTTTGGTTTTTCTTAGTTTTGACCTATTAAACTTGCTTGTTTTCAAAATCTAGTTGTTCCATGTAATGACCCGCTCCGCCCTAGCGGAACGTCGATTCCAACGGCAAGTGTAACGACTCAAATGAGCCGTCGACCCGAAGAGTTGGCATCGACCTGATGAAGAATCAATGCAAGGCTTACATTGGCCCGTCAAGATGAATCCAGACTTAGACTTTCAAAGGCGCGCTCGGAGTATCGCTCGGCCGATGCGAACATCGCTAAGGTGGGTGGCTCCGATGAACCCGTCTTTGCTTAGCCTAGACACATAACAATACTGACACTATTGTTAGAATCGCTAGGCGATAATATCGCGCATGCTAATAAATGACTCAACGCACCTAGCTAAGGGAATAATCCCATCTTGTATGCTTGTATAGAATATGAAAAGAACATGAAAAATGTGAGATCTCTCGCACCGTGCTCCATGCTCGTGCTAAGACACAAACTTACGTTTATGTTCCTCAAACGTTCAACAATGAAACAATGAATGGGTTACAACAATGGAATGGAAAGACTATCAATATAGTCATTCCGAGTAGAGTATAGCAACATTGAAAGACTATGGGACCGATGGGTCGCCAAGGCGACTCCTGTACAGGAAGTGGCATAATGAATGAATGAATCAACGAATGAATAAATGAATATGTGAATGAATCAATGAATGAACGAGCAAGTGAAAGAAAGAAAAGAAGATTGAATAAAAGATAATAAGGAAAGGAATGGTTAACGACAGGTATGATGGGGACGTGCATCGGGGATCGCTACCAGCGTTGTACGGATGTCGTCGCCAACCTAGTCGATAACGTATTAATGCTAAGGGTTAGCCTACGGCTCAGAGACAGCCGTTGAGTTAAAATGACAAATAAAACGAAATGGTCGTGGACACCTCTATCGTATACGATGGAGAGGCAAAATAAGGGATTTCTAGCGGCACGGTCAAGGTGTAGGACGTGCCGGTCCGGACGAAAATCAAAATTGGCTTATGTCCATGGCCTGGGGATGGGCTTGACCACCCAGGAATACGTAAAGCCGGGTATTTCAAGAGACTATCAGGGTGTACCAAGCCGCACGCCAAGATAGGTGAGAAATTACTAATGGTGAAACATTTCCAAATTGGCTTGTGATGCCAGCGACCGATGCATATAGATTAAGTGGGCTTTGCTGATGGAAATCTACGTGTAAGTCCTTGCATTGAAATCAAAATAGTCTAAGTTAACTAAATGAAGTGCCTTCTGAATAGGCTTGAATATAACACACCAAGTAATCGAGAGTACTTCGGCAAAGGAGTTAGAAAACACGCCTACGACGCGCTAGGACCTAAGGCAGGGACACACCCTTGACATTGAAAGTTCACATGAATCGCGTTAAGTTATTTCCTATGAATTGTTGACTAACTTGGTTTACTTTGGACAGGGAAGGCCGGACGGTAAGTATGGGTAAGTCATGCATGTATTTTTATGCAACACATTGAATTTGGCAATACGAGATATGTTATAAAATATGCATGGAACTGATCCTAAGACATGATTAGAAAGACAATGAATGATAGACGGTGTACGAAAGTAAATAGAACATGTTTGGTAATGATAGCATTGTAGGCGAGCTAGCCTCCCCACCAGTGTATAACAATGTACCGATAACCCTACAGTCTGCTTGCAGGATGCAGGAGAAGCCAGCGGGTGTGGAGCTTCCATCGAACGTGTTAAGGCACGAAGCTATCTCTGGAGCCTTGGAGCGTTGCAAGGAGCTAGAGTACCATATACAGGACATAATGTATCAGAACATCGCCATGAATCATTCCATGTTGTAAGCCAGTTGGCACGCCTTTTATGTTTCAGAGAGAGAGAGTTTGAGCGATTTGTAATATCGGCCTAGCGCCGCTTGTAAACTTCTTGAATATCAATAAAGAGTTGAATTCGCTTCAATTTGTGTTCATTTACTTTCCGCTGGAAATGGGGACACTCTGTACGACTCTGTGGCCTAGCTTAAATCGGCCGTTTCTGGACATAGACTTGCACGGGCGCAACCTAGGCCCGTGCGGCATCACGCCTTAGCGAGGACGATCATTTCTACGGGAGTGGGGCATGACAGATTGGTATCAGAGCACGGCTTTACGTCCATGGACTTTATTTCGATTTTCTCAGTTTTGAAAGTTTGTTTTGAAACAAAAGAAGTGTACGCTCTCTCTCGTTGTGTCTTGGGATGTTCCATACAATAAGTTTAATATTTTTAAAAGCTCATACAAGTACTCGGTTGAACGGGATCGATAGGCGAAGGCCTTTGTGCCAAACTACGACAGACTTGAGTCGGAAGAAACCAAAATGCTAAAATTCAGCAATTGCAAGGCGTGCTTGGCTAACCTTACGCTGACAATGGCGAACGAGTACGCGAGACCGAAGTATAGTTCGAACAGAAAAATTATGCATGCAGCCTTTTGGCTAAGTTGTGCCGAGTGCCGCGCGCCTAGACCTTTTGGTGCAAACGAGTTTGCGAGCGAGATCGACTATCGCTCGGACGAGAATAAGTGAGACTTAGAATGTATGTTGATAGAGATGCTACTTGACCAACTTTAAAGCGAGCACGGGAGATGGTTCTTAGACCTTGAGGAATGGGCAAACGCGCGATTGAATACATCGATTGGGAATCGAATGATCTTTTAAGAATTTATAGAATGACTTGACTCCGAGTGGTGTGATAGCTTCGAGGAAGAATAAGAATGAGTGTCGACGACTAGTCGAGTGGCTCGAACCCTGAGTGGTGTATGGACGTTATAGAAATTGTTTGAGCAAGACTAAAGGATTTACAGATATTACGAGTATGTCGGCAAGCGATTATATAGCACAAATGCCTTAGAATGAGTAACGCTTAGTTGGTTGTGACATTGAGAGTCTCAAATGAGATCTTGTTCGAACGAATATTGAATGTGTAGTGCAAGTGTAAAACAAGTTGAATAGAGAGTCGAGACGATGAAACGAATAGAGGTCTTGGTTGAGGAAATGTAGTGGATCGTGCATACGATTTTGGATTTAGTCGAATGAATTGAAACTTGAGTTAAGACGAAATACTCAGATGAAACCGAAGATAGCACGATCGGAAGATAGCGTGCATAGGAAATGTTGGTTTGAAGATACAAAAATGACTAAGGATTTGGAATGGATGTTGCTCAATGACTAGTTAGCACGAGATGATGCGAATAGAGAAAATTAAGTTGCACGACTCAGAATTCATTACAAAAGGAAGATCGTCAGGTTATGTACATCATCGATGGTATTGAGGTGTATCAAAGATCGATGTACGATAACTCGAGAATACTCTGATTTGATGAATAATGATCGTGTTAGAAGTTATTGCTTTGAAGGATACTATATTAGAGAATTTGGATAAGAAATAAATGTTTGGATGAAGAAGGGAAGTGACTTGATTGTTCGGTGATAACCACAACGACAACGATCTTATCTTGAGCGAGTGCAACTCCAGCCTCGTAGATGCGTCACGTCGGATTTGGGACGATCGTTCCGCGTGAGCGTTGGCATGGTGATTCATGTCCAGCGGGAATGATTGAACTCGAAATACCTCAACATGGCAATTTTGATTGCTACGACTTGTGGTTTGAAGCGAAGGCGAATTTGAGGATTAATCGGACGTATAATAGACGGCGAAGTAAAGTCGAGGATTGAGTAGGCCCAATCTGCGTATCAAAAATGAGTAAGTCTAGACGCAACGCAAGAGTTACGTCCCGATGAGAATGATTATTCTGCGGAAATGTTGACATGGTGATTCATGTCAGTCGTGGATAATCAGACTTGCCTGTGACCGGAGCGCGACATATTGCAAGGCTAGACGACCTTGTGATCGACTACATGAATTGGATAGGGGGATAGGTGGATTGTATCAAATATACTTGAAGAGATTGACTACGATAATTGTTATTGCAGACGCACAATATTGACGTGTCAAGGATTTGATTGAGGACAACCTATCGTAGGATGACTTTCCTAAATAAGCTCAGACATGGAGCGGAGAATGTCTCGATGTGAATAGGGTGAACGCTGCTTGATGTTAGAAATTTGAGTGAATTGAACTTGGGTAGAAACTCCCGTATGAACGAACAGAATAGTTTGACCATAGGACTTGGGGCGAGCGTCGTGCAACGACCTTGCACGATGAGCCACGGACTTGACTTGTAATTATGACCTGTGAGCTGACCTAGCGGATAGGCGGACGACCCTATGCCGAGTGATTGAACCTGTGCGATTGACAGTACAATATCGTCTGGACGGATGATAGACTTGGGGCAACAAGACTTAGAGTAGGACGGGAAACTGGGAGTGTGCATGAACGACAACGAGCTTGGCCCCAAACGAAGGGAATGATAGGAATAAATGATGCACAAGTAAAGTTGGGATAACGAATTGAATCGTTGATAGGAAGATATACTCGATGATGGGCAATACTTGGTCTTGAATTGGACAGAAATTACTTAGACTTAGTCGACCCCGCTAAGAAGAAATCATACTGATTTTGTGGACAAGAACGCTTGAGAAGTGATTCGGGTCATCTCGATGACCGAGATAAACGATAGTGAGATGCACACGAGTTCGGTTTTAAATCAAAGTTAGCAAAACGATCGGCAAATCGAAACTATCACGAGTAGTTTGTCCGATTTTGCTAATCGCTAAGCTTGGTTGAAATGTACGTATTTGGGGGACGCCTTGAATATGTGTACGATCCAAACTCAGCGATATGATGAACTCGAATGCAGCTGCAAGTGGGTGTTGAGATGCGCATGAACGAATGAGTGAGTTTGCCTCAGCCTACGACTCTCGAGTTTGATAAATTATAACGTACCTCGTGCGACCGTTTCAGTCGCATGATATGTTAAAATAGCAACCAAGTCGAAGAAATGCTTGATTTGAATAAATACCATCAACTCTAAAATGAATAAAAAGTTATTCAATAAAAATCGACCAAACGTATGCAGACACGGAACTTGGAAAGGTATCGAGTATAGTTCGATGCCATCGAGCGATAAAGCCAGTCGATAGGAATTGTCTATGATACGCACACGACATGAGTTAGGGAACGGTAGGATGACCTGCGCTCAGGAAGTCTCGAGGACGAGACTTGTTTTGAGTAGTGTATTATGTAATGATCCGCTTCACCCTAGCGGAACGCCGATCCCAACGTCAAGTGCAACGACTCAAACGAGCCGTCGACCCGAAGAGTTGGCATCGACCTGATGAAGAATCGATGCAAGGCTTACATTGGCCCGTCAAGATGAATCCAGACTTAGACTTTCAAAGGCACGCTCGGAGTATCGCTCGGCCGATGCGAACATCGCTAAGGTGGGTGGCTCCGATGAACCCGTCTTTGCTTAGCCTAGACACATAACAATACTGACACTATTGTTAGAATCGCTAGGCGATAATATCGCGCATGCTAATAAATGACTCAACGCACCTAGCTAAGGGAATAATCCCATCTTGTATGCTTGTATAGAATATGGAAAAGAACATAAAAAATGTGAGATCTCTCGTACCGTGCTCCACGCTCGTGCTAAGACACAAACTTACGTTTATGTTCCTTAAACGTTCAACAATAAAACAATGAATGGGTTACAACAATGGAATGGGAAGACTATCAATATAGTCGTTCCGAGTAGAGTATAGCAACATTGAAAGACTATGGAACCGATTGGTCGCCAAGGCGACTCCCGTACGGGAAGATGCATAATGAATGAATGAATCAATGAATGAATAAATGAATATGTGAATGAATCAATGAATGAACGAGCAAGTGAAAGAAAGAAAAGAAGATTGAATAAAAGATAATAAGAAAGGGAATGGTTAGCGATAGGTATGACGGAGACGTGCATCGGGGCTCGCTACCCGCAATACACGGATGTCGCCGCCAACCTAGTCGATAACGTATTAAGGCTAAGGGTTAGCCTACGGCTCAGAGACAGCCGTTGAGTTAAAATGACAAATAAAACGAAATGGTCGTGGACACCTCCATCGTGTACGAGGGAGAGGCGAAATAAGGGATTTCCAGCGGCACGGTCAAGGTGTAGGACGTGCCGGTCCGGACGAAAATCAAAATTAGCTTATGTCCATAGCCTGGGGGTGGGCTTGGCCACCCAGGAAGACGTAAGGCCGGGTATTTCAAGAGACTATCAGGGTATACCAAGCCGCACGCCATGATAGGTGAGAAATTACCAAGGGTGAAACATGTCCAAATTAGCTTGTGATGCCAGCGACCGATGCATATAGATTAAGTGGACTTTGCGGGTGGCAATCCACGTGCAAGTCCTTGTATTGAAATCAAAGTAGTCTAAGTTAACTAAATGAAGTACCTTTTGAACAGGCTCTTGAATATAACATACCAAATAATCGAGAGTACTTCGGCAAAGGAGTTAGAAAACACGCATACGACGCGCTAGGACCCGAGGCAGGGACACGCCCTTGACATTGAAAGTTCACATGAATCGCGTTAAGTTATTTCCTATGAATTGTTGACTAACTTGGTTTACTTTGGACAGGGCAGACCGGACTGTAAGTATGGGTAAGTCGTGCATGTATTTCTATACAACACATTGAATTTGGCAACACGGGATAGGTTATAAAATATGCATGGAACTGATCCTAAGGCAAGATTAGAAAGACAATGAATGATAGACGGTGCACGAAAGTAAATAGAACGTGTTTGGTAATGATAGCATTGTGGGCGAGCTAGCCTCCCCACCAGTGCACAATAATGTACTGATAATCCCACAGTCTGCTTGCAGGATGCAGGAGACGCCAGCGGGTGCGGAGCTTCCATCGAACGTGTTAAGGCACGGAGCTATCTCTGGAGCCTTGGAGCGTTGCAAGGAGCTGGAGCACCATATACAGGACATAATGTATCAGAACATCGCCATGAATCATTCCATGTTGTAAGCCACTTGGCACGCCTTTTATGTTTCAGAGAGAGAGAGAGTTTGAGCGATTTATAATATCGGCCTAGCGTCGCTTGTAAACTTCTTGAATATCAATAAATAGTTGAATTCGCATCAATTTGTGTTCATTTACTTTTTGCTGCAAATGGTAACACTCTGTGCGACACTGTGGCCTAGCTCAAATCGACCATTTCTGGACATAGCCTTGCACGGGCGCAACCTAGACCCGTGCGGCATCACGCCTTAGCGAGGACGATCGCTCCTACGGGAGCGGGGCGTGACATTCCATATGGTAGAGGATTTTTTTTTACCCAAATTTGACCCTTAAAAAGTTAGATTTCATGTTGTTTCGACCGAGTTGTGACAGTTTGAAGTTCATGGGTTCCATGGCCATCTTTCTCGAATTTTTGGAGAAGATGAGCAGCTCTGCCGCATGGTGTCTTGCCGCATGCAGTCCTGCAGCAGTGTTGCCTTGGCCGCATGGAGTCTTGATGCATGGAGTCCTGCAATAGTGTTGCCTTGGCCGCATGGAGTCCTGTTGCATGTAGTCCTCCGGCAGTGCTGCCTTGGCCACATGGAGTCTTGCCGCAAGGAGTCCTGCGGCAGTGTTGCCATGGCCACATAAAATCATGCGGGCCGCATATCTTGGCCGCATGAGCTTTGCCGCATGAAGTCCTGCGAACTTTATTGCTGGGCACATGGAGTCTTGCCGCATGGAGTCCTGCGAACTACATGCCTTGTCGCATGACCCCTGGCCGGATGCACTAACAAAGTCAGCAGACTCTGCAATCACGTCAGGGAGGGTTTTTGGCACTCCTTGGTCTACTAATGAGTACTAGGGTGATGTGCGGGAGTCAGCCCCTTGCTCCTTTTATTTTGTTGTCCTTCATTTTGCGCTTACTTGTAAAGGCTTCGACATTTTGCGCCTTACACATGAATAAAGTTGGGGGAGTTGTTTAAAAAAAATTAAAATTATATATATATATATATATATATATATATATATATATATATATATAATAGGAAAACTTAGATGGTGAAACTTTTAAATTCCAAAAATACCCTTACATACTTATACTAATTAAAAATAGTTCATTAATTTTAATAAGGACAACTTAGTAATTAGGAAGACTACCCTTTGGTCTTCCTAAACTAATTAAAAATATTAAAATACGTGTAAGGCACGTGCACATGTGCTAGTGTGTATATATATATATATATATATATATATATATATATAGGAAAGAGGAAATAATAAAATTATACAATTTATTCAGTCTATATGCCCCAATCTCAGGAACAACAATCATCTTCTTAATTATTTTATTTACAAATATATATTTAAATAAGTCGTCTAGGGCCTCTAAATTTCTTGAGATAATTCTGTTTAATATTTATATGTTATCACAGCGACTGGATTCAAGTACAAGTTATGTTATATTTTAATTAACATTTTTATCGAGTACTAATTTTGTATATGTATATTTATCTATGTTATGTATAATTATAATTTGTAAGTTAATTATATTAGTTGAATCTACCTAATAAGTTCAAGTGTCGAGTCAATATAATTCGAAGCTATGTGTATATTTATAGTTTACCAAAGATCCAAGATCAAGATCCGTGTTAATTTGATTTATTTATTTTATTATTTTTGGATGGCACCCGCTCGGTCCGGATCCACCCTAGTAGAGCCCAATCTAGCTTTACTCTGACTGAGGGTGTTCATCATGCATCTTTCAACACCATCTATTGGACGACATTCGGATGAGGGCACGCACCCCATATAAACTAATGAATAGTATGGAAGGTACATGATAGGTCCGCCGAATAATTTGTCATGTATCTAGACAACATCGGACTGGGTGGGTTCCGACCTGGATTGCGCTGGGGAATATTTCTAGATAAACAATGTAATATTGGAAACTAAATTGTGAGGTTCAGAATCTAGCTAGAAAGACACTAGTTGTCAAATTGCCAGGAGGAAGGAAAGCCTTGAGCAGACTCTACTGGTAGAGTGAGGTTTGATCAACTCAAGAAAAAACAAACATAATCTTGTGCTTGTGGATAATAATTAGAGACACTTGACAAAGAAAACTCATACAAACACACACACAGACGCTAGCTAGGTGCTGTTATTTGCGGATTTGCATGGTTGGAATTGCTCAGGGAACAAGTCTTTCCTCCCTCCCTCCCTCCCGGGGTGCCTGCCGATAGACGCGGCCATTTGTGCGGGTGGCAACCATAGTCATACTATTCGCGAATGTTCTTAATTAAACAATGACAAGTATTGTGACTTTTCATAAATAATTATTGAGCATTCTTTGAAAAAGAACACTAAACAATGTAAGCTTGCGTGTTAAAGAATATATATTGTGGCAATCATAAAATGATTGATGAAGAAGAAACAATGCGATGCGAGAGGACGACACTGCCTAAGATTTCAAAATCTCAGCCATCACCTTCACTGTCCTTCGGCCTTTGGCTTGATTGTCATTTGTCACCAAGCCATTAGCCCCATCTGGCCTGTAAAATGAAACGTGACGCTTTATACACACCTCATAATAACCGTATAGAATTATCAACACATATAACTCATGTAGAAAACAGCTTAGACATCAACAGACATGTAGCTCATGTAGAAAACAACTCAGATATGTAGAAAACAACACAGACATTAAACGAGACCGACAGGATTCCAGCATATCAACCGTAATGACGGATAGACATGTAGGTTGTAATTAAAAAAAAAAAAATAACTACATGAAATTTATAGGAGTTCTCCAAACCGAGACAAAAGAATTGGTCAGGTGAACTTGTGCCCACGTCAAGACTTCCGATTTGAATAACCTCTCTTTGTTTAGAACAACCTTCCGGATTCAGTAATCAAAATTAGCTCCGGATAGAACAACTCTTAACTCCTAGGAACAATCATTATATATACATATTAATAACATCGATCATGACAATAAAAATTGTAGTGAGTCGACACAAATAAAGATTAATGTTGTGTGAAGTCACGGCCGGTTACGTATAATGGCCATCTAAAGCAAATCTAATCTCCCAATCCAAACCATATGGTGTATCAAGCTGTCGCCTAACAAGTGTTTGATGGAAACGTGAAAGCCACACGTACCCCCCTGGCTGCACAGAATCACTTGTCTTCCAAACAAGAAGAAATTTCGTTATGAAACACAACATTTCTGTGCATAAACAAAACAAAAGTAAACCCGTGCACAGTCACACAACTGCTTGTCTTCCGCCACGATAGCGTTAGCGGATCCCACACTCAAAATCTTTCCCTCGCTCCACTGCAACAAACTTTACATATATATATATATATATATATATATATATATATATATATATATATACACATCCACAGTTCCTCGTTCCAATCCTATCTATCACTCAGAAAGCAAGCACAAACACTCCACAAATCTCTTCGACACACGCGACGGTTATTGATGGAAGAGTTCCAAGAAGCCGATGTGATGTGGCCGCAGACCGACAACGATCACGACTTCGACTGTTTCTCCGTAGAGCACGACAACGAGCTTGATTCCTCGGAGGAGTCGGACGGGTCCGCTTCTCCGGCGTCTTCGTCTGCTATTGACATGTTCCCGAAGAGGAGGAGGGGGAGGAGAGGCGGCGGGAACCCGTGGACGCCTAACGACAGCGACGACGGCGACGAGCAGGAGGAGGAGGAGGACGTCGGGGGAGAGATGATACCGCCGCACGTGCTGGTGAAGAGGAGGATGTCGACCACTATGTACTCGACGAGCGGGAGCGGAGCTCTCAAGGGGAGGCATCTTAGGCAGCTCAGGAATTCCGTTCTGCGCATGACTGGATTTCTTGAGGCCTGATAATACCGTTAAGCTAATTCGAGGATAGGAACTAAATTTTGTAAGGATTCATATTTCAAACTGTTGGAGTTTTGGCCTTTTCTTTTGAAACTTTAGTCCCACATCGGATAGGCCAAAGAGTTTGTATCTCTATATATTAGCTTTGCTATTATTGGAGATGCACATGTGGTGTGGAGGTGCACATGGGTTTGCCATGTGGGGTTATTTTTCTAATGGCAAAAAGGCTAAAATCAACAATAAAAGCATTCATGCTTTTTGCTCTTGGAAAATTTATTTCCATAGGAGCTAAACGACACGGACTCGGGCTTATGGGCTCATGAGGCGTAATGTGGCGTTTTGTTGGCGCACATTGCACTTAGCACGTCAGCATCGTAGTTGCGCGAGCCCAGTTGCGCAGTCCAGGTTGCGCTTTGGGTGCGCTGGGTTGTGCTGGGTTGCGCTGGTTGCGCAGTGCGTGCAGAGCACGTCAGCATCGTCGCTAGGCGCATAGTGCGCTTTAGTTGCGCAAGCCACTTACGCAGCCATGTTGCGCAAGCCCAGTTGCGCTGTCCAGTTGCGCAAGCCCAGTTGCGCTGCCCAGGTGCGCGCCCAGGTTGCGCTATCCAGGTTGCGCTTGGGTGCGCAGGGTTGCGCTGGGTTGTGCTGGGTTGCGCTGGTTGCGCAGTGCGTGCAGTGTGCGCAGTTCACTACGCGCTCTGTCGCACAAAGTGCAAGGAGCGCTGGGTGTGCGCAGTTGGCAACAGAACGTGCGTTTGCATGTTCTGGGCGGTTGCTACATGTTCGGGGTGGTTATTACCACGTCCCTAACTTTGTGGCAACCGACCAGTTGCTACAGGGCCTATATAAGGTATCCTCTCTCTCAAGCCTCATTACAGAATAGAAAGAGAAGCCACCAAAAAGTTTACGAAGTGTTCTTTAGCACAAGTAAACAGAGAATTCAGACATGTTCTTTAACACAGTTCTGATCTGCAGCCTTCGAGAGAGAGGAAAGGCGCCTCACCAGTGTTGCTTTTGCACGGGAGTTCGTGTCCGTCCGAGGAGTCAGAAGAGCAGGAGTGTTCCAAGTTCTCCGACGAACTTGCTGGTTCCTGGAAGCTGTTCGTGTAGGGCGAATAATGCTTTGAGCAACGATGATCATTCATCCCAGCAGGAGTTCTTCCATCTTTCGCCAGTCACCTTCTTCGTTGCTGCCAGTAACTCTGATTGTGTCTTCTTTTTAGAAGTACGACGATCTGATTGCTGTGATTATGAAATCTTTTTAGATTCTCGTAATATCATAACGATATCTTTTTAGATCTTCGTTATACTTGCGCAACCTTCCTAGAAGTGTTGCGTTGGAACATTATTTTTACAATTGTTTCATATTCTCAGTTTTTTATCAAAAAATTGTGCCCCGGCGCTAACAATCTCAAAGCTTTATTGCTACGATGGAACACGTTAATGCTTCACTCCTCAATACTGACTTTTGCAAATTAGAAAAGTTTGATGGAGAGCATTATCAAGTCTGGAAGAGAAAGATTTTTCTCACTCTTCAACTCAGAGACGTGGATCACGTGCTTCTTGAAGAGGAACCTACTGTTCCAGATACTGGGTCTGCTGCCGCAATCTCTGCGGCTACTAAACTTCAGGCCAAGTGGAGAAGACAAAATAGCATTTCCGGGCTGCTTATCCTGAATGCTATGGAGGATTCCCTTGCAGAATCCTATTCTAAAAAGAATATCGCTAGAGACATATGGGAGTCTCTAGAAAAACTCTACGAAGAAGACAAGAATCGCAGTAAAATATTTGTGGTTGAAAAATATCACAAGTGGTTTGTCACGACCCGCACCCACTGTGAGGGTACGAGAACGTAACAACGCCTAGCCTACGCCGCAGTGTCGGCGGTAGAACGCTGTTCTAGGTCATGAACTATAACTAACATAATATAAATACTCTCCATAAGGAGGCCAACACAGAGGTACAATCCAATCACAATCTAAGGTAGAATGTAGAACGATGAAATAGATAAGAAATCCCCAACTGAGGTACAACAAAAAAGAGATACAAGTCTTATCATCTCTAAAATATACAAACTCTGAATCAAGAACAACAACTAAACATAAAAAGAAAAACAGTCTAAACTATCTATACTAAGCAA
This sequence comes from Iris pallida, assembly GCA_029216955.1. Classification (NCBI taxonomy): domain Eukaryota; kingdom Viridiplantae; phylum Streptophyta; class Magnoliopsida; order Asparagales; family Iridaceae; genus Iris; species Iris pallida. The sequence continues at coordinate 2,456,278 of JANAVB010025400.1, read as the reverse complement.
GGTATCGTCCTCAGTAGTTGCCTGAACCTCCCCTGGGGTCCATGTCGCGAGTGTCAACTAGGCAAGCTCCAAGTAAGGGGGTGCAGGGTTCCTCATCATCCTCTGTAAAATTTTTAATAGGTCCAGTCAGGACGGGAGCGAGCACAAAACATCTCACGCAGTTCATATCGAGTTAGGAAATATAAAGCATGCAATAGAGTAAAGTACATGAAACGCTGAAAGAAGAAGATATATGAAAAATAGTAGAGATTTGATAACAAGAAATATCTAAATATGATAAGTAAGAACTGTAAGGAACATGTGATTTAGAGTACAATCTGGTTATGTAAACGGGCTAGCACAATGCAATGGTAACTCTATTGTACGTGGGTGTACAATAGACATATACAATAGTTATACAATGTTGTACAATAGGATTTGAGTGCATAACCAATTCTACTCCCCCTCCCCAATCAATACACAAGGATCTACTCCAGTTAAGTTATCTTATACAATAGTGTACAATGTTATACAATGGATGTACAATATTATACAATAATGTACAATGGTCTATCCCTGGGGCTCATGTGATAATGAGAGTACAATATGCACAATGTGTATACAAGGATATGGGTATTCAATAAATACAATATGGAAGTGAAACGCACAACACAATATGTATCTAGTGAATACAAGGGAATAACATCCCAAAAGGAGATCCATATAGTACCAATCCGTGATAACAGTCGTGTCAGCATCAAGTACAGTAATCTAGAGCAAGAATGTAAATCCATACAAGTATGAAACGGTCAGAGAATGTACTCGCCTCGTATCTGAATGTCTGAAGTAAATGTACTGTCCGAGATGGGATACCTGACTCCTATTTAGAGCAACACAAGTCAAGATATATACAGGGGATGATAAATGAAATCTACAATGCATCTGTATGCTGTCTAGGTTAAACTAGACTAAAGTCAACCCTTGGTCAACTCCAGTCAACTATACTAGTCAAGGCTAGGTCAACTAGGTCAAGTCCTAGCCCAAACAATTCTAACAAGTCTCACTAGGCCTAACCAAGTCTAATCTAGCAGTCACACACCAATCACAAGGCTATACAAGCCAAACACAAGCACATATCAAAGCACATCCTATTCACGCATATTCAACATTATACATAAGAGAAGGAAAGCTAGCATGTAAAGCTATGTGTGTGTGTGAACATGGATGTGTACATAAAGAGAGAATTCAACACTAGGCCCTATATCTTAACACATGTATATATGTTACCTATATATAATAAATATACAAGTTGTATATATATATATATGACATATATATATATACTTGGGTAATCCATATACCCCATGTTGTCACGCCCCGCTCCCGTAGGAGCGATCGTCCTCGCTAAGGCGTGATGCCGCACGGGCCTAGGTTGCGCCCGTGCAAGGCCAAGTCCAGAAACGGCCGATTTGAGTCTAGGCCACAGAGTCGCACAGAGTGTCCCCATTTGCAGCGGAAGTAAAAATGAACACAAGTAGAAGCGAATCCAAATCTCTTTATTGAATTTCAAGAAGTTTACAAGCGGTGCTAGGCCGATATTACAAATCGCTCAAGCTCTCTCTCTGAAACATAAAAGGCGTGCCAAGTGGCTTACAACATGGAATGATACATGGCGATGTTCCGATACATTATGTCCTGTATAGGGTGCTTCAGCTTCTTGCAACGTTCCAAGGCCCCAGAGTTGGCTCCGCGCCTTGACACGTTCGATGGAAGCTCCGCACCCGCCGGCGTCTCCTGCTATCCTGCAAGCATACTGTGGGGTTATCAGTACATTGTTATGCACTGGTGGGGAGGCTAGCTCGCCCACAATGCCCATTAACAAACACGTTCCATTTACTTTTGTGCATCTCTATCATTCATTGTCTTTCTAATCTTGCCTTAGGATCAGTTTCATAGCATATTGCATAGCCTATCTCGTGTTACCGAACTCAAGTGTCGCATGAAAATACATGTACGACTTACCCATACTTACCGTCCGGCCTTCCCTGTTCAAGGTAAACCAAGTTAAACAACAATTCATGTATAATAACATAACACGATTCATGTACGCATTCAATATCGAGTGTGTGTCCATGTCTCGGGTTCTAGTGCATCGTGGGCATGTTCTAGCACGTCGTAGGCACGTTTTAAAGTATTACAATTCAAGCATGTTCCGGATATTACATTCAAGCATGTTCAGGAGTGTTACATATCGAGCATGTTCAGCATGATACATTTCAAGCATGTTCTGAGTGTTATATTTCGTGCATGTTCAGGAAACACTTCATTTAGTTAACTTAGACTACTTTGATTTCAATGCAAGAACTTGCACGTGGATTGCCACCAGCATAGTCTACTTAATCTACATGCACGGGTCGCTGGCTTTACAAGCCATTTAGGACATTCCCCTGTGGCAATTCTCAACTTAGCGTAGGGTGATGGCTGGTACACCCCGTTAAGTCTCTTGAATATACCCTCCTACTTACGTCTCTTGGTGCCCAAGCCCGCACCCAAGCAGCCCGTAAGCGCCGTTGATTCCGCCTAGGCCGGCCACGGTCTACCCCCCCAACGCCCGTGCCGCAGAATCCTTCCACACGACGGCCACGGTATTCCCCCCCATCGCCCGTGCCGTTTGTCCACGACCATTTCGTATTAACTTGTCTTTTACTTAGCGGCTATCTCCGAGCCGTAGGCTAACCCTTAGCCATAATGCGTTAACGACCAGGTTGGCGTCCGTACAGCGCGGGTAGCGAGCCCCGTTGCACGTGCCCGTCATACCTGTCGATAGCGTCTTTCATGTCTTATCTTTCATGTATTCTTTCTTTCATTTTATTCTTTCACTTGTTCGTATGTTCATAGAGTCATTCATGTGTTTGCTTATTCATTCTTTGATTCATTCATTCATGCATTATGCAACTCTCAGTGTGGGAGTCGCCTTGGCGACCCATCGGTCCCATAGCCTTCCAATGTTGCTAAACTCTACTCGGAGCGACTATGTTGATAGCCTTCCCATTTTATTGTTGCAAACCATTCATTGTTTCATTGTTTGAACGTATAAGGGACATGAACGTGGGCTTGTGCCTTAGCACGAGCGTAGAGCGCGGTGCGAGCATTTCTATAATTGTCGAGTTCTTTTTCATGTTCTAAACAAGCATGTAAGATGGGATTATTCCCTTAGCTAGGTGCGTTGAGTCATTTATTAGCATGCAAGATGTTATCGCCTAGCGATTCTCGTGAATGTGTCCGTATTGTTATGTGTCTAGGCTAAGCACAGACGGGTTCATCGGAGCCACCCACCTTAGCGATGTTTGCATTGGCCGAGCGATACTCCGAGCGCGCCTTTGGAAGTCTAAGTCTGGATTCATCTTGACGGGCCAAGGCAAGTCTGGCATCGATTTGCATCGATACTTCATCGGGTCGAGGCAACTCTTCGGGTCGACGGCTCGTTTTTGAGTCGTTGCACACGCCGTTTGGAATCGGCGTTCCGCTAGGGCGGAGCGGGTCACTACATAATACACCACTCAAAACAAGTCTCGTCCTCGAGACTTCTTGAGTGCAGGTCATCCTACCGTTCCTTAACTCGGATCGTGTACACATCTTAGGCAATTTCCTATCGAATGGCTTTATCGTTCGATGGCATCGAACCGTACTCGGTTTCTTTCTAAGTTCCGTGTCGCATACGTTTGGTCGATTTTATCGAATTACTTCTCGTTCATTTTAGACTTGTTGTTACTTATTCAATTCAAGCATTCTTCGTATTGGTTTCTATTTCGTCGTGTCATGAGACTGGAATGGCCGTATGGGGCACGTTGTGATTCGTCAAATGCGAGGGTCGTAGGCTAAGGCAAATTCACTTTCGTTCATCTCGGTCATCGAGATGACCCGATTCGCTTCTCAAGCGTTCTCGTCCATGAAATCAGTATGATTTCTTCTTAGCGGGGTCGACCAAGTCTAAGAAATTCTCGTCCAATTCAAGACTACGTATTGTACTATCATCGAGCATAACTTCCTATCAACGGTTCAATTCGTTGTACCAACTTTTACTAGCATGATTTCACGTTCGCGATACTCGTTCACTCCCCAAGTCGTGCTAGAACTCAACGTATCACTGGGCTGGATCGTGCACGCATTCTAAGCGTCCCCAAAATACATGCATTTAGCCAAGCCGCATGATTGAGAATTTGTCATTCTTACTCGAGTCGCATCGTGCACATACTCAGGCGTCCCTGAAATATATGCATGTCAGCCGAGTCTCGTGAGCAGGGTTTCCTACATTCGCGATTCATACTATCCATTCATACCAATCCTCAAGATCAACTCTTCGATTGATAACTCTTACAACAGGGGCGTTTCGCCTAACCGCTAGTCCAATCTTTGCGAGGCTAAGTCAATGTCAGGATTGGAATCATAGTTCTCCAACAATAATGCCAACACTGACCCCAATCCTAGGGTCAAACCAAAGTCGATAGTACGGGATTTTCTACCCAAGCTCGCGTCACTCTGATTTCTAAACATCGAGCATGATCGCCTATTTCGCATCAAGACATTCGTTGCGCAGCGCAACGAATTCGAATCCATTCAGTTTACCAATTCTAACCAATACGTGTATTCGATCACGAGGTCGTCTAGCTCGACAATACGTTGCGCCCCAATCTCACGCGAGTCCGATTATCCACGGTGGTTCATGAATCACCATGCAACGCTCCCGCGAAATAATCATTCTCATCGGGGCGAACTCTTGTTTGAGTTTAGACTAACTTATTCTCGATACGCGGATTGGACCTACTCAATCCTCAAATTCAACCGACAAGCACACCAAATCATTCTCAAGTCACCTTCGCGTCAAACCACAAGTCGAAACAATCAAATTGTCACGCCGTGCAAGTTCGATCACCCCCGCTGTATGAATCACCATACCAGCACTCACGCGGAGTGATCGCCCTAATCGGCGCGACGCATGTGCGAGGCTGGTGTTGCACTCGCATAAGACAAGAATGTCGACGTTGGGGTTTTCGTCGAAGAAATCCAAACACTTCATTTTCATCCAAGCTGCGATCTCTATTCGACAGTCCGACCGTCCTTCATTCAACCAGAAAATCCTCGAGCCACGTCTATATTTTCCTCGACGCATTTTAATATCCCGAGTATAGCATCCAACAGAACAATGACATTTGCACGATCGTCATTCGCCGAGTCAGAGTACCCCCGAGTTATCGCATATCGATCTTTGATACGCCTCAATACCATCGACGATATGCGTAACCTGACGATCTTCCTTTGCAACCAATTTCGAGTCATGCGACGATGCCGTTGTCCGAGTTGGATATTCCACCATTTCATTTAATATTCAAAATCAAGTTCATCTGCTATTCCTCGAGCTCGTTTCAAGATCGTTTGTTCAAGATTCAAGTCACATTTCATTTGTATCAATCCGAAATCGTACGTGCGATGCTCTAAGTTTCCTCGATCAAGACCATTTATTTCCATTCGTCGTTCCGAGTCGTTTTCTAACATGCGTTACCCATTCACAAGTTGCCCAGCGACATCTCGTTCGGGACTTTTAAAGTCACGGCCAACTAAGCGTGACACGTTCTAAGGCTTTGCGCGATCGCATCGCCTCGTCGACGTACTCGTTGTGTTTCGTAATCCTCAAGTTTCGCTCGAATGATTTTTCCAAGAACATCCATACACCACTCGGATTCGAGCCACTCGACTAGTCGTCGACACTCATTCTTATTCTTATTCGAACCTATCACATATACCACTCGGGTTCAAGCCATACGTTCTAATCCTCAATCACGTTCGCGTCATCCGCTAAGATGTCCTTCAGATTCGTTCGACGAATCTCTAGCGTAATCGCTCGCGACCCGATTGCACCCAAGAGTCGAGGTGCGCGACATGCGGACTAAGTTGTACCGCTTAACCATCCCGCACGGACTACATTCAAGTTTGCACGCTCACTCATTCTCGTTCGTAACTCGTTTGCACCAAAGGGTCTAGGTGCGCGATACTCCGCACTACTTAGCCAAAAGGCTGCATGCATGACCATCCCGTTCGAACTATACTTCGGTCTCGTGTACTCGTTTGCTATCGTCAGCATAAGCTTATTCAAGCACGCCTTGCGTTTGCTAACTTTTTAGCATCGGTTCCTTCCAACTCAAGTCCGTCGTGGTTCGGCACAAAGGCCTTCGCCTAACAAGTCCGTCGTAGTGGCACAAAGGCCTTCGCCTATTGATCCCGTTCAACCGAGTACTTGTACGAGCTTTTGAAAATATTAGACTTATTGTATGGAACATCCCAAGGCACAAGGAGAGAGAGCGTACACTTCTTTTCTTCCAACCGAGCTTTCAAAACTGAGATAATCGAAATGAAGTCCAAGGACGTAAAGCCGTGCTCTGATACCAATCTGTCACGCCCCGCTCCCGTAGGAGCGATCGTCCTCGCTAAGGCGTGATGCCGCACGGGCCTAGGTTGCGCCCGTGCAAGGCCAAGTCCAGAAACGGCCGATTTGAGTCTAGGCCACAAAGTCGCACAGAGTGTCCCCATTTGCAGCGGAAGTAAAAATGAACACAAGTAGAAGCGAATCCAAATCTCTTTATTGAATTTCAAGAAGTTTACAAGCGGCGCTAGGCCGATATTACAAATCGCTCAAGCTCTCTCTCTGAAACATAAAAGGCGTGCCAAGTGGCTTACAACATGGAATGATACATGGTGATGTTCCGATACATTATGTCCTGTATAGGGTGCTTCAGCTTCTTGCAACGTTCCAAGGCCCCAGAGTTGGCTCCGCGCCTTGACACGTTCGATGGAAGCTCCGCACCCGCCGGCGTCTCCTGCTATCCTGCAAGCATACTGTGGGGTTATCAGTACATTGTTATGCATTGGTGGGGAGGCTAGCTCGCCCACAATGCCATCATTACCAAACACGTTCCATTTACTTTTGTGCATCTCTATCATTCATTGTCTTTCTAATCTTGCCTTAGGATCAGTTTCATAGCATATTGCATAGCCTATCTCGTGTTACCGAACTCAAGTGTCGCATGAAAATACATGTACGACTTACCCATACTTACCGTCCGGCCTTCCCTGTTCAAGGTAAACCAAGTTAAACAACAATTCATGTATAATAACATAACACGATTCATGTACGCATTCAATATCGAGTGTGTGTCCATGTCTCGGGTTCTAGTGCGTTGTGGGCATGTTCTAGCACGTCGTAGGCACGTTTTAAAGTATTACAATTCAAGCATGTTCCGGATATTACATTCAAGCATGTTCAGGAGTGTTACATATCGAGCATGTTCAGCATGATACATTTCAAGCATGTTCTGAGTGTTATATTTCGTGCATGTTCAGGAAACACTTCATTTAGTTAACTTAGACTACTTTGATTTCAATGCAAGAACTTGCACGTGGATTGCCACCAGCATAGTCCACTTAATCTACATGCACGGGTCGCTGGCTTTACAAGCCATTTAGGACATTCCCCTGTGGCAATTCTCAACTTAGCGTAGGGTGATGGCTGGTACACCCCGTTAAGTCTCTTGAATATACCCTCCTACTTACGTCTCTTGGTGCCCAAGCCCGCACCCAAGCAGCCCGTAAGCGCCGTTGATTCCGCCTAGGCCGGCCACGGTTTACCCCCCCAACGCCCGTGCCGCAGAATCCTTCCACACGACGGCCACGGTATTCCCCCCCATCGCCCGTGCCGTTTGTCCACGATCATTTCGTATTAACTTGTCTTTTACTTAGCGGCTATCTCCGAGCCATAGGCTAACCCTTAGCCATAATGCGTTAACGACCAGGTTGGCGTCCGTACAGCGCGGGTAGCGAGCCCCGTTGCACGTGCCCGTCATACCTGTCGATAGCGTCTTCCATGTCTTATCTTTCATGTATTCTTTCTTTCATTTTATTCTTTCACTTGTTCGTATGTTCATAGAGTCATTCATGTGTTTGCTTATTCATTCTTTGATTCATTCATTCATGCATTATGCAACTCTCAGTGTGGGAGTCGCCTTGGCGACCCATCGGTCCCATAGCCTTCCAATGTTGCTAAACTCTACTCGGAGCGACTATGTTGATAGCCTTCCCGTTTTATTGTTGCAAACCATTCATTGTTTCATTGTTTGAACATATAAGGGACATGAACGTGGGCTTGTGCCTTAGCACGAGCGTAGAGCGCGGTGCGAGCGTTTCTATAATTGTCGAGTTCTTTTCCATGTTCTAAACAAGCATGTAAGATGGGATTATTCCCTTAGCTAGGTGCGTTGAGTCATTTATTAGCATGCAAGATGTTATCGCCTAGCGATTCTCGTGAATGTGTCCGTATGTTATGTGTCTAGGCTAAGCACAGACGGGTTCATCGGAGCCACCCACCTTAGCGATGTTTGCATTGGCCGAGCGATACTCCGAGCGCGCCTTTGGAAGTCTAAGTCTGGATTCATCTTGACGGGCCAAGGCAAGTCTGGCATCGATTTGCATCGATACTTCATCGGGTCGAGGCAACTCTTCGGGTCGACGGCTCGTTTTTGAGTCGTTGCACACGCCGTTTGGAATCGGCGTTCCGCTAGGGCGGAGCGGGTCACTACACATGTAGGTATCAATAATAGATACCCAAATATACTCAACTACCATCTATATATATACACACATTACCTATATATATTATCTATTAGCATATAATCACATAGAAAAATAGGACACATAGAGAGGGAAGACAAGAGAGTGTGTGTGTGTATAAAACCTACGTGGGTGAGTGAAACATGTAAGAGTGTATGTATAGAAAAGCTGTGTGTGCCAAAGTGTAATAGTGTGTATGTTAAAGAGGGGCAAGTGTGATAGTTAAATGAAACTGAAATCTGGAACAAAACAGTGGCTAGTGTGTGTGTGTACACAGCCAAGGAAATCAGCAAAGGGAAAACAGTGAAGAAAACAGATAAGCAAACTGAAAACAGGTTCAGTCTTCACAAAATTCGAACCCAGGTTCATGGGAAACACCCAAAGTTCAATCTCAGTTTTCAACATCAAAACAAACTCAGTTTTAAGGAAAATGATTCACATTGAAAACTCAGCTTTCAACCATAAAACCAATTCCAGGTTTCAGTCAAATACATCCTAACATTCTCAAGTCTTCTAGATTTCAGTTCAACACTACTTGCATTCAGTTTAGTCTTACACAATTCTCAGATGTTAAATTAACAGTGTATCCATGTATCCTAGAAATTTAGTGAATGGTAATAGAAGAAAACAGTGGTGTGCATTTGTGTTCCTGTGCCAAGAGATGGAAATCAGTTCCCAGTGATAGGAGAACTTGACAGTTCTCCAACCAATGACAGTTCAATGGAGAGACTCCCAAGTTTCCTAGGAACTGGAAATCAATGCTCAGATATTAACTAAAAGTATCAGGAAATTGGTTTAAACAGGGAACATATCACAGGTTAAAAAAACAAAACAGTGTATCAGTCGCTGTCCAAATTCAATGACATTTGAACTTCTTCCCCAACCAAAAGCCTACACTTGAATTTATCTTAGTTAACATGGATTATAACATGTAATGATCGAATCAGTAGGAATATATCCAAACAGTAACCTAACACTTTCTCAGGTCATGCAGTGAAGGGAAAGAAGGGAAACCAATTCAACAAATCCCAGTTCAAAACAGAAACTTAAAATCAGTTTTCAGTCCACTTCCCAAATTCCCAGATTTTGAGCTCTAGACATAACCAATTCATCCCAAATTCAACACACAATTAGCAATCATGTAGGTGTTCCACATTAGGGTTTAAAACTATACAATTAACAGTTAAAAATAAATCAAATTCGATGTCAAAATTCATATTAAAAACTGGGAAACAGTGAAGAAATGAGACTGATATTATAGGTTTCAGAAACTTGGGGATATTGAGAAATGAGCATTGAAATCTAGCTAAAATGTAAACCCAAAGGTTGGTAAAGGAAATACTAGTACTGTACGTGTCATACAATGTGATTGTGTAATGTGTCAATACATTTCAGAACTTGAAAATATGGCTGAGTGTATGTGTAACATGCAGGACAGTGTCTCAGGAAAAAAAAATGGGAAGGGTGACTCAGGACATTCCATATATACTCTCAGGTTTTTGACTGAACCAAAATGAGAGGACTGAACATGTGAAAGTAATCCTCTAAGCATGAAATCAAATCCCCAATATCAAACCAACTAACCAACATTCCCAGATTTTAAATTCCGAAACCAACTCATACAAAAGAGAACCTGTTTTGAATGACAGTTTTCACATGAAACTGTGAGTGTTAGGCATGACAGTTCACTAGGAACTAATACCATTCAATTCAACTTTAAAGGAAACGAATCAATGTGAATTCTACTATACAATTTACATAGGAAAATTAGTATTGAAATCAACATTCATTCTTCTAAATGGAACTGAAAAACCAATCAAAATCAATGTATCAGCTAATTACATTCGAGCTCCAAACTTAAAGTCCAAAATCCCATTCACATCAAAAAGCCAAACCTAAATAAAACATTGAACTAATCATGAATTAAATAACTTGTAGGATTATTTAGACCCATAATACATCAGCTTAAAATCAGAGGAAATAGGAATGAACATAAGAAACATGAATGTAAATCGTGTATCGATGGTATCAGTCCACCCGAGTCCAAATCCCATCTCATGGCAAACAACCTAATCTCATATACAAAATCAAACTAATATATATTAAAAAACACGTCTAGGATCTAAATTAGCAATTAAATCATGAATTAATCCATTTAAACTGGGAATAAACACTGAAACAAAAGACTGGACTGAACATAGCACAGTGCACGACCAGTGCACTCTCAATAGCGTGTCCGACATGACACGAGGACTCACGAAACTTTGCGAGCCTCGTGTCAATGTCAGCCCCGACCCATGTGTCGAGTTTCCCGCATCCTCGTGGCGTGTACAGTAAACTGTGGCACCCGAGTAGCAGGGGAACCAACCGAGTGCGCGCGGGGGCGTGTCCACGGGTCCAGTACGACCCTGACACGACACGAGACATGTTCAGAACATAAGTATCGTGTAAGCGACACAAAAACTCAATTATCTATTCAAACATAATCAGAAAATAGTAAAGGAAAACCTATTGAGGCATTAGGTCGAACACCTAGGTAATCCTATCGATACGTGTCTGATACGGACACGTACCCGACACAAGTTGGGGTCAGCTCCTACCTGAGGCTAGAGGGGACGTAGGACTATGTATTCATGATGAAAAATCAGCAGTTTAAATGGGGAAGAGGGATTTACCAATGGTTGTCTCAAGCTCCAAAAACTGTCAAAGTGCAGTCCATGTTACTGTAGCTGGAGCACAATATGATCCCCAAATCAGTACTCTACCTCCATGGACAATAAGAGGGTGGTGGTTAGGTCACAATGCAAGAAGTTTGGTTGAAAAAGGATGAGGAATGGAGAAGTTACGGAAAAAGGAAGTTGAGCTCACCTTGTTCTTGAGGAGGGAGAGAATGAACAAGGAGGCAAAGATTTGGGAGGGATTAAATAGGGAGAAATCCCAAGATGGCTGCCCTAAAATCTAGGGCTAGGGTTGATCTAAGGGTTCTCCATCATTCTAGACAATTCAATGGCTAGATGAAACCTAGGTAGCCTATCACTAGTCTTAACTAATCAATATGACTAATAACTAATCAATCACAAATCATGACTAGCCATGACTAGCCATGACTAGCCATGACTAACCATGACCAATCTCAATCTAACTTAGTCTAACCATGACTAACTAGGACTAATCTAGGTTAGGCTAATCTAGACCACATGAAAAATAGTTAAAAATAATATTTAAATCAAACCATTCACAATAAATCATTTAAATTCCACATAAAATATATTAAATTCTAATAATTTCAAAAGTGACAAAAATACCCTCTAGGCTAAAATGATAAATGAAACACCCGAATCTCATGGCTAGGCTCTAGGTCAAGCTATCTCTATGGTTACACCAGCTAGACACCAAAATCACAAGTCATAATTTTAAATAGTTTAAAATTAATTAAAAATTACCAAAAATCATAATATGAAATAAATATCAATAAATAATAATTATAATTTCAAATTTTCAAAATTACCCTCATTTTAGAAAACTGGGTATAAAAATCCTACCCACCTTATAAAAATTTCGTCATCGAAATTAAGATGGTAGCAGTCCTTCTAGGTCAAACACCCCACAATCAAAGTCTCAAACATACCGTCAGATAATCATATGCGTCTGTCCAAAATCATGATACTCAGAACCTTCGTCGTGCTAGTGAGCAGGGCTACGATAATCACAGAGTCCTTGACTAAGGTACGTACCTCTAGGTTCATGGTATTTAAAATTTTCGCATTGCCGCATGCGACGGCGAAAACCTTAAATTTCCATACCCGAAAAATACATCCATAATCTGACTGCATGTCCTCACTATGCCAACTAACACGACCATCGAAGATTCTAGATCCCATGATTTAGGTGACCTAGCCCATATGATTTTCTCAGAAAGGATAAAAAGAAAAGAACATAACAAAAGAGCAACATAACAAAATTAATCAATCAACATGGAACAGATGGAAATGGATTTCAAGATAGTTATAAAAGATAATTACGGGAATGGAATTGAGAAGAACGGAACTTGCAGCAAGATTTCCAATGGTCTGTGCATCCTTGACTGTCCTAACGATAGCTCGCCCTGCTAGTTTCTCCTGGTCTAGTGCTGATGCTGCAGGAATCACCGCTGCTGAAAGAGATCAGAAATGACAGAAGAAAATCTCTGTACAGATAGAGGTGCACCTCCAATGTAGCAGAAATGCCAACCTGAGTCGGCACAACAAGAGCTGCGGTCTCGAGGCCCTGATAAACAGGACGAGAGGTGGCCAGCCTCTCGATAGTATCCCCCGAACCGAAGTGATGAGATCATGTCTTCATAACCATCATGAGGACAGATCGAAACAAGAAACAATTTCTGAGAATGAAGCAAAAATTCAAAGGAGATCAGTTTATATTCAAGAGAAACAACAAGCTGTAATTTAGATAAAAGGGATCTGATAAGGAGTTTTTCCTAATGTGATTGAGTACCTCCAAAAATAATCCTAATCCTACTACAGGCTGTAGTGATATTCTAGTTCGAATACCACTACATAAACTCGACCTACATGGGCCACCACTAAAACGTTTCACGACCCGCACCCACTGTGAGGGTACGAGAACGTAACAACGCCCAGCCTACGCCGCAGTGTCGGCGGTAGAACGCTGTTCTAGGTCATGAACTATAACTAACATAATATGAATACTCTCCATAAGGAGGCTAATACAGAGGTACAATCCAATCACAATCTAAGGTAGAATGTAGAACGATGAAATAGATAAGAAATCCCCAACTGAGGTACAACAGAAAAGAGATACAAGTCTTATCATCTCTAAAATATACAAACTCTGAATCAAGAACAACAACTAAACATAAAAAGAAAAATAGTCTAAACTATCTATACTAAGCAAGGTATCGTCCTCAGTAACTGCCTGAACCTCCCCTGGGGTCCAGGTCGCGAGTGTCAACTAGGCAAGCTCCAAGTAAGGGGGGTACAGGGTTCCTCATCATCCTCTGTAAAATTTTCAACAGGTCCAGTCAGGACGGGAGCGAGCACAAAATATCTCACGCAGTTCATATCGAGTTAGGAAATATAAAGCATGCAATAGAGTAAAGTACATGAAACACTGAAAGAAGAAGATATATGAAAAACAGTAGAGATTTGATAACAAGAAATATCTAAATATGATAAGTAAGAACTGTAAGGAACATGTGATTTAGAGTACAATCTGGTTATGTAAACGGGCTAGGACAATGCAATGGTAACTCCAATGTACGTGGGTGTACAATAGACATATACAATAGTTATACAATGTTGTACAATAGGATTTGAGTACATAACCAATTCTACTCCCCCTCCCCAATCAATACACAAGGATTTATTCCAGTTACGTTATCTTATACAATAGTGTACAATGTTATACAATGGATGTACAATGTTATACAATAGTGTACAATGGTCTATCCCTGGGGCTCATGTGATAATGAGAGTACAATATACACAATGAGTATACAAGGATATGGGTATTCAATAAATACAATATGGAAGTAAAATGCACAACACAATATGTATCTAGTGAATACAAGGGGATAACATCCCAAAAGGAGATCCATATAGTACCAATCCGTGATAACAATCGTGTCAGCATCAAGTACAGTAATCTAGAGCAAGAATGTAAATCCATACAAGTATAAAACGGTCAGAGAATGTACTCGCCTCGTATCTGAATGTCTGAAGTAAATGTACTGTCCGAGATGGGATACCTGACTCCTATTTAGAGCAACACAAGTCAAGATGTATACAGGGGATGATAAATGAAATCTACAATGCATCTGCATGCTGTCTAGGTCAAACTAGACTAAAGTCAACCCTTGGTCAACTCCAGTCAACTATACTAGTCAAGGCTAGGTCAACTAGGTCAAGTCCTAGCCCAAACAATTCTAACAAGTCTCACTAGGCCTAACCAAGTCTAATCTAGCAGTCACACACCAATCACAAGGCTATACAAGCCAAACACAAGCACATATCAAAGCACATCCTATTCATGCATATTCAACATTATACATAAGAGAAGGAAAGCTAGCATGTAAAGCTATGTGTGTGTGTGTGAACATGGATGTGTACATAAAGAGAGAATTCAACACTAGGCCCTATATCTTAACACATGTATATATATTACCTATATATAATAAATATACAAGTTGCATATATATATGACATATATATATATATATATATATATATATATATATATATATATATATATATATATATATATATATATATAAATATATATAAATATATATATATATATATATATATATATATATATATATATATATATATATATATATATATATATATATATATATATATATATATACTTGGGTAATCCATATACCCCATGTAGGTATCAATAATAGATACCCAAATATACTCAACTACCATATATATATATACACACATTACCTATATATGTATTATCTATTAGCATATAATCACGTAGAAAAATAGGACACATAGAGAGGGAAGACAAGAGTGTGTGTGTGTGTATAAAACCTATGTGGGTGAGTGAAACATGTAAGAGTGTGTGTATAGAAAAGCTGTGTGTGCCAAAGTGTAATAGTGTGTGTGTTAAAGAGAGGCAAGTGTGATAGTTAAATAAAACAGAAATCTGGAACAAAACAGTCGCTAGTGTGTGTGTGTGCACAGCCAAAGAAATCAGTAAGGGGAAAACAGTGAAGAAAACAGATAAGCAAACTGAAAATAGGTTCAGTCTTCACAAAATTCGAACCCAGGTTCATGGGAAACACCCAAAGTTCAATCTCAGTTTTCAACATCAAAACAAACTCAGTTTTAAGGAAAATGATTCACATTGAAAACTCAGCTTTCAACCATAAAACCAATTCCAGGTTTCAGTCAAATACATCCTAACATTCTCAAGTCTTCTAGATTTCAGTTCAACACTACTTGAATTCAGTTTAGTCTTACACAATTCTCAGCTGTTAAATTAACAGTGTATCCATGTATCCTAGAAATTTAGTGAATGGTAATAGAAGAAAACAGTGGTGTGCATTTGTGTTCCTGTGCCAAGAGAAGGAAATCAGTTCCCACTGATAGGAGAACTTGACAGTTCTCCAACCAATGACAATTCAATGGAAAGACTCCCAAGTTTCCTAGGAACTGGAAATCAATGCTCAGATATTAATTAAAAGTATCAGGAAATTGGTTTAAACAGGGAACATATCACAGGTTAAAAAAACAAAACAGTGTATCAGTCACTGTCCAAATTCAATGACATTTAAACTTCTTCCCCAACCAAAAGCCTACACTTGAATTTATCTTAGTTAACATGGATTATAACATGTAATGATCGAATCAGTAGGAATATATCCAAACAGTAACCTAACACTTTTTCAGGTCATGCAGTGAAGGGAAAGGAGGGAAACCAATTCAACAAATCCCAGTTCAAAACAGAAACTTAAAATCAGTTTTCAGTCCACTTCCCAAATTCCCAGATTTTGAGCTCTATGCATAACCAATTCATCCCAAATTCAACACACAATTAGCAATCATGTAGGTGTTCCACATTAGGGTTTAAAACTATACAATTAACAGTTAAAAATAAATCAAATTCGATGTCAAAATTCATATTAAAAACTGGAAAATAGTGAAGAAATGAGACTGATATTATAGGTTTCAGAAACTTGGGGATATTGAGAAATGAGCATTGAAATATAGCTAAAATGTAAACCCAAAGGTTGGTAAAGGAAATACTAGTACTGTACGTGTCATACAATGTGATTGTGTAATGTGTCAGTACATTTCAGAACATGAAAATGTGGCTGAGTGTATGTGTAACATGCAGGACAGTGTCTCAGGAAAAAAAAAATGGGAAGGGTGACTCAGGACATTCCATATATACTCTCAGGTTTTTGACTGAACCAAAATGAGAGGACTGAACATGTGAAAGTAATCCTCTAAGCATGAAATCAAATTCCCAATATCAAACCAACTAACCAACATTCCCAGATTTTAAATTCTGAAACCAACTCATACAAAAGAGAACCTGTTTTGAATGACAGTTTTCACATGAAACTGTGAGTGTTAGGCATGACAGTTCACTAGGAACTAATACCATTCAATTCAACTTTAAAGGAAACGAATCAATGTGAATTCTACTATACAATTTACATAGGAAAATTAGTATTGAAATCAACATTCATTCTTCTAAATGGAACTGAAAAACCAATCAAAATCAATGTATCAGCTAATTACATTCGAGCTCCAAACGTAAAGTCCAAAATCCCATTCACATCAAAAAGCCAAACCTAAGTAAAACATTGAACTAATCATGAATTAAATAACTTGTAGGATTATTTAGACCCATAATACATCAGCTTAAAATCAGAGGAAATTGGAATGAACATAAGAAACATGAATGTAAATCGTGTATCGATGGTATCAGTCCACCCGAGTCCAAATCCCATCTCATGGCAAACAACCCAATCTCATATACAAAATCAAACTAATATATATTAACAAACACGTCTAGGATCTAAATTAGCAATTAAATCATGAATTAATCCATTTAAACTGGGAATAAACACTGAAACAAAAGACTGGACTGAACATAACACAGTGCACGACCAGTGCACTCTCAATAGCGTGTCCGACACGACACGAGGACTCACGAAACTTTGCGAGCCTCGTGTCAGTGTCAGCCCCGACCCATGTGTCGAGTTTCCCGCATCCTCGTGGCGTGTACAGTAAACTGTGGCACCCGAGTAGCAGGGGAACCAACCGAGTGCACGCGGGGGCGTGTCCACGGGTCCAGTACGACCCTGACACGACACGAGACATGTTCAGAACATAAGTATCGTGTAAGCGACACAAAAACTCAATTATCTATTCAAACACAATCAGAAAATAGTAAAGGAAAACCTATTGAGGCATTAGGTCGAACACCTAGGTAATCCTATCGATACGTGTCTGATACAGACACATACCCGACACAAGTTGGGGTCAGCTCCTACCTGAGGCTAGAGGGGACCTAGGACTATGTATTCATGATGATAAATCAGCAGTTTAAATAGGGAAGAGGGATTTACCAATGGTTGTCTCAAGCTCCAAAAACTGTCAAAGTGTAGTCCATGTTACTGTAGCTCGAGCACAATATGATCCCCAAATCAGTACTCTACCTCCATGGACAGCAAGAGGGTGGTGGTTAGGTCACAATGCAAGAAGTTTGGTTGAAAAAGGATGAGGAATGGAGAAGTTATGGAAAAAGGAAGTTGAGCTCACCTTGTTCTTGAGGAGGGAGAGAATGAACAAGGAGGCAAAGATTTGGGAGGGATTAAATAGGGGGAAATCCCAAGATGGCTGCCCTAAAATCTAGGGCTAGGGTTGATCTAAGGGTTCTCCATCATTCTAGACAATTCAATGGCTAGATGAAACCTAGTAGCCTATCACTAGTCTTAACTAATCAATATGACTAATAACTAATCAATCACAAATCATGACAAGCCATGACTAACCATGACCAATCTCAATCTAACTTAGTCTAACCATGACTAACTAGGACTAATCTAGGTTAGGCTAATCTAGACCACATGAAAATTAGTTAAAAATAATATTTAAATCAAACCATTCACAATAAATCATTTAAATTCCAAATAAAATATATTAAATTCTAATAATTTCAAAAGTGACAAAAATACCCTCTAGGCTAAAATGATAAATGAAATACCCTAATCTCATGGCTAGGCTCTAGGTCAAGCTATCTCTATGGTTACACCAGCTAGACACCAAAATCACAAGTCATAATTTTAAATAGTTTAAAATTAATTAAAAATTACCAAAAATCATAATATGAAATAAATATCAATAAATAATAATTATAATTTCAAAATTACCCTTATTTTAGAAAACTGGGTGTTACAATCCTACCCACCTTATAAAAATTTCGTCCTCGAAATTAAGATGGTAGCAGTCCTTCTAGGTCAAACACCCCACAATCAAAGTCTCAAACATAC